>VZTF01009722.1:393276-586394 GCA_013397755.1 Cnemophilus loriae | reverse complement strand
GAGAGGAGTGGAGAGGAGAGGAGAGGAGAAATTTTTCCATCATGATCCACGTTCACCCATCAACATCTAAGATTTATCACACAATATCAGTGCATTTGCCTCTCAATGTTATCTGTAAAGGGAGTGTAGATGTTCAAAAATGCTGGTATGTAATCTTCACACTGATAAACCTCCAGATTCTTTGCTTTTGGATCATCACAATTTTGAAAATTATGTTTATTTATATTCCATGTGTGTTTGCATGTAAAATTTGTCTCCAAGTTTGTAAACCAAAAGAGCACTCACCTATTTTGTAATTCCTATTTTAGACATTTAAGTATCTGACATTTGTATTGAAGTATTGAATCCAGTGTTACATCTGCATAACTACAGTGTAATTATACTGTAATTACATTGTAGTTGAAGTTCTGAACTGTTGAGATATATAGATATAGACATAGATATAGATCTAAATATATAATTTCCACTTTTGAATATAACTGGAAAAATCTCTTTCTCTGTCGTTTTTAATTTCAGATAATCATATTAAAATTTTAACTGTTTTACTGGTTTTGGCACAAGAATTTTTCAGAAGATCCTAAAATCAGACATTTAGGTAGCAGGCTGAGTTTGTTTTAATGCATACTTTTCAGTTCCTTCCTCTACTTTCTTACGGTTCTTTTTTGTAGTTTGTATACTTGTGTGTGCTTCCTTGTGCAGTCCACCTGTACTTTGTTTCCAAGCAAACTTCTGTGTCTGCGTAAAACTGTGTCGAGAGTAATCAATCTACATGTTTCTTCAGTAGGAAAAAAAGTAATTTGTTCTCTTTCTCCCCTTTTATATTGGTACTTTGGAGAGTGAAGCTACGTGTTGATGTTTTGCACCCTTAAATATGTGCCACTACATATGAAAGTGAGCAATTCTAGTATGAAAGTCTAAACATTATGCAGCTCCACCTAGCTTCCTCAGGACACAACAGTGAGGGATGACTTCTGGGAACTTTATCTGAGAATAGTTATCAAGCGTTATCTGAAAATAAGCTTATAAATAATGAAATCAAAGATCTCAAAGGCATTTTTATCCTGGCTTCAGAGGATAAAGGATAGGCCCCTAATAAAGAGAGAGAAGTGACAATGCCGGAACACTACATTTTTGTTTTCCAGCCAGCACAGCAAGCAAGCACATGTGGCCATATGGATTGTGTTTAGGACTCCAAAGAAGCCTCTTTTTGAACCACTTTTGTGGTAAATACATGTGATTAATTTCCAGATCAAGTATTTTAATTGCAAGGGAAGGAACAGGATGCTGAATGGTAATATCTAAATGAACATGCACAGGTTTTTGAGGAATCCCTGATATGTTTCATCTGTGATGGCTTGAAACAATCTCAGCACTGCCATGGTCCTAACATGGTCAAGCATGAAAAGGCACATCTGCTTCACTCATTTTTTTCAACTTTATTGTGGTTTCTTTGCTTTTTGTTTTGTTTGTTACAACATACTGATTTTAATTTTCCTATGTGGCTTTTCATAATTTTTTGAAATACATGTTTATTAAATTAATAGTATTGTCCTTGAATTTATTGTAAAAAGACACATGTACACCAATAATATGAATTTGCACTTTCCATCATCCAAATCTTTCAGTTTTTAGATGAGTTGAAATAGTACTTACGGTCCTCAAAGAATGTTTTCAAGAATCATGTCTCCCAAGAGGAAGCCTGAAAACTACAGATACTTCCTATTTATATTATTTTTCAACAACCGTTTTTTCCATTGGAATTGGGTTGATGAGGAAACAATGTCATTAGCTCCCTTGTGCAAAACTTTGCTAGAAGTGAACCTTCCTTCTTAGTAGGTGTTCCACCACTTCTCCAAATAGTCACTGCATATGGTTAGAGAACAAGAAATGGATTCTTCTGAAGCGTAAGAATATTTCATGTCTAGTTAAAAAAAAAAAATCCCATCTGCTTGGAGCTTCTGCTATAACCCAGTTCTCAACAAATTACCTCATTATGTTTGTGCTGAACATCAGTAAAACTCTATGACTACTTACACAGCTGCTGGGAATCCTTGACCACGCTGTACAGCACAAATGAGATTTGCAACGTAATAGCGTTGTAAGTTCAGTGTAGTTGAGCTCTAGCTAATGAATTCAGAGTCTCTGACTCCAAAACGACAGGACGACACAAAATAAGGTCAATTTATTTAAAATCCACAGAAGTTGCTGTCACTATCACCCAGTCAATTCATTTCCCTTTCTATTTAAAAGGGGCTTTACTTTTCAGCCTTATGAGATGTCTTCCTGGGTTTTTGCGGTGCCTTGGGCTTTGGTGATTTGGGAAATAATCATCTTGTAAAGTGCTAGAGATAAGGAAGATATTTAAATAGTGGTTTCCTTCTTTGTTTACCTCTGCAGAAAGCTGAGGGACCAAACAGATGAGGGAAACATTTTGCAAGCTTTTCAAATTTACAGAGTAAATTCAACACCGTTGCTGTGAATGTTATCACTGAGTTTTGCATTCATGCTTGATTCTTTACAAAATTAGCTCTTCTGTGAGTAAATATATCTTTCTCAGTTGCACTCCTCAGTCTATGTCCTGAAAGTAACAAAACTGATGGAGTATGATCCACAAATGCAAACCAATTAGCCTACATAGCTACAACAAAATCTCAGTAAAATAAGTGGTATCCAGCTTAAAAGAATCAGATATCGAAGCCAGGTTATATAATTTTCTTTGTGACATTGTATGCCAACTATAAAATCTTACATTATTTTATGAACAGTTACATCATTAATCTTCTGTGCTGCAGTGGAAATTTGTAGACAGCTGAAAGCATATTTGAAAACTAAACAATGCAATGAAAAGAATACCAGCACTTTTATCCACACTATCTCTAATTTTTAATTTGCAGTCTTTTCACATCTGATTTATTTAGTAACTGAATTGAGATTTGAAGAAAAAACCACACACATTATTAAATCATTTAGTAGTAATAATATTTTCATGGTATTTTTTTCAAAATAATAATAATAATAATAATGAGTACACAATCCTTGCATTGTGACCATACCATCAAAGTTTGAACAATTATGTGTGGGTTATATATATACACACTGAAAAAGATGAAAGAAACATTATATCAATATGTAGGTATACTGATGTGTATTATATATGTATATTTGGGAGGAAAGAATGCAATAAAATGCAAAATTTAATCCATTATGGCTTTAGGTTTTACAGATCCCTAAAACATTATGCACAGACCTTTTTGGCAACAACACAAGCTTGGATTTTCCTTCCAAATTCTGCATAGAACTTTTAACTGAAAATTTTCTGTTCCAGACGAACTAAGCCTCTCTCTTCAAATTAAATATTTTGATAGGTTTGTTGCTAATATGAATAACTCCTGCTACTTTTTGAATATTATGCTATCATTTGATATTTGTCCAATTTCAGTGTTACTTTTACAATTACAATATATTATGAAAAACAAATGAAGCCTTCTTTTTTCTCTTTTTTTTTTTTTTTAAATAAACAGTCATCATGGCATTCACATGATACTACCTCTACAGAAGAAATAAATAATTTCATGCACAGTACTTTCATGACATGGGTCTTCTAACTTCATTGACTTTAGGACCCAAGGGAAGCCCAGGCACAATTGTCAATAGACCTCCTTGAAATAAAAACATCATTTTTCCTTCTGCCCATTGCAAGGAAGACTGAAACTGCCACTGATAATTAATCCACTGAGAGAAATCAATATTGCAACCGGTTGGAGATGAAACAACCCATAGCAAAATAAACTTTTGCCATGACAGTGCAGCAGTTCTTCGAAGCATACTCTGTCTGTGGGCAGATGTGGAATCTTAATAAATGACTGCAAAAAACTAAAAGGCAGTTGTATCAAACTGTTGTATTTTGTTCCATAAAATGCAGTTATTGTTCTTGTATGTGCTGACTTGCTTTTCAAGACATAGTAATGGCCCCCTATTTGTAAAGTCTGAAAATGCCATGAAAAAAAGAGAAAGAAGACAGGACAGCTTGCAAACAGCCAACTGACTGTAAGAAAAAATAGCAGTGTTGTACTGCATTCTGCTTATACCAGTTCTTGAGCTAGACTGCAACACAGGAAGTTAGATTTTGGTATGAAACTCTAGATTTTGAGTGAACTGGTCAGCATTCACAGATGTATATTCATTTCAATTCCCAGGTGAAGGCTGAAATATTTCTTGTAGAAAAGATTTTAGGTATGGATTAGAATTTCAAAGAATTGAAGAGTAGCTGTTTTAATATAGACCCTTGATTGAAGAAAAAACACTTGGATAAAATCAATGAAAATAATGACGAGCTCTGTGTCACTACACGTGGAAATCAAGCCTATAGCTTTTCTGGGAGTGGCAACGACAGAGTTCACTGATGCTGTCTCCTGGCAGCCCTCCTCCAAAAGTCCTTCAATAGGCCTCCAGAAGCCTTTCAATTTGCCTTCAAAGGCGCCCAGACTTTAGGGCCAAATGGCTAACATTTGATCCTGTGGTCTCAGCACAGACGGTCAGTGAACACAGAATGATTCATGTTCCTTTGTACAAAAGGCTGTTGCATTTTATCCCCCATATGAACATCACAGGTTGACTTAGCTGATGCACAGCTTCCAGAAAGGCAGCGAGAGTGAGGTTGCCTGTTATTTCCTTTGACAGCTTTTATCAGTGGTAAAAAGATATTTATTTCAATTTATAGTCATTGGTTTGGGACATTTAGAATGTTCCACAGCAGTATTTAATTTCCTTTATCAGTCTCCTCCTCATTACAATGTGTGGTCTACATTGCTTGCTGTAACCATTTTATCTACTTATCCCTTGGGATTGACGTCCTTCTAATTGGATTGCAACTGAATTTGGGCTGACCTAAATAAGGCACGTACCTTCACTGACAATACCATTTTAACAGCTTATTATACTATTCCTTATATTATTCACATCTTGAAAATATAGTGAAGATATAAAGAATTATAATTCATCCATTTGTCCTCTCCGAAACACCTTGTGGTTTTGTTTTGTTTGTTTTCACGTCGATGGTTGGCTGGCTTTTGGTTTGGTTTTTTTGTTCTGCTTGGAATTGTCTGTAATTTTTTTTTTAATTTTTTTTTTTTTTTTTGACCATCATTTACTGCTGGCTGGGCTACTCTACTTGTCTATATTGAACCTAAAGAGGTCTTTGAGATGGAAGAGGATGGTTCCTTGGATATCAATGATTATGTTGCCATAAAGAGTTTCAAAACAGAGTTACCACCCACTGTTCGTAAATTCTTTGATGTAGAAATATATTGGTTTAATTTCTAAAAATTCAACCAACAACATTTTGTTAGACTTAATACGTGTATTCACACCTACATTTACACCCAAACGTGCAGCACGCAAACATGCGTGCACATACATATATGTTGTAATTTTATTTAAGTTTATCAAACTGACACTTCCAGTAACCTCTGAAAAGCTCATTCTAAGTCTTCCTTGCCTGCATGAGGAGCTGCATGAGTGGCCCAAGACAGCCACACCCTCAGGACACCCAGCTCCATATCTCCTCTCAGCAGCAGAGAGAATCCTGTCTCCACATTGCAGCAGGTTCTAAGAAAATAAGAAAGGAGAAAAAAATTATTAGGAAAAATAATTTGCCTGACTGAAAATAAGGCAGGAATGTTGCAAAGAGTGACTTGGGTTTTTTTCCCTGAGAACAAACAAGTAATATAGCTTCACTTTCCAGTGAGAGCTGTACTATGGGTAGTGTCCAGCCAGCATTAGAGGCTAGAAAATACTTCTGTAAGTCATTTGGAGGTCAGAGTTATCCTTTTTTTTTATACATGTTATGTCTTATGGTGCTCCATTGTCTTATCAGCTCAGGGAGAGATTTTTCTTCAGTCAGTAGCGAGTCAGGAGTGTCCTTACAACAAGCTTGCAACAGGCTGGAAGACAAAGCATCACTGATAAAGGCTGGTCTGCTTTGGTTTTCATTGAAGTTTCAGTTCCACATCAACATCCCATTCTGATATGAGCTAAAACTGATTTTTCAGTCTCCCCTCTGCCTCTGCTTGAAGATTTTTGATTTCTGAGGAGAACACAGCTGAGTTTTTCAGGCATGGAAGAGTCTGTGCCACTCTCCTCAAAGCAGTTGCTGTCAGAAGAACAGGCTCAAGTACATCACAGGAGATAACTTGGAACATCTGAGAATGCGTGTATGTGTGTGTGTGTGTGTTTATTTATGTGTACATGTATATTTTGGTATATAATCCTGTGCTCTGGCATCTGATGGTACAGATTTTAAAATTCTTTTCACAAAACCTTTGTGAGTCAGATATTTTTGGATACAGTTTTTACAGGAACAAATCTAAATGCAGCAAAGCAGGGAAGTCACCTTCAAGGAGATAACAGGGTGCAGAGCTCTGAGTCTTGCAACCCCCACCCCCCTTTCTATTAAAAGCAACATTTTAGTAATGGCAAGACAAACAGGGATGTTCCTCTAGAGAGAATTTTCTAGTGTTATGTTGTGCTAGTGTTATTCTAGGGTTGTGGTTTTTAACCTCTCCAGTCCTTTGGAGAAACTGCAATTTGGGGTTAGGTTTTATAGAAGCCCACAGCACTCATGGAAACAGACTAATAATGTTTCTTATCTGTAGATAGCCTGAGTCTGGGCATAATTCATTGCTTTTAGCTGCAGCTCCTCTGCTTGGGGAAGTCTAGTGGAAAAGATATTAACAACCTCACAGCAAACATCTCTTTCATTAGAACTGAGTTTCAGAAATCAGGCTTGTGATTCCTCCCTTCAGTCTCAGATAGAGGGGAGCTTTCCCCAGAGGGGACACTAGATTGAAACCAGTTTGGATTCTCCCTCTGGGAAAGGAGAGGGTATGCTCCTTTCTGACCACAAGTTACCCTTCTCCTACTGATCCTGCTGCCTTACACCACTCAATTGCTCTGGCCGCCCCCTTTACTTACCACTTGTCAGCTTTCCTGATTCCAGGTATCATTTCCTTCATAAATATTCATTATGTCCCATGATTTCTGTTCTCCATCTTACAAGCACAGTATAAAAAGGCTTTTTCCTTGGGCTGCAGACACTACAGTAGCTTTCAAATTCACTAGTCCCTCTACAAGAGGATATTTGTCTGCAGAATTGGCCCTATGGGTGGGCAAACTAGGTACTTGTCTAAGGAGCCAAATTTTGGAGGAAAGGGGTGGCTCACAGAAGCTGGTGCACACTGAGCACTTGCTGTCAGTGTTTCTTCTGTTCAAATGAATCACCACTGGGCATTGCGACTAGAGAAGGAGTCAAGACGTACAGGTTTTGATTCTTGGCTAAAACATTTTGAGCTCATCTTCCACCTCTAGGATGCAGAAAGCCTGACTTGGCCCTTAAGCCCAGCAGGTTTGGCCACACGCTGTTGAAGGAAGCACACGGTGCCAGGCAGTTGCAGGCAGCCCAGGCAAAGGTTGCAGCAAAAGAGCTATGGGACAAGAAGGAAAAGGAGAGGAATCAAGCCTCTAAACCACAGGGCAGGTCCCATTTGTCTGACAGGGAAGCACGAGCAAGTGTGGGATCATGTTCAGCACTGGTGCTGAGAAGCTGCAGCGGGATGCTGAGGTGGGATGCTCTCTCCTCTCTGAGCACAGTGGCAGTTCGATCTGCCTTGTTTCTGACCTGGAGTACATCTGCTAACCCACCACATTCCCAACTCCATGTGTTGACCTGAGGAGGTTTGACGAGAAGGACTGATTTCAAGAATAGATGACCTGTGTGGCTGATTTATTTCTGCTGAAGCAGACTACTAGATCCTCTGAAGCTGCCTCAATTACCTCTATGTAAAGGCTGTTATTCTTCTCCTACAAGTAGTAGTCATGTTAGAGTGGCCCGAATGGTGCAGATTTGGCTTGCCTTTTAAGTCCACTTAAAAGACTATTAATCACCACTCCAGTTTATAAATCAAGGAGGCCAAGTTGCTGAGAGCAATTGAAAGGCTGAGGCTCCGCAGAAGCACTTAGCCAATTCCCAGACCCAGGCTTAGCATTTCTTTCTCCCCGCCTTTAGTCATCAGACAATTCATCATCCTTCTCCCATTGAGGCAGAATGAGAGTGACAGAAGAATGCCTGAAAGCTAATCAATATGATCAACTTCAGGGGGAGAGCACATCAAAAATTTGTTTTGGTTTCTAAGTCTTTTAAATAAACACAACCTATTCAGTTTAAGATTTGGTAGTTTGAATTTATAGAAGACAAAACCAAAAGACAAAGTGCAAACAAAAAAAAAAAGATGTAGCAACAGGGGAAAAACATACCACAGACACTCTCTTGCAGTAGCTATCTACGAATAATAAAATGTCAGGCAAGGAATAAGAATATTATGATTGTGAATTATCAGTTTTGGGTACTACAGTCACACAAGATCGCTTTTCTTTTATAGCAGTGTCAAGGGCAATTGGCAGGCCAGAAGTCACAAGGAGGTCTGCTCCTACTAAATAAACATCAGCCCGTTCTGTGCTTGCATGTGGACTAATGAGGTTATGATAGAAAATGGATCTGCTCCGTAATAAGGCAGAGTGAGGGAACTTGAACAGGAGGTTTATTTTCCTATTCTGTGATAAGTTGCTTTTACATATTTCAAGCACAGCCTTTTTTTGGAAAGAAAGAAAACATAAATTGTTCATTGTACAGAGGAAAGCATGAGTGACAACTGTAAGTGGAATAGACAGTTTCCATTACCCCCTCACACTTGCTGAAGAATAATTTGCAAAGGCTGGGTAAATTGTGTTTTAAGAAGTGTAATGACGTGTAATAATTTCCTGTCAGCATGTCAGTTACAAGCAGAGTGAGTTTGATAATTTTGGGATAGGAGATAGAAAGAATTGAGGATGGGGGGGAGGGAAGATAGAGAGAAGAAATGGGAAGGTCTTTTAGGATCGCTGGCTTCAGAAACTAATGAAAGCATAATTATGAAAAAAAAACAGGTGGAGTGCTAGATAAAAGCAAAAGCTGTGCAGCAACCCGCCCAGATACTAATTCCCATTTGCTTTCCCATTAATCTTGCATAAAGATTCCAGGTCACAGGTCCAGCTACAGGGAGTATTAAGCAATTTAGTAGGATGGGAAATGGCTCAGAAATCAGAAAATGGATGATCAGAAAAATTTCCTTTTCTTGTCCTGCAAAAGGCATCTGTAGCATAATGCGGAAAAATGTTTCTGCTCTCAGTCTTTCTGAGAAAGGGAAAAAAACCCAAACAAATATGGAAAGAAAGAAGGAAAAAGAAAAAAGAAGAAAGAGTTGGGATGTATTTGAGTGCCTAGTCGTCTTTGAGAATGCACAGTGTGGTAGAGATCAGTAAATGCCACAGCTTATAGATCAACCTAAGATGAATGAGCCAGTTATTTTCACACTGTTTCACTCCTTCTTCTCATTTTTATCTTAAAGACAATATTGTCTGAGATTTATTATTTATTAATTTTGTTATTTTATCATGCTGGCACTTCTATCAGGAGCATAATATTTACTTTAATCCAGCCATGGTTGAATCAAATTTCCACTCTCCATTATACATATATGCACCTAGTGTTAGTCTGCTGACCTCATGACACTTATTACTGATTTGCATTGTTGCAAAAGTAAAGGAAATTTGACCCTCAACATGCAAATCTTATATTATCTACCTCACCTTCTTCATAGACCATGATTTCCCTTCTTCGGTACATATGCTTTTCCAGAACCATTTCTTAAACTTAAACAGGACTGTTTCTCCCATTTCTTTATTTTTGGTGGTGGACTGGGTATCAAATAGACATTTTTCCTAGAGAAGCTACTTTAGTATAGAATATAACAATTGATAGCATTTTCCTAACAATCTATTTCTCCTCTTATTGTTGTCCTAATGGTGGTCTTGCACAACTTCCACTGCTCACTGAAATTTAAACTTTTAGAGGATAGAGTACTTTCAGCCTTAAATATGCCTTAGAAATAAGTCTTCCTTATATCAAATGTTGAATTCACTGGTTAAAATAGAACATTTACCTCTGGATATGCAGCAAGGTAAGTGAGTCTTTTGTTTTAAGTTATGCCACTTTGTCAGACAGATGCTAAAATGCTTTGGGTTTGGTAGTTTTGGTTTGGGTGGTTTGGTTTTTTTCTCCACGAAATATTAATGGCTTTTGCCTGCAAATAGGTTTGAATGGAAATTTCACATCAATTTCTGGTTTTTTCTTTTCTAATGTTTAAGAAGATGCAGAGGTAGTCACATATTGGGACTGAGTATGGAACCACTCAGCACATTGCTGCATGCTGACTTAGAGAAAGAACCTGATATATCTTAATTGTGTGACAGTGCATACATCATCACTAATTTTGAGACTGATTGCATTGGAATAGCTAGGTTATGAATGCAAACACATGCCAGACAGCTGGAAGAGTGTGATATGTCTTGTTTGTCTTCAAGGTGTGCCACCAAAGTAGTCTCCTCAGATTGTGGCTTTCCTTTCCCTTCCTTATACTCAACTAGAATCATCTTAAAAAAAAGAAACAACAAAACAGAGAAAGTTGTTTTAAATAAAGTTATAAAACAAAATACACACAAAGTAATTATCATTGTCATTATGTTACACATCAGACCAGATGAAAACGTATTACAAATGTGACAGCACAAGTAATAGCTCTCAAGAGGTAGCTTCAATGAAGAACAGCTTTTACATGAGTGTTTTTTCTGTGAGAATCTTCAAGAATCATGATTTCATGTCCAATCTTACAGAATTTTATCAATAACCATTTGGTTACTCTACCCAAGTTTCCTTTAAAGTGGCGCAATGCAAAGCTATGTGTCCTGTTGTTAGGCACAAGTCATGGAAGTTAAACCTCCAGAAGGAGACATCATAGCCTACTGAGGAAAAATTCCAAGAAACATTTTGGGATCTGGATTGAGAAGCAACCTAACACAAACTACCAGTAAAATGTAATGGTAAACAGCATATAAATGGGGAGAGGAGTGGGAGCCAGGAGTCTGTTTAAATTCTGTGAGGAGTTTCACCAAAGTGGTGCTGAACCATTGCAAATTGTCTTCACGTCCCTCCTTTTGGAAGGTTGTTGAAGATATTGTGAGGTCACAGAAAGTAACAATAGAAATGATCCATGTGCTGTATAAACTGCCATGTGGTAAAACATTAAAGGAAATCAAGCGGTTTGGCTTATCAGAAGAAAGATGAAAATAAAAGATCAAGGTGGCTTACTTATAGTTGCATAAGTACCGTGCACTGAAGCGGCTTCTCATCTACTAAAGAAAGCATAAAAAGAATCAACAGCCATAAGCTAAAGAAGACAGATAAATTCATATTTAGTACTAAGTTATGCTTTTATACTGACACTAACTACCAAGGGAAGTAGTGGATGCTCCACAACTTAATATATCCAAAGCATGGTCTGGAAGTCTGCCTGGAAGATATGCTTTCGTCAAACATAAATCACCAAGCTCAGGAAATAAATCTATAAGATCTAATGGTTTTTTCTAACCCTTAGATCCCATGTATTTATAAAATATGGTACAGATTAAAATTTAACTCATAGCTTTGAGACTTTCTTTGGTTTCTGTTAAATTATTGTCTGTTTTTAAATACTTAGAGGGTATCATGTCCTGTCTCTATTTTCCCTAAGAGGCTGGGGTCAATTCAGAAGTATTTCTCTTAACTTTAGAGAATAATTTTACAGGCAGCTAAAGCCATACTACGCACAGATGGTCATACTGGACTGAAGAGCAGTCCAGAAAAAAAAAAAAGTATGTTTTATATTAGGGTATCTCCCTAAGCTGCACAAAAATAGAGTTTCAAGAAAGGGTATGTGTTTTTAAGTTTATGTTCTTCCACAGGTTACAGAATTTATTTCAAACGAGAGCAATAAAAGCTCCAAAGATTATTTTTAATTCCTGCTCTTCTTCACCTAGAACTTTTTGAAAAATAATTCTCCAAGAATCTTTTTTCTCTTTTACAAAGAGCTACCAATGGACCTCCCTTCAATCAATATGGAGATAAATAAACAAACCAGTATTTAAATGTCTGAAGTTTCCACTGCTGTAATACGTAATCATGAATTTAAAAGTGTGGAAAATTGCACCTTCAAGTCTCCAAAGAGGCCATCATTTTCAATTAGGACAATAATACACATCATTAAATATTCTTAAAGGAAAACTAAGTATAAATGTGATCTCTGAAAAATCATTATTTCAATTTAAGAGACATAAAGGAATTAAAATACAAATAAAAATCAGAGATAGGCAGAGTAACTAGCAAGTTATTAGTATTTTCTGTAATTCCTCAATTTCCCTCTTTTTAATATTGCTATTGTTACTGCAGTGGTTCTCATTAAATTTGTGACTATAATTAGAATTTGCTGTGTGACAGGCACTCTTCAGATAGAAAGGAAGGTGTACATTCTGTTTGGAAGTGCATATTAATGATCATTGTGTTTCATATTGTTTCCATTTTAAAAAAGATCTAAACAATGAAACTTTAAAATGTTTTCACTTAAATGTGGTGGAAGTAATCACTGTTTGCAAAAGAGAGATCAAACATGGACTAGGCTTACAAATCTTTCTTTCCCATAAAGATCAATTCTGCCACACATGGAAATAAGGAGCATGCATTCTTGACAGATACGCTGATCCTTGCCTTTGTTATGGAGTGAGCTCGGACACATGGTGTGCACTGGTCTGTGAATTGCCCTGGACTGACAGGAAACCGAGCAGATGCTCGTCAGGACTGTTACAGATATTTTCACCCTCTCTTGGTGGCTTGAGGCATGACCATATTCCAAGCCAGAGCCTCTCCCACTACAAGGAGGTTTTGAGTGAAGGAGGTTAAACCCACTGAAGGAACTGCTTCGTCCCAGAAGCACAGGTTGACCGGCAGTGGAATTGGAGCTTTAGAGTTCCAAACCGTCTGCTTTAAGGGTTTATATCATATCTTCCCTCCAGCACCAGTATAATATATTCTACAGCTAAAGCAATCTGAAAATTGACATTCTTTTAATGCAAATCAGCTTGGACAAACAGTCTGTCAGAAATACGGAGTGGCTGAGGTCTGCTCTGCGTCTCTAAAGATGCTTTGCTCCTGTACAGTCCTCCGTACTGTATTTCTCCTTGTCATGTGGACCTTTACTCACCTGACAGGATTCACGTGGCTCTCACATCAACCCTACAACTGTTGAACTGGTGACATCTTGAAATGGAAGCTACTCTACTGATTTTGCATCACCCATTTTCTTTACGTCTCAGAGTCTGGCGAAGGGAACAGATCCATTTCTTCTTTCTTTAGAACACACCATCCTCCAAAAAATCAGGATTCCAGCTCATGCCATAAGGAACACTAAATTCTGTCTATACCCTGAATCACATAGCTGTTTCAAAGAGTTGAGGACCACAGCTGCTTTATAACAAAGTCCAAAATTCCTGCACGCTCAAGGTGAAAGGTGAATTTAGGTGGCCAAATGAATCACACAGGACAGACCTCTGAGACAGATACACTGACCTTGGATAGGAGGGTTAGTGAAGTCTACTGAGCCGTGACATTCTGCACAAGGGGAGTGACTAGCCATACCACAGCATCACAGTCAGTTAGAAGGGACCTCTAGAGAAGGTCTCATCCCAGCCTTCTGCTAAAGCAGGTTCAGCTACAGCAGGTTGCACAGGATCACATCCAGGCACATTTTGAATGTTTCCAGAGACAGAGACTCAGCAATTTTATGGACAGCCCCACATTCTTCTGCCATGCCTTTGAGCAGCCTGATAATCTAGATAAATCTTCAGTTACACAAGAGCCAAATATTATAAAATAAAATGCAGACAATTTTGGCCATATCAGTTTAATGGAGACCATGTTTCCATGTGCAGTGCATTTCCATTCAGTATGCTTTAACTAAAAACCCCCTTGCAGTTAGCTCTGGGAAAGTAGCAGAGTTGGAATCAAGTTCTGCTCCCTAGAGGTGCCCGTGACAGCAAGGAGTGTGACAGTGACAGTTTAACAGCATTAACTTCTCATGGCACTCCCTGCATCCTTGCCAGCTTCCTGAAGAAACTCTAACCCAACACCAAAATGTGCAGCTATGGGCAAAACAGTGGGTTAGACTCACTGCCAGATACGTCTAAATAAAAAGAGAAATTTGAAAATGCTTTTAGCCTCCTCTGCTGTGCAGTTGCTGGTATGTGGGATTTTCTGACTGAGTGCCAGCATGGTGTGGCAGTAGGACTGCTCTGACCATTGCAGGGTGTCTCAGCTGATGTGCAACCACTTGCACACAAGTTCCCCCCTCAGATGATTGCAAATTCAGAAATTGCTGGTCTCATTTGATAGTATACAAGGCCAGTTCTGTTTAAGCCGCCCACAGCTGCGTTATTTCTGTTTTATAGACACTGTGTAAAGCTAGATTTTTACTCAGAATTAGCAGGTTGCACCAAAAAGTACGGTGCAAAAAGTACGATGAAGTCCTGAGCTGCAGGCACTCTGACCATGTTACAAGTATAGAAATGGTTTCTAAATGCAGTTAAAATTATGAAAGCTCTATTATTCATGATGACACTGATTATCTTCCCCCATACCTCACTGACAAATTCAGCCACTGCTTTTAGATGAGATATCATACTTTGTCCACAGACGGCCCTAGAGGTAGGAATTAATTATTAAATACTGGTTGATGATAATTACATGATAACTTCATTGACCAAAATCAGAAAGGAATGTGTGATGTGTTCTAAATCTTCTCTATAAAATGAATCCTCTGAGAAAAGAGAATGTCTATTCTGAAACAAAAAATTAGCTCTTATATAAACCATCTTTAGAAACCTCTTTGTCAAAATCCTAGCGTCATGCTCTTAGAGCATAAAATGGGAGAAGAGATTTTTATCCAAATATTTTCCTTGTCAGCATTAAATGAAATCTAGATAATAAAGCATAACAGTAATTCAAATTCAGTACTGAGGATCGCATGCAAACTGCGTGTCCCTGCAAAAATTCACCTTTAAATTTAGTTTTGTATATTCTTGTGTCTTTCAATACTCACCTTTTCAGAAAGGGCATTTGACTTAAGAGTCTTCATCAGTGATCTTAAATGAAGCTCCCAAAAATCAAGTAAATTTTACAAAAAAAAAACCAAGCTTCTTCATTATATTACATTACATTATTATTCCTTACAATTGCAGTCAGTAATAATGTTAATGCTACTGATTAGTTTTCTGTAATTTTAGAAGAAAAAGTGTTTCATGAAGTACTGCTACTACTTTTCTGATTCTTTTTGGATATCATTCAAATAATAGAATTTCCAGCTACCAGGGGGAACGCAAAGAGAATTTAGGTGAAAAACAACAGGTTTGATAGCTGCATATTGCCTAATTCAGAATGTTTTAATTTATATCTGGGGACTACTACTTGCACTTAACAGTTCTTTATATATATACAGAACTAAATAAAAAGATAGGAGGCATAGCATGAACAAAAATCCACAGACATAGAGGAGTGTTTGTGACAGAATTATGAGAAATTAATTTTAACATGCATATCAGAACTCAGACCCATAACAGAAAAACAAGGTGTCTCAGAACCCCAGCAAAATGCTGCCCTAGCATTTGAACAAAGCTTTAATCTTAACATCATTCAAGGTGATAAATTCTCCCGAAGAATGGGCCTAGACACTGAAATTAGAATCACGTGGATCTACAACTTTATGAAATTAGATGCAAGTGACAGTTAAAGGTAGGGCTAAACAGTCTAGTCTGGTGCTTTCCCAAACCTTGGCAGTCAGCGTGGCTCAGTCCCTGTTCAACTGCAGATCCCAACCATCCTCACTGCATGACTCTTACTCTGCACCCAGATTTGAGCTCAACACGAGACCATTTCCTTGGAAGGAAATAACCATTTCCTTCCAAGAGGAAACCCAGTGGGGTTGAGAGGATAATTTGCAATGGGATACATGCCTTACAGACAGTCTTAGGGCACACAGTGTCATCCATGATACCTACTGAATCAACACAAACTGGTTTCAATGGGGGAAAAGGGCCTGATTCTGGTGGAAAATCAAGGACTCATGCACACAGCATAATCAGGCACTGCATCCCTCTTACATTCTGCAGGACCAGCTCCTCCAGGATGATGACATCTATGCACACTTGCATAGCTTTTCTGCTATGGCCTACCCAAGCACATGCAGTGAGTCAGGAATGGCAGAAATGGCAAGCAGCTAGTGAACTCAGAAAAGAGCACGTTGTCTCAAACAAGGCTGCCAACATGTTTCCCTCCTAGTTTCCTAACTTGAAGCCTCTCCATGTGGTCATAGGCTAAGTATGAAGCAGGGCACACTAGAAAGATTTGTGGGTAAGTACACGCAAGAGCATAGCGGATAGGTACTGAGCCAGGCCATGAGGACAGCTGATACACCCTACAGACATAACCAGCCCACCTTTATCTAGTGTCTGCCATGAACACAAAGACATGGACAGCATCCACATCCAGCTGGTCTAGAAGTCAGAAGTTAGCCCTGACATGGGTCACATGGTTGTATATATATTTATCTTTGTCTTAATTTTGGATTGATAGCCCCAAGCAAAAATGTAAGGAACTCAGTACCACCTTCACTACCTGTTCTTTCAGAGGACATGACAAAAATCATATGCCTTAACATGAGAGACGTTGGAAGAAGGTTGTGGGGGATGCAGAATAAGAATTGTCTATTTTTATTCTGGAAGTGGGCCATCCATCCATTTCTCCAGGAAAGTAATGCTTACTAGAAGTGTAATCACTGTAACTGAATCATTATGTTGTCTGGATTTTTCTTTTCTCTCCTACTGCCTTGTTCAATACTCTGCCCTTGACAGTATACCTTTCCAAAGTCTGTTTCACTGAATAGTCTTTAGACAGTTCTGGTACTTTTTAAATACTGGATTGAAAGTCAAGTCAGATAACAGATAGAAATCATATATAACGGCAAGAGAACAGAATTAGTGGAAGCTTTATAACAAAAACGGTATTTAGAAGAGAAATGATTAATCAGTATTGGTTGGAATCTCCTGTAATGATGAATAATTCAATACATAACTGGTAAGAGTATCACTAGCCTGTATCCCTATACATTCGGTTCATCTGAGAAAATCACTATGTAAATAGAAAGAGCACAGAAGCACTCCAAGGCCTCTGTAACAATGGGAAATTCTTTATTTAAATGATGGAATTAACATCAGCCTGAGGCTTTCCTGTGAATTTCTGATGCAAACCTGTAATTTGCATATCTGTGAGTGTGTATGATATAGATTATCACATATAAATAAAGATCTGCAGAGCTCTCTGAATTTTTCCTATACAGATCTACAAGTAAGTAATAATATACTGCCTATTTTGGATTTCTCTCTGCGCAAAGGAGCATTAACTTCCGAGCATACAACAATAATTTAAATTAGTGACATGTAATATATGGATGGGCAGCAGTCTCTCCACAGTGGCTCTGTAGCGCTTCTGTGCAGGAGCATCAACAGCCCAATCCAAACCAAGAGTTTGGCCCCAAATATCTCCTTTTCCTGATTTCCCCTATCCCTGAAATTACCCGTTAGTACCCCGCGGGGTGAGGTGGAGGACAGCTGTGCCTGTGGTGTTGCCTCCCTGAAACTCTACGCAACTCTAAGCAAGAAGTAACCCAGCAAAGTTCAGCCGCGTGTGTGGCAGCAAAGGAACCATCCAGAGAAGCCTGTGAACTACCCCACAAAGAGCATCCCACCTCTCCCAGTGACTGATGACAAATGTCACCATCACCTGCACCCTGCCTTAGGCGAGAGGAGCAGAGCACCGTCACAGCCAGGGAACTAGCTCCACCTCTGACAAGGGATCCCCCAAAGATAGGGGCTAGGTGTCCTTTTGCTCCTTTGGCAATCACCTGATAAATGCAACAGGACAAGGCAGAAAACAGCCTCAAAGTAAAGGCTATATAATCCTTGACCATGCACTAGCAACTGACTTTGATCCTTTGGCTGGAAGTGGCAACATTACACTAGTGAGAAATTCACACAAAGGTGGAAGATAGGGATCTCCCAACATGTGAGAGAGAGTCTTGATCTTTAATCCACTCCCACCTAGGATTTTAACTGCTGGTAACATCTGCATCCCCCTAGTAAGTCATCCAGCTATCCTTGTCCCCCTTTGTTTATGTGGTGCCTCACTCTGCTCATCTAATCCTGCACTGATAATGGGAGTCATTATACAAATGAGAGGATATAGCACAGATGACAACATAATCTATCATTTCTTCCTATAACTATGATGTTGTATGAAATTCATGCAGGCAGATCTGGAAAAAGAACCTTGACATATAAAGGAGCAGTACCACACTCACTTTGCCCATCTTTGAAAAGAAACACAAGGAGTGTGACAATTGCAAAAAATTATGCTGCATCTTGGTGTCACTGTTCATAAACTCGATTTGTTTGACTTGCTCATAGACCATCCATTGGTCTATGAACTGCCACTAGTTTAAATGAAAAAGCTTTTTTTCTGTTTTCAGAAAGTAGAAATCTAGGCCAGCTGAAGGATTATTTATTGAAAAATTTTAACACCTGGAAGTGAATTTGGATTTTGTATTAATATTTTGCAGTTACATATTCAGGGATAATACTTTGGCTAATGAAATATAAACTTTTCAGTAAAGAATGCAGAAATACAGTGTGTTTAAGACCTCAGTTATGACATGGACAGACTAGTTTTAGGCCAGCTAGATAGCAATGTGTTCACTGAGAAGCAACTTACTTGAAGAAGAAAACAAAAGTATTTTTTTCATTTAAAAAAAAAGATTTTTTTCATAAAAATCTATAGCAAGGATCCTTACAGAGGACAGTTAAAGCAGTAAAAGGCATTGGGATCACATAACATTCATACGAGAGCCTTAAAGGAACTCAGGTATTATGTGAACTAGTAATGGTGACAGACTATAACTCAAAGAAATTTGGAAGTCTATCCTCACTTTTATGGATGTGGTAGGGAACTGAAAGCAGGGTGCATTGGCAAATTGTTAAAACCTCCAATGAAACCTACTGATAAAACCAGAGATGAGTTTGATGCAGCTTTAGTAAGAAAGTCATGCCCTAAAGATCTGCTTGAAGCTTTTGAAGGTATGAGCAAGTGTATGAGTAAGCTTGAACTAAATGATACAATGTACTTGAATTTCTAGGGGTCTCACCCAGGGTTCCTTACCATTGCCTTCTAAAGAAAGCAAACTGTTACGGAATAAAAGTGAAGATGCAGGGGTATACAAAGATAGAAAATAAAGAGTGTGAAAGGAAGGTTACCAGTGTGTGCCATGAGACTCTACACTGGCATCTATGCCCTTCACCATAGTGCAAAAAAGCATTGAAAAGAAGGAAAATACCAAGATGACAAAGTTTGCTGAGACAGAAAGTTATTTACGATAGTCAGAACCAATACTGTGTAAAAAGCATTTTCAGGGGAACCATGACTGATCACATGACAGAATGTCATTAGAGACGCAATGCCAACACAAGAAAAAGGAAGGCATACACAAAAAATATTCTTAACTACACAGTTTTGGACTCTCTGTTATCCGCTAGCACTCACAAAGAGAGCAGGGAGCAGTTCACTCTTCTGTACCATGCAAAAAAAGCAAAAACACTATTAGGAGGGAAAAACAGTAAACCAAAGTAAACTCATTATGCTACCATTATTTTTCCTTAGGTCACACCCTGAATGCTCACATGGCTGTAGTTGTCTTGTTTCGCAAACTGACCTTACCCCAAAACACTCCAAACAGTAAATTAAAAAAAAAAAAAAAAAGTAGGAAGAAGAAATACAAAAGGTTGTGGAATAACACAAGGAAAGACAAACAAGACCAGGACTTCTGGCCTGCAAAATAACCTGCTGAAGAAGGATATAATGAAGATCTGTAAAATAATAAATGTTCTTGACAAGGTAACTAGGGAATCATGGTTCATTTTTACTCCCATCAAAAGAACTAGGAATACCAAAAACAATAATCACTTTGAAAGTCTGAAACAAACAGAGTATTTTTTTAATACAATGCACAACTAAATACTGGAAGTTAATGTAAGATGAATTTATTAAACCAAATCGCTGTAACACATGACTCTCTGGATGTGATACATGGATCATAAATAAGTTAAATTAGTAAATCATAGAACATCACAGGTTAAGTCAAGGGGATTATCACTATATGTTTTTCTTCTCCTTAATACAAGCTCCATTTATTTTTCTGCTGCCCAAGAGAGGTTAGACAGATCTTTGCCAGTACCCAGACATCATGGATCACCAAAAATGACCAGCACCTTATACTGGTAACCACATCATCCCTTTGCTCTTTCCTTGAACTCGATGCTGAAGTTCATGCTGAACTGCTCACAGGGCTGCTGTTATCCACAAAAGCCTGTCAAAGTACATCGTAAAGGAAGTAGAGACTCATAGCAATTCTCATTATGCTTTTTTTCTTCTCACAAAGGTTTTTCACACATTATTGTGTACAAGAAAAATAGAAGACCTAACTGCTCCAGTTTTCATCTGAATACTACAGCACATTTTGAAATACTAAAAAAAAGTTGCAAACACATTTAAACAAGTGTAAACAAGGAAAGCAGTGTAGATTTGCAGTGAGTTAAGGGGCCATGGTCACATATATTAGCACTACTCAAATGCACAGCTTTGCAGTACCTCACCTTGGTTGCCAGGCTTTGAATGCCTCCACGAAGGATGGAGATACAGGAAGGAGTACTGGAATGAGCAACAGATGAAAAACAAAAGTTAAATGCTTAGTTGCAAGGCTTCATTTCTTGATAAAGTTGCTGGGAGGTCAGCCAAAAGAAATGAAAGAAAAGAAACAAGCAGCAAGCCAGAGGAGGTTCATATTTGGTAAAGAGGAAATGTGTCAATACAAGCGTTTGGAGGTGACTGTGCAGAAGCAGAAGTGTAAGTGAAACAGCTTATTCTGATGTGACAGCATTCTTGCTAGATTTAAGGCAATAAGTGAAGTGCTGCTAGAAGGTTTCTAATAAGCAATTTAAGAAGTCCCAAGTGCCTGAACAAAAGCTGTGTAATGAAAGGCATCAAGGGGATTCAAAGATGTTAAACAGGAAGGAAAACAAGCAGCACTATATATAGGAAGAGGTAATAAGAAGGGAGAAGTAGAAGGAGCATTTGAACACAGCAGTTTTAGGTTTTAGTTTTCTAGGCTACAACTTTTGCCATCTATAGCAGTGACGGCAGACCACAGCAGAACAGAGTAACTCCACAGTCATCAAGTGAAAATTAAGACAGAAGAGGAAAAAACGAGTGAGTACAGTTAGAAGTAAAGAGGTATTAGATGTACTATTTTTTACTTTTAAGCTTTGGGTATTTCTATTAAGAAAAAGATGTTACTGAAGTAGCCAGAAATTACTTTTACCAAGGCTTGATGTTGTTGCTAAAAGTTGCCAGAAGTAGGAAGCTGAGGAAAGTTAATATGAAAGTTGATGTAGCAGCTGCAAAAATCCACAGTGTGAGGTAAAATTGCATAATGACTGAACTCTGTCAAGAGTTTCTAGAGGGCAGAGAGATATATAATTCCACGCTAGAGGACAGAAATAGCCAGAGTACTAAATAACACAGCACATAACGTGATTAATGAGGCAAATATTTTTAACAGATTTGAGTTAGTAATTGAAACCTTGCAAGAGACTGCACCCAAGAAACAAATTTATTTGAAGTCATCCTTGTTTCATCTTCTAATTTTATGCAAGGACCGGAAATTATGCATTTGTGCAATGCCCAATAAACTTTTTTTTATATATTAACTAAGAGATAAAAAATGAAGAGGTTTTTCTGTCTGAAGTTTGTGAAGCAGCTGTTTACAGTGCGTTCTGAGGTTGAGAGAGGTTTCCTGGTATAAATCAAAGCCAGTCACATGCTATGTGGTATTTCCACTGTGTCCTTGATTATCTAAGAGCACAGCAAGTAATCAGGAGTATCTTTCCAGCTCAGCAGAAGCTATTTCCACTGACTTTCTCTGAAAAAGAGGCTCCACTTCAGCTGAAGTATCTGCTGTTGCTGGAAAAATTGAAGGCTTTCTATTTTCCCCTAGGGGCTATGTGGCTTGTGTCCATCAGTAACCTAGCACATTATTAGCTACAGAAGTATTTACCAATTATGGGAACCTGCTTTTCTTCGTCCTCTTCACTTACAAAATGCTGGATTTTATATTACTGTTCACAGATTGAATTCACACCACCTTCGCTGTTAAAATCCCTTTGTAAACACACGCTACTGTCAAGTGCCTGTGGGCGCGGCTACCAGTGCTGGAAGCGGCAGCTCCGCAGGGAGCTGGGAGGCACCTGAGGAAAAGCTCTGCTGGTGGAGTGGTGCTCTGCTTCTGGTGCTTCCCCCGCCCAGGCAATGCTTTGTCAGCTCACAAAGGATGAGGCACCTCCTTGCCACCACCACACACTGGCTTCACAAAGGGGCCTCTTTCCTTAGTCCTGAGTTTCTTCTGAAGGACCAGACTGGCATAATTTGAAGTCCTTATCCTTCCTTCCCACTCTTCCTATTCTAGTGTACCCAGGATACCTGTGGCTTAATCTCCTCTGGTATCTTCTCTGTTGAAAGTGAAAAAGGCATCCAATGCCAGACTGCAAACATCCAGAATTAACTGTCCAACCATCATTAAGTGCACAACATCAAGCCTGGAAATGCCTAACCGCTAGAAACACAGAGCAGTTGACAAACATTCCCAGAAATCTGTTCCTATGCCTTAATTTTCCAACACTCAGGAGTGCTAACTCTCCAGTCATACTGAATTTCATCTCCTAATTTTCCCCAGGCATTGAGAAAGACATGCATTAGAAAATTTCAGTTTATACACACCATCAGAAATAGTTATGTGAAGTTTTCCATAGATCAGTTTATCATTTCAGGAAGAAGCATTACATGGGATAGTACCTCCCAATACTTAAAAAACAAAGAAAAAAAAGAAACAAATTAAATTTTCCCATGAAAGCTACTTAATATAAAGAGTGCCATCTGCTGGCACTATTGAAGTGAGGCGTTGTTCATAGGCATTGAGGTTCAATGAAGTTTTGCTATGCCCTGGTAAGGGCATATTTCGACTCTAAGCTGTTTCACACTTTCAGTTTTATTTATTCATGGTATTACCTTCATGGAACAAAAGGGCAGTCAAGCACAGTGGTGTAGACAGGTCTTGTGTGAACATGGGGGAGAAAAGCATCGTCTATTAATTCACAATTTTATATTCAAAGTGTGTCTTCGTTGTTTTGGGATTTCTTTGTCTATTTTGCTTTCTTTTTCATTAATAGAATTTTGAGACAATCATTTCGGAGAACACGAAAATTAAAAATGTAAGAGATTTTCTAAAATACTATAGATGAGACTTTTAAAAGTACCTACTTTCCACTTCACTTTGTGCCGAATGTATTCCTACAATCGTCAAACAGCTTCAAAATTCCAACTTTCAGGTCTCATGTTGAGAAGCACATTATTGATGAAATACTATTGTATACATGCTTGGTCACATGAATTTTCTACAAAACCGTGTGGATCAAGCCTTCCTGACTCCTAAACTGCTACTTAAATGCCTTCTAAAAGTAGTGCCTCCTCCATAACCAGTATAAAAATAATACTGCCCGCAAGGAGATGTTGCCTGTGTCCTAGGTCCTGAGCTGTGCCAACAACGAACCGAACAGTGAGATAACTAGAGGGGATGAGGCTGAAGGGAGAAGGTAGATAATGTACTACCTTGCAAAACACTCTTGTCTAAAACCAAAGTTAATGTAACATTCCCCGTTGCTGGTTCAATGACTCCTTCCTGAAGAAGTCTACTTTGCTTTTGAGTGTCACCATTATTTTTAACATTTACGCTTCATGCTGCCCTGGTGAAGTAAAAAAAAATCTTAGAAACACCACATCTGCTGCAGAGACAACAGAGATTTTAATTATTGTGAGACACTGGAGTTCAGCTTCTGATTTCCAGCATGTTCACAGCACAAAGTACTTTATTGTCTTCCCTAAAAAATTTTCATTCAGATTGCAACTCACTCCCACTCCCTCCTTTTACTTCTTTAGAGGCCATTACGTGACAAAGTGTACCAGACCAGTTCCTGAATAGTTAAGCTCCTTCCATCTCTCTTTCGTACTGATAACAGCTATTCCATTTTGCTTTTCTTATAATGTTTTTTCACATCTGACTCTCTGTTTGACTTCCTCTACTTTGTTGTGCAGTTCCTATGAATTATTGAGGCAGTTTCCAGTTAAATCTCACTATCCAAATTAAGCACTCCTATTTTTAACTACCCACTTCGCTATTATCCTCATAGCATTTACTTCCTCTCTACTGTCCAGTCTCTTATCAGTCAGGTTAGCAAAAAGCCAAGATTGCTTTGCCAGGTACTAGACTAGGCAAATATCTCTGCATTGGTGCTTTCATCGGTCTGATGATACACATTATCTTCCTAAATATTTGCCCTCTATGTCTAGAAAATAGAAGAATTCCAGCAAAGCTCTTTGAACATCTTCTCTCATCTAGCACAACTCTTTGAGCTATTCAAGCTAGTTTCTTATTCTTACAGTCAAATGGTGAACTGGGAGCAAAAGGATTCTTCCCCAGCCTGTTTAGAATGACTTTCACACTCTGCTAGCCCCTCACAGCATTATGCTTGGACAGACTTCACACAAGACTGTTTTCCATTTCCACCCACTTTGATGGCCAGTCTCTTAATATTTCTTATCCAAAAAGTCATCTTCCAGAGCAGCCTTAGGTTCCTGTGAAACTTTGGTCTTCTTTCTTCGTTTTTGCTTTCTGTTTATCTGTTGTCTTCTCTTTGTCTTCAGCCACTACCCCCTGCTGTTACCATTTATTCAATCTCTTCTTTCTTGATGCTCAATATTCTGTCTCTAGAGGTTGCACCTCATCACTCCTTTCACAGAACAAACTCTTTCCCTAGAGCAAACTCCTTCCACAGATTTCCTTCACATTCTGGTATTTTCCTCTGCCTTGTCTTCATTTTAATATATTTCTAGAGGTCTCCTTTTCATCTCAGGATCTGCCAATCAACCCATCTGCAACTACAGTTATGTTCATGCTCTTCCCTTTCATCTTATCTGTCATATTCAAACACGTTTCTGTATTCTACCCTCATTTCTAGCCGCATTTCAGTCTCTCACACTTTTTTTTTACTGAACATTATGAGATGACCCTTCATGCATATGTAAATTCTGTCAGAAACTCACTGAAGGATAACATACACTTACAGCTTCTGCATCCAGTCATCTTCATGGTTTCTGCCATATTTTGGTCTTCTCCACCGGTGCCCAAGTTGCTACAGTTTTTTCTTCCTTACCTTAGGTTTAAAACTGAACAAACCATCTGCATACCAGTGTCCTCTCCAAAATTCTTTTACTAGACTCATACCAGCCTCTAGCTGCTTTGATTCTGACACCTTCTTACCTACATTAGCCCACCACTTCATTTAGGGTTAACTCTGATCAAAGGCCATGATCAAAGACTTCCTCTTTGTGCTGTTTAAACTAAGCCATATGGCTTTGCAACACAGCTTATCTAGTCTTGTTTGAACTGGTTGTGCACTTCCATGCACAGCAATCACTTCCAATCATGTGGATTTTCTGACACACTTATGCCAAAGCTCACATTACAGTTACCCAAGGCAGAGAAGCTGCCAGGTGCTTTGGAAGTCTGAACCAGAATTTTACAACTCCTCACTCAGCTAGCAGTAAATATCTGGAAGAAGGTGGGCATGCTTTGCTTCTGCGGAATTAGTTTGGTGGAGTTTCTTCTTTTTCGAAACTAAAACATCAAAACAGAGTTCAAGCACAAACAAATGGACAAGGTTATGCTGCCAATAATTTGAGAAAAACACACTGAGTCTAAAGCCTTCCCAATGAAGCTGCAGATATTGATAAATGCAGGGGAGGACTTAATGTAATGGCCCTCTCAGTCCAGGGAGGGTGAGCTACCAATTACAGATGTCCTCTGGCATGGCCAGTAATTTTCACAAAATATTTCATTTGGGTCTAGACATTACTGATTCCCCTTTCGCCCTTTTTTATTCCCAAAATAAAAATGTGAACCAAATTTTAAATTTGAACTTAACTCTGCAGAGGTAGAAGGTGAAAAAAGCGTATTTTGTTTTACTTTAAAATGCCTAGAAACATTTTGGTTGCAATAGAAAAATCCTTTCTGGAAAAAACCCACCAGTATTCAAGATGTTACCCAACACTGCAACAGATTATAATAATTTATAGGAAGGTCATGTCTACAAAAAGAACCACGAGTGAGAAATAGAAATGGAAACACAACCCTTGATGAACTTCAAGTGTTTTTACATCTGAAATTTAGACGCGTAAATCACTGGATCAGAAATCATTATGCTGACTTCAGACCTCAAGGTCTTTTCTTAGTTTTGGTGCTATTTTTTTTTTTTTTTTAATCTGAGACAAAGTGCTGTATGCTATACTTCCCTTCTCCTGGAATTTCATTTTACAATAATGTACCTATTATCTCGCTAATCTGTAAGATTTCTATCATGAAAACATAATATTCAGAAAATACTAATGCGTTCATGCAGCTTCTAGAACTCTAATAGCATGAACACTAATGTATTGTACTGTTACAGCTAAAACTTGGACTAAAGAATCAAAATAAAATGCTTATAAATGCCATATATTAGAGTGCCTGGTTTGTTATAAGGTAATAAACGGAAAAGCTTGCATCTAGTCATTCACGGTTGTTAAATGAGATTCTTTGTGACTTGCAAAAAAACTTGAACACAATGAAGAATTATCAGTGCATTCTCCACGGAAGTCATCTACATGTGTTTATTTAATAAACAGAAGATGGCTTTATTATACACATTTGATTTCCATATGCAATCGTCTCCTTATCTGTCACTTGTATCTAAGCAGGGTGCTTTATACAAATCTGAAAATGAAAAATTCAGAGAAGGGCACAGGAAACTCATTTAATGTCGAGTGCAGTCAAAATCAAGATTTCTTTATTTGTAGTAACAACGCTGTTAAATCAGAAAATTACTCTCCTTTTCTGCATGTCCTTCTTCCTTTACAATTCAGTTGTTTGATCATAAATTGTCGAGTGCAATGACTTGTCTCCTCCACTTTCCACACTGGTCGAGACAGATTAAAAACTCCGGCATACCACCAACCAGTCTCAGCATACCATTAGCATATATATGAGATTTGAGACATTTTCTAATATTCTCCAGCAGAACTCATCTGTCAGCCAGGTGATGAATTATAAAAACTCTTAGCTTGTTTAGAAAAGAGGGGGAGAGTGAGAGAGAGAAAGAAAGAGATAGAAGAGGAAAACACAATCCTACCTTTCTTTTTCATTTTACCCATCCACCCTTGCAGTTAGTCATACATATAAACACTAACCTCAATAAAAGAGGCATAGTGTGAGACATTTAAATACGTGAGCAGCAGAGCACAATTAAAAGCTCATGGAAGTAGATAGAATTATGGAGTGGTCAGTGATCTACATAAATAATTTTTAACACATTTTTTTCCACCTTGTATTAACAAGGACTCATAAGGCGCATTACAGAATCTACAGAACTATCATAAGCTGGTAAACCAGCACAAGGACTGTGTAGAACGTAGTGGAATCATTAAAATGCAGAATTCATGCCCTTTAGAGGAGGTTGGGATATTTTTTGTTATCATTCATGTGTTCAACAAGTTTTCATGCACATTCTGAAAATTTTGTGTATTCAACTAAAAAAAAAATTTACATTCCTTATTTGCATTTCTTTAACCTGTTTCTTTTTTTTTCCTGACTAGAAGGTGGAAATTGGACAAAGATTTTTTTGTGACTTAAATGAAGAAACTATGAGCACTATGAGTAGGAAATAACAAATACGTGATGTCACAAATAATGAATACTCCTTCAAATATGTTAGTAGATAAATACAGCTTATGAGTATATTTGAAAACTATAAAATTGTTACATGGATGCTTTATATTAAAGAAAGGCTAATGTCTATCATCATAATTTACACAATCATCAACTTCTGATATCATTTGTAGTATCTAATACTGACTAAAAATAATTTGTATTTCCTGTGGACTCTTGGAAGTTGAACTGGGAAAATATTAAAACATTGATACATATATTTTTCCACAGAAAAAAATCCCAGGAATAAAGGTCTTCAAAAGCTCTAGGAAAATTTGGTAAATACTGTTAAAAAAGGGAGAAAGGAGATCTTTTAAAATGTAATTTTATTTCATGCCAATGTTTTTAATGTATTAACTTCCAAGTGTGACAAAAAACAGGTTTTTTCATACTTTGTGGGGTAAAAAATTGATTTAGCTTTTGTTTTCAAGATAGCATTTTTGTTTAAAAAAAAGGGAGAGAAACATTTAGAAAAAATTAAATAAAGTACTTATTTTTCATAAGTTGCACTAAAAAAAATTCGTAATATATTCCAAGTATGTTACAGTGCAAGCATGACAAGACAAATTCAATTAGAATTTAACTAGAAGTTCTGTTAATAAATGTACAAGTGAAACAATGCATATAATAACTTGCTTCTTACCCAGAAATGCCGTTGAGATTTAGGGCACTACACATCAAACTGGTATAAACTACAGAATAAAGACATCATTATTTTTTAGGTTGGAATGCATATACAAAAAGTGACAGATTTATGCTGGTAAACAATTTGATAGAAGGTTGGGATACAATCCTATTAACAATAGTATGTTATTTGTGTTAATATACATGAGACGTGTGTCAGAGGATAAAGGTTTTAGCCAGTAGAGTGATGACATCTATGTGCACATGAACTAAGAAATTAATGTATATAAATTATCTGAAGTATAAAAAAGCATGATTAAGGAATAGTTATTTGGAACTGATATTGAATGTCAAGTAATCAATATTTTTCTGCTAAGCTGTGAAGCTTTTGAGAACACAAGTTAGCAGCTAGTGAGTTATTTTTCCAGTTGGAGCAGTTGTTCCAAGTTTTAGTGATAAGCAGAGTTATCAAAATTGTAATCTGTTCTGGTTTCCATTTGCAGGTGTACACAATACCATTATTAATTCTTGCATTTAGAATGCTGAATTAATTTAAGGAACAGATGTGTAACTGGTCCTTTCTCTACATGATAGTCACTGTCTGGTTGCAATGCATCAGCATTTTTCAGGCATTTAATTTTGAAAATGATAAAATAATTTTTAAAAATTTAGATTCAGACCAATACTTCCCCTACCAAATATTTGCATTTACCATCAAAGAAAAGCAACAGCATGTTACTAGACATATTAACAGTCATTATTTAATAAATATAAAGATATATATATATGTACAAACTATGCCTCAATAAGAGCACAATAAGAGACGTAGCACATAACGGTACTGTATTGACAGGTTTCACTAAAGTCGTAGAAAAGAAAGTGTGACATGCACACCCAGCTGTTTCTTTGTCTATTTATACTGAGTATATTGAGTGAAATTACCAGCACAAGAAACATTACACTGAGGTACTTCCACCTGATTTTCATTATGTTTTGGAGCTAAAACTAAGGCCTTTTAAGATTCTGACAAAAATCTCCTACAACACTAAAGAAGAGTGTTCTAGGACTAAAAAAGATAGCTTTGGAAATCAAAACAGATGTTCTTGCAAGACTGCAAAGCTAGTGTTGTAGATTTAAATGATCCGGATAAGTTGCAAGCTGAAACTTTCAGAGATTTGCCAGCAAAACTTAGCAGTAAAAATCTGGTTAATATTAAAAGCAGAGATGCTTTTTCAACATAATCCTAAATGGATTTGTTGTATCTCATTTTCTTAAGCAGCTTCAGTGAAGAAGTGGAATGAGAAAAAGCAGCACACTTTTACCACTACAGAAAATTATGTGGAAAAAAACCCCAAACCTGTATGTCTAAATCAAGTCCCAGAAAGCTCCTGTTTCTAATTGATTATAATTAGCAATAGAGTACCAAATAAGAATATGGAATCTAAACTGACTTAAATTAACTTTGTAAACTCAGGCCCATCTGCTGGTCAAAGCCGAAACAAAGATCTCACATTTATGTTTAAGGAAGCTTGAGTCCGGCTGTGCACCAGGCATTAGAGCTGAGGACTTTCTTCTCCTAATACATCACAAAACTGTCTCTGCAAAACAGAAATTAGATTTTGCTAATTTCAGTGTAGATAATATATACTTAGCAGTTTTTCCTTTAACAGATTCAAGCAAATGGTTAATTCTTCATTGATCTGTTTCAGTATTCCCAGCTGTACAAGGAAAGAAGTGGAGAATAATGCAGAGACAGTTTCATTGTATGATATAATAAGCAAGATTATTGGCTGAAGAAGTCTTTTATCAATGCAAAATTTGTGGAGGAAAAAATATCACAGAAATTATGTTATTGGCACATTGATAAATGACATGCCTACTTAGCTGGGATCATTGCCAAGGGACAGATCCAGTTTCATGCAGGGTTTCAGTTCCCCTTAACAGCACCAGCAGATAAAGTGGCAAGCAGTTTATTTTGTGGTGCTTGCAGATCTCTCCATATGTGGAACGGTAGGATAAATGTCCTTTAGTCATGCCATTATTGATCATTCTGGCATTAGTCTTACCAAGTCAAACTCATCTAATATAGATGTTACACGTGTCGCAATTGATTTAAGATTTTTAATTATTTGCCTGGGTGCTGCTTAAAATAAATAATCTCAACATAGTGGAAATTAATATGTCATAATCAAGATGTTTGTTAAATATGGATAGGTACATTTCAAATGCAAAGACAATAACAACAGACACTTCCATTGCTGCCACAATGCTTTTAACCCACGTTAACAGCAACCCAGACCTACTGGTGTTTTAGCTGAACTTCCCGCTAAAGCCCTGAAGCTAAGACCACATTCTAATACTGGGCAGCTTCAATGACTCAGAGGAAACCTTACAAAACGTGTCTCTCTGCCTAGGTATTCTTCTGTTTAGGAAGATTATTGATCCAGCTCCTCTCCCAACGATGTCATTTCCCATCTGGAACAGCTTAGAGAAGGAAGAATGCATATTTAAGACCAGTGTCTTTATAAGAAATTTATGATGATGGTGGAAAACAGGAAGGTACTGCATTTGCCGTCAAAATGTCTTTAAAGCCACCTTTTCATAACGAATTATTGAAAACTAACCATTTCAACAGAACTTGCTGAATTAAATTCTCCTTTCGTTATGACCTTTTCGCTGTTTGTTATTAACTCTTTCATTTTATCTCCTCTTTCCTTCTTTGTTTTTTTATTTCCTTTGGCCACTTGATAAACAGACCTTTGCACAACAAATGGATCCCCTATCTTCCCCTCCCAGGTGAATACTGTAACCACTAGTCTGTAAAATTTCTCTCTCTCTAACTACTCTACACGCAGCAGTGCAGTTTTAACAGGAAGGGAGAAAAGTGACTCCAGCTCAGCCCCTCTGAAGGCAGAATTGTAGAAGATTTGAAGTCCTTCAGGCAGCCAGAGCTGGCTCAGACTTCTCAGTAACGTCAGCAAAATTCAATTTCGCCTTCTGAACACTACCATGGGAGTGAGACACCCTTGCTACAGGTAAGGAAAATGCAGGGAGGAGGAGTGGCGCCAGACTGAGCAGGACAGTGGAAAGCTCACAGATCCTCTCCCGTCTGCACTGATGTGAGACAGCGCAGCACTGAGTGGGTGTGGATCCCATCCAGAAGCAGAGCCTTCCCCATCACACTCACGCTTTCTGTAGCAACAGCAACAGCAGCCAGCCCAGGTACAGTCATGTTGCTGCTCTAGACAACTCCTTGCTTTGCCTGTTTCTGAAGATATCTGAAGATAGCCCCATCAGCAGTGAAGGGCTTCCAATCCCACTTTCCAATGACCTAAGCATGTTCAGAAACCGCTTTGCTATGAACTTCCCCAGCCAAATGCCAATAAAATTATTATCTTTCCCCATGTTTTCAGAAGAATCTCATCCCAACAGTCACTATCCAGTACCATCTCAAAATACTTCCTGGAGTCAGATTTTTAAAGGATTCAGAATCTGACAGAAGATCTACTTTCCTGCTTCCAGATGGTCTAAACTGTTCTTATTGATCAAGCCTGGGACAATTCTGATTGAGCAAAAGAAGCCAAGATGCCTGGGAGCCAACATTCAGCAGATGAGCCACAGTTTAGTCTCACATTTCGATCCACAGGCTCAAATTAATCCTAAGTCTTTCTTTAGGTCCATTCATGTTTGGACAGCACAAAGTTTAATGCAAACCTCATCAATTGCAGTACACACATTAAACAGCTGACCTGTACCTGGAGGTGGAGGTGCGCTTTATACAGCACTAACAGGATGTCACAAGATAACAACATGTCACAAAATAAAGTACATTTCTGTATAAGCTTTCTCTGATAAATCTTTTTGACCACACAGCCTGCTCACCAAACCTGCATGTGCAACAAAGAATGACTTAGGTTAACATAACGGTGAAATGGGGGGCCAACAACTGGAGCTTTATAACCTCCAAAAAACATAACATAGTATAAACTATCTTAATTGACATGAAGAGTAAATGAACTATGTTAAGGTGTAAAAAAATGCCCAAATCCTGCTCTTGCCTGCTCCCTGCTTATATAAGATTAACACCTTGCAAAACTATTTCCAAAAGTCAAATTTTGGGAAAAGGCCAATACATTTTGTAGATAGTATTACACCCAAAAGACAGTATATCATGCTGTACCGAAAAATACAGGAATACCAAGACATCTAAACAAGCAATAAGGTGAGTAGACATGATGCTCAGCTTCCTTTTATAACAGCTAGGGGTTTGCTATTTTGGCAATTTTTTTTTTTTATTTATTATTTTACTATACTATTAGTTGGAACAATATTATTGTGTTATAATAGAAAAAAGCATAAAACAGGGTACAAAAATGCAAAGATAACAGTTAATTATCCAAATTTCTGTATAGTTTGTTTCATCAGATGAATTTAATTATAACTACAGACCTATTTAGACCTCGCAAGAGCTGGAATACAAAACTAAGTTTTCTTAGATAAAAATAACATTTTTTACAACATGTGTAGTTTTTCAAGTTACATGAAATACTTCAAGTATTTTCAAAACATACTGACAGCTAGATATGGAAAAGTAATGCCTATTAAACAAAAAAAAAAAAAAACAACAAAAAAAGAAATAGGTAATTTCTGTGTAGACCTTGAAACAATCACCAGCTAGGACAGGACTCCATAACCTTCAGATTTCAGGAGAGAATATCCCTGTAATTAAAATGGAACAGAGCTTGGGGAGTCAAGAAATTGCAGAACAAAAATACCAGGCTAAAAGCAGTAAATCAAGAGCTGACTCCAGGGAGGAAGGGGTAGATCAAGTGGGGCTGGAAAATAGGACTAAAATTCATAAGAGTTTGACGGAGATGTGCAAACTGGAAAGCACAGTAACACAGCAGGAAAACTGAGAGGAGCACCCAGCAGAAAATGTAACCTTTGTATTCCTTGGTTCCAACTAGACTGTCTGGAGAACCAGGACCGACAAGTACCTAATATATTTTTTTTTAATTCATGTTCCTAATATATTAGAGGTTTATGGGAATTCTAGTAAAACATTTTTTCTATTATAAACTTAACATTCATGGATACCCACTAAAGACATGTTTCCAAAAAACCTACATGGCTCAGCTCTAAAGGCACATGAGACATTCTACTTTCATCCAGAGGGCGACTGTAATCACAACATACACAAAAACATTTTACAGTAGGCTAGTTCTGAATTTCATTTGTGAAATTCTGCCATTTTTTATCTTTCTGGCTTATTTCCTCTGAAGAAAGATGACTTTAAAAGGTCTCAACTACATATGTTTAAGTGAGGACTGTAGTCAGGATAGAGGGAGTTTTCATGCCTATGTAAGGTCAGAAAAGCAATTTGTGGTTGAACATGTCAAATTTATTGTTGGAAAAGGTCCAGTTCCAACTCACGGAATTTGACATACATACATTTCTTTTGGTTTAAACTGTGCTGTAAGATGCAGATCATATGAGGTCCACCTGAACTGAGATGAAGACTCAATCAATCTCTGACAAACATCTGCTCTCCAGCATGATGTCCAGAGGTGCCTACAGTGAACTCATATCTCCATTTTGGATGGCACTGTTTCCTAAGCACTGAGATAGTCATGCAAATGCACTACCTTTTTCTAAGATAATCCTTACACTTATCTTAATCTGGGATGGGAGATAGTTGAAGACACATGTAACTGTCTCTGTTCCATCATGCAGATATAGACCTTCCCTCAAGACACTTGGACAATGATGAATTCAGTCTAGCCCAGTGCTCAGACACACGCATGGTAAAATATCTTTCTTTTCCAGAAACAGAGTACCAGAAAACTCACCCAGCTCAAAAGCTAAGGGACCAAAGTGCTAGATATCCCTGCAGTCTGCAGAAGTTGAAATCCATAGCTCTCGCTTTTCCGGGAAAGACCCTTTACCGCTGGAGTATTGATTAGGCTTAGGACTGGTTCACCTTTCATCTTACCTGAAAAGGTGAGGGCAGTGTCAGAAAATAAAAGATGGGCTTAGTAACTCAATATGCAGCTTCATCTTATGGAGTCTCAGCTCAGGTACTCAAGCTACAGGAGCAGTAATACTCCATGTGTCGTCCCACGTAGGCCAACATCCACATCAACTTTAAGCATTCGTCGCTCTTTGACTTCTTACCCTTTTATTGTCTAGGTAGACAGGGAGTTGGATAACTAGTTTATATGTTTTAAACTATCCTTGCTATGACCTTAGGTCTGTGTTCATTCAGTAGCTGTGTGTCCAACACGGGTCATCTGATCCTGACCATGACTGCAGCCTGCTACGGTTTAAGCCCACTGAAGCAGCAGGAGAATGCTGGTAAGCATTGCAGACACTGTAAAAAAACCACAATATATCAAATACAAATCTGAAAAATTATAAAACACACCCCGTGGTTGTGAAAGGGAGGATTAAAATTATTCAGCAATAATAGTTGTTGCTAGTTCATTCCCAACATAGTAGTCTACTTCTTCATCCTCATATGCATCCTTTACATAAATCATCAGAAAAAGCTTACCACATGTTTGGAATAATCCAGAATGGCAGAAATCTCTTTCTTAGCAAGAGAAGACATGAATTCAACATCTTTAAAGACCACCAAAGACCTCAGCTCTCTTCAGGTCTACTTGCTACTGGTAAATGCAAAATAATAAGAAGAAATAATTGCATTAGTAAAGAAAATGTTGATAAAATTCATTTAAGATGTTACATTTCCTTCTGCAACACCTGCAGTTAGCCATTTGACTCAATCCACTTCTTCATAATGCATATTAAAACAGTAGGTATGGTAGGAAGAGTGTTTCAGTGACAGCTGTAATAGTCATTGTTTGCCCTTGGCAAGATCCTGTTCAGTAGTCAATGTCACAATTGAGCTATATAGAAGTTACTATTAAATAAAGTTCGTTCAGACCTTTATGAACCTAGCCACAGTGAATCTAAATTATATATTTAAATAATCACTAAAATCAATGAAATATGTCCTCTCCAACAAGTGAGAGCTCTACCCCTCAAATCTGCTTTCTGGTATATTATAGATATGAATGTAGAAGTAAGCAAAACTACACCTCACTGGAATCAGGCCTGCTAGTTTTACTCCCAGTACAATTTGAGAGAATTGTGTAGGATGGCCAGATTGATGATGTTTACAAAGCCCTATCCTATGCTGTCACAGACAATCTTAAAGGATTGAGAAGAAAGAATATGTTTCTTTGCACCGTGCATCTATCAAATCGGTATGTACCAATTTATCTCTTTTTCTGTCATAATAAATTAAGCAACAACAGCAAATTTCAGCTGGCAAGTGAAATGGTCAGAAGACTGTCACTAGACTACACATGGTTGCAATCTGAATCTCCCTCTCTCCTGAAATGCGAAACTTTCTTATAAAAATGTTCTGTGACTATGGAAATGTATCTGCATTCTACCCTCTCCTGAGCCCATTAAGGTAACTGATAGACTTTAGATTACAGTGACTTGAAAAAAATTACTTTTTTAGTATAAAAAAAAAAGAAGACATTCAGAGAATAGAAAAGAACAAAAACCTACCTTTTCAGTAAAAACAGAAGGCAACAGAAGCTTTGGAACAAGTGCTTGCCAATAGAAGGATTTCATGCTCTTGTTAATTAAAGGAACAAAGAAAAAACAGTGCAGTAGGCTGTATCCTACATAACAGCTTCTACTAATAAAAAGTAATAGACAATTTCCTGCATTCAATTCTTTTGAATACTATTATACAAGGTAATAGAGTTTTGGAAATGGAAGTCCTAGCAGCCTGTCAGAAAGAGCTTTCTTCCACTTTTTTTTATTAAATGACTAAGTGCAGCAGTCTGTGTCCTATCTCTCCCTCTTGCATCTATTGGATTGTATTATTTTACATTTTGATTGAAATGATGTCACCAGCAGATAAAAGCCTGGCCCAGGCATTGTAATTGAATCAGCCTGAGTTGTTTATTCTAGTGATCTACAGCGATGCTTTCCTTGTCCTAACACAGAATACATAAAAGATCCCCTCTTGTTTAACATGCTACTGATTAGATCTATTTTTTTTAGAAGAAGAAGGAATCAAATTGGGGGGTCGAGAGAGTAAGAACTGGAGTTTAGAGGGAAAATTGGAAAAAACAGATGAGAAGAGACACCATCTGCAAAACTTTCCATGTGTGACCGAAAGTTTAAACAAATAAATTTCAAATGGCATCAGTAACAGATGCAAACAGATTTGATTGACAACATTTAAATAACAGTTAATGGGAACATCTACAATTTTTGGAAGGTTTTTCAGGCTTAGGTCCTAAATCAGACACGTTCAAATTTTTATTTAAAAATAATGCTAATCTTGAAAGAAGAAATATTTTAAATTACTGGGGGGTTTACCGCTATAAAGATACAGTGTGTTGGATATTAAACTATTGTTATTAATATGTTCTGTTTTCACTTCAATCATTTTACATTTAAAAAAGAGTTAAAACCACCTTCCATTTCACAAGTTGTTTCAAAAGTCACTTTCTTTTAAGAGAAAGTGATTCTTTTATGCTAAGTGCTGTTTTTTTGTTTTTTGTAGTTGCACCCCACACATGCCCCTGCCCCCTTCCTGCTCCCTCACCCCCCAAAAAAAAGCCTCAGTCAAATAAAGGAAAAATTGCACTATTTTATGTATGTCATATGCATACCTTCACACAAAACTTCCTCAACAGCATTTTTGGTAGTGGTAAGAGTGGTGGTGGGTTTTCCGGTTTTGGTTTGGTTTTGGGGTTTTTACTTCTGGGTCTTTCCTTAAAATAAAGTACAATCATATGAGGTTTAGTAGTAGTGCCAAAATGAAAACAAGTCAAGCCCATCAGGCAATTTCCAGAACTGTTTTCCACTTTAAATCTATGTTTTTAATTGTTTGCCTCAAGTCTGAAGCTAGGAGCTTATTTAATTTGCTATCTGTATGAGAAGGAAACAAAGATGCAATTTCAGAAAGTATTTAAGGGATAAATAGATTTTTGGAATACAAATAAAAAACTGTTAACAACTACAATTAATAAAATATTGTCATGGAAATGGCTATTAAAGATATTAGTGAAAAATTTAATTTTGGGAACTTTTTATAATCCATTTTTTAATATGGGCAACAACTGTAACAAGACTCTTCTCCACATGTGAAAATTTAAGCCAGCAAAAAAAGTTTTTTAAAAGTAAAATAAAAAAATCCATCCACAATCGCTATACATATCTTAATTTACTGTTATTTCCTGAAAATTAGCTACAATGTATAAATAAAAAATATATTTCCCATACCATTTGCAGTCTATTTAGCACTCCTAATAACTGAATTATAAAATTCATTTCATAATAACTGCTGATACCTAACAAAAAGACCTTAGAGACCTTCGTTTTTTTGTAAATCATTTATTGACCTCAAGGTATCATTATTTGAAAGCATTTGTAAAATGTACTTATTAATATTTCTAGTCAGTGATGAACTCGGAGCTAGGAAGGTACAAGATGCACTATCTACATTAATGAATGTGTTTGTTTGAAGTGTATTGTAATGAATGTATTTTGACTGAAGTTAACCCTTTAATTTGCATTGATTAGATCGAGTTGGGTAATAGTCTTTATCGTTATCTTGGTTTTCAGCACAGCTACTCACTATGAAAGTAGTCATTTTGTAAAAACAAAACTGAAATAAAGAAGAAATTCATTCAAATCTGTCACTAATAATTTTAAAACAAACTCACTGCTTTATTTATATACAAATGTGTATCACAGTTGGCCTTGTAACATAGAGACAAACTGTTCAAACTGTTCATAGAGACCACATAGAGAGACCCAGACTCACCAAAGCACCGATCCATGTTCAGTCCCCAGAGCTGGTTAAATATAATTTGCATCACAGAGGTTACACGTTTGGTCTCTGGGAAAAAAAAAAAAAAAGCAATGTTGATTTAGCCTCCCTTCAATACTCTCCAGCAGCTGCCTCAGGGAATAGCACTCAGAGGAACATCCCAGTATGCCATGCTTTTTCTCACCATCACATTACTTTCTTGTTAAAGCATAAATGGTTGGTACAGGCAAATTGATTTCAACAAAGGAAAACCATTGTGAACATGAGCTCCAGCATCCAATCCCCCTAAACATGAACAGAGATTTATTTATAATTCAAAGTTGCAGAATTAATTTTTTAATAGCAATTTTCATGATTTTTGGAGTTTCCACTGTGAATTCCTCTAATGTCTGGAGGTCTGGCAAACATCCTAATACCATCAATGGGATTCCCTATTTTAATGGGAGTTGGTTCAGACACTGCCAGCAGAAAGGTGTGAAGAAAAAGAAAAGCCTGTAATTTCCATTTATAGTTTGTAGTTTTATTATTTGTAGACAGTCTCTTACGAGAGTCTTTTCTTGTGGGATTTGCAGCCACAAGCACATTTGACAAACCAGTTTGGGACTTTGTGCTTATCAAAATCAAACTAAACTTTCAAACCTATTAAAGCTTGCGAAAAGAAGTGCAAGCTGGCAAAACTTAACACCAAGAAGTAAAAAGAGTGACCACAAAACAGACAGCCAAACGGTAGTGCGTGTGTCAGAAATGCAGCAAAACATGAGAGAGATGATGCATGGCTGTTTGCTTGATTTAAATAACTTCATATTAAAAGACACCCAAATCCCAGTACTAATGATGTTTAAGCTGGAAGATAGACCCTACACCCTTCCTTCCTCCAGTGCTCTAAGCATGTGGAAGTCATCTCTACGATCAACAACAAGATCACATAAGAGAGTAATTTGTTGGGGTTTATGGGTGGGAACAGCAAAACTGAGGTTCAGAACAACATAGGTTTCGCATTAAATAGTGTGCTTTTAAATACTGAAAAAAAACCATTTTTTTTTTCCTTTCTTTAACTCATTTAGGAACCTGAAATGAGTCCTCAGCTTGTATTGGTAGAAACATTACTAATATGTCAGGTCTGTCTTTAATCACAAAACCACGCTTGAATACAAAATAAAAAGAGCAGCAGGATGCTGAAATTTCAAGTATATCCTGTCTCTAACCAAGGTATGCAATACAGGAAGAAATAGGGTGTTGATGATAAGAAATGGCAGTTTCCTCGATCAATTGTCTTGTTTTGGATACAAACAATATTTCACAACCTAAATCCAACTCTTGCTAAAGCACCTCGAGTAAGAGACCAGATTTTCAAAAATGCCGTGCCCCAGCAGACTGCCCTGAAGTAGATTATTGAGAAAGCAAACTGAGAAATCCAACATACTATCATGCTTTTGAAAATTCTGATCCAGACAATGTAAATAACCACCAAGACAGCCAAGTACAAATAGGTCCTCCTGCTTTCTCTCAAAATTGATACTTCAGCTGTGTTTTGTCTTTTCTTTTAAAAAATAATTAGTTGTAGCAGCTATGCAGCTCCTTCATAAAATCAAAACAAAACCAAAAAGACTGTGTTACATTCTTACCATTAAAGAACGGTAAGAAAATCAATAAAAATAAAGATGTTAGTGTCAGTTTTTAAGGCATTATTATACACTAAAACAAATGTAGAGATATGAATAATTCTTTGCCTATATATATGCATATATACACAGGAACACACACATCAGAAAAGCACAGGATGCAATTTCCTTCTATATTATTTATGAAAAGATCTAAAACCTGATTAATTGCATTGTACAAAATGTGATTCTTTCATAAAATATACTGCAGCTCAGAGAAAATGTGTCTGTGTAGCATATTTTTTCTTCCAAAGTGTGAATATTAAAAAAAAAAAGTTTACATGTCATCCTGTTCCATCTTTGCATGTACTTGCTCTTTATCTCTAAAGCAGCATACGTTCCATATGAGAGGGGGTTGCCATGGTATCTGCACTTTAAAAAATTGAATAGCAGATCTAAAAGAAGCATAAAATCGATTTAACAAGTTGTCATGTAAGTTACCCTGGCCCATAAGGATGAAGTCTATGCACCTATTTCTGCATAAAAATGTTTATTTAAAAAAAAAAACAAACCCAGAGCTGTAATTTTTTTAGCCACAGAACTAAATACACTCTTGTCATTAGGTTGGTCACATCAACTTACAAATCATTTTGGCGTGCATGTAGATTTTCAATCTTTTTTTTCCCTTGTCTCTTTAAAAAATACAACAAAACACATAAGCAGTAAAGAAATAACTCTAAGCAGTGATCCTAATACAGAAGATAAAATGCTGACATATTATCTGAGACAAAAATAAATCTTACTTAAAAATTCATTTATTAACTTCTTACTCATTCTAAAGAAAAGACATTTCAATAAACACCTTGAAAATGGGCGCATTCCTTTTTCTTTTTTTAACTACTCATAAGAGAAGGCTTTGTAACTCTTACTTCAGGACTTATTTTAGTTGCAGGCACAAAATAGTCACTTACATTTCTAGTGCCGAGTCTGCAGGGGAGGTCAGACAGTTCTTGCCTAGTTTCACAGGCAAATTAAAGGAACTGTGGTTTTCCTCTGTTTGTCGATTGGTTGGTTGGGTTTTGTTTGTTTGATTTAGTTTGTTTTCTAAAGAGAGAGAAATATGAATGGAAGAGGACAGGCGGAAGATGACAGCTTGTTCCACCATTATGTCCTCTCAACTTCCCTGCAGGATAGGTTACCACCAACTCATTGAGTAAACCCCACACAGGATCATTACTTCTACCAAACACCCTCCTTGGAGCAGTACAGACTCTGGGAAAAGGTCAATGTTACCTAGCAACTAAGAGCCAGTGCCTTTTAATAAATTAACCCCATCATATGAGCTTTGGTGACATCTCAAATCACAAAAGGACACTAGACATTTTATTTTCATTTTCAATGGGTTCAACTGTCAAAGATTGCCTGACAAAATCATGGCTGAACCCGGAAATTCTTTTAAGGATTGGATTTGTTCAGTGGAATACATAATCCTAACTATGCTCAAATAGAATTATGCTGATCTCCTGTAAACCCATACAAAAATCAAAGGCTGCTTCACAGAGAGTTTCCATGATTTTGTATGCCAAGTTTCCACCTCTGTGGCTTGGCTGAAGTTAAGTCCCAGAACAGGACAGTTCTAAAACTCAGCCAAGGTGGATGTTCAAGACAAAGTCCCCAGAGAAGCCACAGACACTGCTCCTGCTGCAAGGTGGGTGTGCAGTGTTACTGACTTCACTACTTTGAATGTAAATTCCATATTGAAACAGGAGATGAACATGACTGGAAGTAAGAGAAGCTCTTTGGCTCAACAATCCCAAATAGCTGACATTCTGGGGACTATAGAGCTCAAGGTAAATGCCAGAACTGTCAAATAGGGGAAGTACGAGTCAGTGTTAGGGAATGCAGGCAGAAGCTGTACTAAGAGTAACTAAAAAGGAGACAACCTCTCTACCTGATTATTTATTTATATCCTAGGACTCAGCTATGGCCCGTTGTTTGTCTAGGTTTGCTCTCTCTCAGTGAAGTACTTCTAGATTAACAAACTAGTTCCCAAATTTATGTACAGTTCCCCTACATACTGGTATGTGCAACCTGAGGAACTGGGATTCTCCCAGACACATCTCTCTATACCATGATGCGCCAGAAGAGTCATCAGAAAGCTCAAAAAGATCCAAAGGTTGAACCACAGAACAACCATTACTGCAGGCTCTGTCAAAAAGGACAAATGTGCATCTTTTTAGACACAGCCATTACCTGCACAACTCCTCTGTTATTTTCAGAGAGATTGAGATAGAAACATTTTTTTGAAGTTGGGTGAGAAGCTGAGTTAGCTTTTTTTGCTTCTTAAAACATGCTGAGTAGCAAATATTTACTTCGTTTTGTTAAGGCAAGCTCATGTTTTCAATGCTTTGAGTGGAAAATGAGGCGAGTATAATGAACATCCACCTATCTAGAAGATGGCCATACTCACAAAACACCTGAAGTATTCTACTGGATTTAAATCCAATGTCTTAAACAAAGAGCTCCCAGCCTCTGCCTGCAGTCTTTAGCCTAATTTATGGTACGGAAATACAGTCTTGTCCAGTTATGCTTTAGCCAGCTGTAAAACTCATTTGGCTTTCAATCCTAGTTCTGCCTCAGTGAGAAAAATGTCTAGTTGGCTAAACAAAGGTTAAGATCTTTTCACGACATGAGTTCAGAAAACCAGGTTCATCTCCACGTCTCACAATGTTTTGCAAAAGTATGTATGCAAGAGTAAAAAAACATTTCAGACGGAAGAGCCAATTGTATCAATTTTGCACACTCCATTTTATGCTTTATGCACTTTCCCAGGGATATCAAACTAAAGTTTATGGAACAAATCTATAGAATTCTCTCTTTTTTTTTTAAAGGAAATGTAGGAATGTTGCCCAAAACTGTGACTTCAAGAATACATCTAAACCCAACCCTCCCCTACAAACATGTCAAACCCATGACAAAATTTGTAAAGATGGCAACTCTGACTGACATGGATAAAAGAAATGCATCTTTTTCTAGAAAAAGAAGTGCCTTTGCCATAAATGACACTTCATATTTTACTTTCCATATTATTCTGAGTTTATTTGCAATTTTTATTACTTTGGACTCAACTGTTTATATTAATACCCTCATCTTTCTACCAGCTCAGAACAATTTATTCTGTATCTAGCAAGGCATTAAGTATTTCAAACTACTCCATCCAACACATGTTAGACATAATAGGTTTGTCAGCAAAGGACTGTCCATTTGGCTACTGTATTATGTCCCTCTTCAAGTTTCTTAGTCTTCACTGCTTCTTAATAACCTAATTAATTTTAGGCCATGTGCATTCCTCATCACCATCCTGTTTCTTCTGCAGAAATAAAACATATGGAGTACTAGTAGAACCACCATAACTAATGTCAGGATTTTCTTCTTAAGACATTTGATAAATTGTCTAAATATATACGTGCTTTGAGTTACAGGACTCATTAAAAAATAATCCTTTTTTAAGGCTGAGAACCATAATTAGATCAGGATTCGTGTCTGTCAAGTTGCCTTTTTTATATCACTAGATTAGGAATTTAATACATAATACATAATAGACCCCAGGCCTTCTCCAGAGGTACTTTGGGTTGGATCCACAAAGAAGGTAAGGGTAGAATTTATTTCAACTAATCTTTGAGGCCTACAAAGTAGTTATCAACATCTGAACTATACATTTGTTATTTTTTTATAGCCGGTGGACGAAAAGGCATTTCTGGGATACAGATCACCTTCTCAAAAGGTAGATGCCTCAGCTGGATGAGAGACAGGCACCTGTGACGTGTAGAAGTGGCTGTAAAGGGATTTTGGATGACTCCCCCAGGTCTGGAAGGACAAGTCTGAAGTGAGGTGGAATCAACCACATCCCAAGGGCTCAGAAGAAGTACCTACCCACAGATCATTCTCTGGACAGTACCTATAACTGCTTTTGTCTTGAGACAACAGCTGTGTCTACCTTCTAAGTCTAAGAAGAATCAAATATGAGATTATCTTTTACATACTGCATATATTAATTGGGTCTTGCTGTGGTAAGCCTTCCAACCTACCAGATCAAGCCAACGTGAAAGTCATCAACTGAAGTACTGCACAGGTCTTAATCCTGTTGCTCATTCTAAAGAAAAAATAAAGTATTTCCGGAAGATGAAATTCAGTTAACTTTTTTAATAATGTCTGTTTTAGAGAAACAGAGCATGTATACACGTAAATATTTAAATACACACACACACACAGACATATATATATCCACATATATATATATCAACATATATATATCCACATATATGCGAAGCAAGTCAATAAAGGAACATAATGGGCACAGAATCTAAGTTAGAAATAGAAGAATTAAGCACACAAATCTAAGTGACACTGGGGTATTAAAATAGTATTTGGATGCAGACTCTCCCACCTTTAGTTGAAATCCTACCACAAAAGAATTTGATGACATTTTCATTAATTGAATTTTTTAAAGTAATTTATCCTTAAATATTTTCATTGCAATTTGCAATATACTTTGGTATTTTCCCTGCCTACCTACTTCCCTATAGTTTCGATTTTGCACTGCTGGGTTTTTTTCTCGCTTTCTCATCTCAATGTTGTGACTTCTGTCTTATTCTGTGTCTCCTGGCAGGCTGGACAAACAGAAATAACATGAAAATTTTGAGAGCAGAAAAGAACAATTAAAAATATGTATCACAAGCGATTCCTTTAAACTAGTTCTTGTGAAAATGCTGATTATGCATAACAAGCCCTTTGTGTAGAAGTATAAGCTCTCATGAATGTCTCCTACACTGAAAAGGAACAAAAGATTACTGAGCTGCTAAAATACCACTGTGAACCTGCTGTTTTGTTCTGAGAGCTTACATCCTAATTATAGCATTTTTCTTTTTTCTTTATTTAAGAGTCTTTTTTATCGCAGTGCAGACTGGACATAAACATTCCTTTGGATCCTGTGTGTAAATAATGAAAACATAAAAACTATGGATTTTTCCCCTATCAAGCAGGTTAATAGTTTAATTGTATACGGTTATTCTTACATTAAAAGCTGCATACCTGGCAAGCTTTATCGGGTAACAGGGACTTTTAAATGTGCCAATGTTTCTACAGAAGTAACGCGGGTCAATTGCAAAAGGGATAACCATAATGATTAAATCATTAAAATTTTGTCTATGCTTCACAGAGCATAGAGAAAATTAACTTCCCACCAACCTCATTTTTCTGCTGAACATGAAATAATGATTTTTTGCTCATATAATTACAAAGCTAACATCTGATAGAGTCAGCATCCAGGGGGGATTATCACATGCATGAGTATTAGACCTCATTACCAGCTTGAGTGCAAAATTATTACATCTTGTAATTGGATGGTGAGATTTATATACAGATCGGCCCGGTTTCTGTAAGATTGTAATTACAAGCTTCGTTGGTTCGCTACTTATCACACGGTGCAGGAGGAGGCAAAAACAAGCAGAGGAAAGACCATTTCATTAAGCCATAACCCTATCAAGGGAGGAGCACTGTAACATCCCTGTATTTATTAGGCCAAACAGAGCTGTTTGCAGAAGGGGAGGCCATTTATTACCGCCTGACAAATGGGATTTCATTTATTTAACCTCGGTGATCTATTTCAGTAAAATGTACAAACGAGCCATCCATTTTATGATTCCGGAGTCAACGCCTCAATTATCTAAAGGCTAACTGACTGTTAAAGCACCCATCTGCTAGGATGAATTCATTGATTTAATTTGCTTCATGTTACTGAATGATTCTTAGCAGACGGGGAGGGGATGGAAGGGGAAGGGAAGAAGGGAAGGAAGGAAGGGGACGGCTGGTGGTTTAGGAGAAATCATCAGAGTGATTCAGCACGCCGGTGTCTGTCTGCGTGTCTGTGCGCGTGCATGCCTGGTTTTTTTTTAATCCTTCAGCACAATAGAAGAAGGAGATCAATAGCAGCTTAAATTTTATGAGACAAGGAGTTAAGTTGTTCAGCTCGAGCCAAAACACCTTTGTTCTACCATAACAAGTAATCTCTGTGGCGGAATTAATATTGACAAGCTGGCTTCTTTGTAGCTAATTTTGTGGGTGCCTGAGCCAATCGGGAGCCTTGCAGTAATAGAGTTGTTATTAGAGTTCATTATAAAAGCTGTGGATCAATGGCTACACTGGGAGGGAGAGGACACGCTGCAGCAGAATGCATATGTATGCTCAAGGAAATGAAATCCTTTTAATGTCCTTGTAATAATTTATTCTGTAGTTCTCTTTCACTTAGGGAAAAAAAAAAAAAGTCTTTCAGAAACAAAATTAAAAATATCCCCTTGTGAGGCTTTTAATTTTATCATAACACTGAAACTGATAGGAAGTAAAGCAGGATTTCAGGGTTGGGGAAATTCAGGGAGACCTCACTATCCAGCTCTGAGTTTTATTAGAACTGGATTTTGTCTGGAAAATACCACCACTCCCATTTTATCCGAATCATGCAGGCTGGTTTGTTGAAAGCTTATGCTGCTATGTGCGTAGCATTGATGTCTTTTAAAACACCCCTTTCTTCCATCCTCCCTAAACCCTCCGTCTCATTAAATCTGATTTTTACTTTTTTTCTTTGATGGGGTGTCATTTTGTAGAAAACATCTTTACACTCAAGGAGAAGAAGGCACAAATAGCATGCTAAAGATTTTTTCCCATGTTTCTGGGAAGGAATGACCTGTGCGCTGTGAGTTAGCACTTTCAGCAAGCTGACAAGGAGTTCACAGAACACAGCTCTTTGTAAAAGGTTGCCTCTTTCAGCTGTAAAAGGGCCCTCCTTGATGTAAGTGTTCCCAGAGCAATAATCCATTTCTCTTGTGGCAGACACCAGCTCATGCTATAATCTTTCCCACAAGCTCCAAATCAGTACAAGAAAGCTGTTTACTGGACAATTTTCCCTACATCTCAACGTCAAATGATACTGCATTAAAATGTGAGAATATCACACTCTAAGAAAGGCAGGAGGATCAAAGGGAGCCCTCACAGTGAGTTGAAACAAATTAGCATCTTTTGGTCATGGTTTCCTAGATATAAAAATATGGCATTTCAGGGCCATAAGTTGTTTGCTTTGCTTTCTCTTCTTTATTTCACTATAAAAAAATAGCCATTTATTTTTCCAATCTCCCTATGCTTGTCTCTGCCAAAAAAAATTGAATCACTTTCAATTGATGAAATTAAACGGGGTAAGTCCCTTGTGTAGACACTGTTGTTTCAATTCCAGCAGATATCATTAAGTCAATATAAGAGACTTTTCCACAAAAATAAGGCCATCAAGTATGAGCACTGTTCAGTCTGTTAGGTTTGGTTTTTTTCAATTACCACATTTTTCTCCAGGATTGACAAAAACCAATCATTTCAATTTTCCCATTTCTTTTTTTTTTTCCTCCAGACATCCGTCTTAAAATTTAGATTCCTGCTATTTGGTACAGTAACAGAAAATATTCTGTGAGAGAAAAACAGTGAATTAAAGAAACCTTGCCATCACGTTTTCCACCCTCTTTATCTTCCATTTTCTCCTCCCAGCTAGAAGAAAGTAGTGGCACAGTGTCTGGAACCAGTGACAGGAGGCATTGAAAATGAGGGAGAAGTTCACAATACAGGCAATGTACAAAGCCAAAAATCTTAGGGAGAACAATTTTGCAATTTTTTGGTAATTAGAAAGTTTTGAATTTGGCAATTTGTTTCTTTCTTTTTCTGTAATACAAACTCCATGCAGCTGTAGAGGTAGCAGGCTGACTGCTGGAAAGCAGCTCTGCAGAGAAGGGCCTGGGGGTTCTGGTGGACAACAAGCTTTCTATGAGCCAGCAGTGTGCCCTCGGGGACAAGAATGGTATCCTGGGGGGCATTAGGAAGAGCAAAGCCATCAGGCTCAGGGAGGTGATCCTGCCCCTCTACTCAGTCCTGGCGAGGCTCCATCTGGAATGCTGTGTCCAGTTCTGAAGGGCGACAAATACGGTTAGAGGACTGGAGCATGTCTATTACGGGGAAAGGCTGAGGGACCTGGGCCTGTTCACAGCTTCAGAAAGCGCAGACTGAGAGAGGACCTCATCGACATAGGAATGTCTGAAGGAAGAGCATGGAGGATAGAGCCAGGCTCTTCTTGGTGGTGCTGAGCAATAGGACAAGAGCCAATGGGCAGAAACAGACGCACAAGAAGTTCCACCTGAATATGAGAAAGAACTTCTTTACTGTGCTGGTGACTGTGAACTGGAACAGATTGCCCAGAGAGGTCGTGGAGTCTCTGGAGATACTCAAGAGTCATCTGGACACATCTGTGCCATGTGCTCTAGGATGATCCTGCTTGAATAGGGAGGTTGGACCAGATGACCTGCTGTGGTCCCTTCCAACCTTACCTGGTCAGTGCGTCTGTGATAATAAGCTTAAATTTCAGAATTTGAACTGAATATACCTTGACTGGAATTTCACTTTGAAAAAGACTGAAAGGCGAAGTAAGTGTGACATATTCCCTTTTCCCCCAGTTCAAATAAATAATTTTTCCAGTCATCCTCTGTTGGTTTCCTCTTCTCTTCATGACAGCTAATTTCTAATAGTGAAGGAATATAAAAAAAAACTTATCTGTGATTTTTATGGCTTGTCGTGCTGTTCTCTGACATTCACATCCCTCCCAGGATCCTTCTGAGGGATCCTTCTGAACCTCAGTCTTGATGATTTCATTGTTCTTTGGTGTTCCTTATTTGTCCAGTATGGAAAGTCTTTAAGGAAAGGGAAAAAGAGAATTGGTAAATGTATCTCAGAGGTCAAAAGGAGTTTCCATGGAAATAAAATTATTGCAAAATGAGCAAGATCTTGCAACAATAATGAGAAAAAATAGCAAAAAACTTTTCAGCCACATAAAAGAAATGTAAAGTCAGATCACAGTGAGATTGACACAGAAATTAAGGGCAATATGGATCTGGCTCAAAAATTAAATTACCATCATTATAGAAAATGGAGACAAAATACCATCCCGAGATGTAAGAGCAAGACAGCTACTGGAAATGCAAAGCAGAACTTCCCCTAGCAAATTATTACTTATTAGATAGATATATATTCTGGTAGACCATCCTTTTTTTAGCACACTGCTGTAAGCGCTCTGTGGTCGGAGCAGCCAAGAACTACACACAGCTGACCTATGGGAAGTCCAGTACAGCAACTGCAAAATTAGTATTATGACTTCTCCCATGCATCTGCCCTCACTAATACATTTGTCAGGCCCTCAGCCAGACCTTCTTAGTGTTGGTTTGAAGTTCCTTAGGACACCAAATTTCTTCTTTCAACATCTTTTGGGACACTCCATGTCAGTGTAATACAAGCATAGAAATCTTAACAAATTGTCTTTAGTTTTCCATTCCCTTTCTACCAGATTTCACTGCTCTGAACCACTATTAGTCACTCCTTTTTTTTATTATTATGATTATTCTCCTACTTTACCCCATTTAAAGTTTGGAAATTACTCTGTTCTCTTTTTCTGCTTGATGGAGCAGGGAAGGTCTCTTTTGCCTTGAATCCTTGATCACTGACTTTGAAAGTTACTTCTGTAGATCACTGCAGTCCACTACAATTTCTAGTAACATATCTGCAGCTGAAATCCCTCCAGCACCAAGATCAGTCTCTAATTCTCCTTGATTTCAATGGAGAGAGAGTGTCATGATGCAGATCTGATGCTCTGTCACAACACTTGCTTATACTGACACCACTCCAATAACTTCACTGGGCCAGATCTCTAGATTTACACTACACTAGAAGCAAAGAACAATCAGACAGCTGTGGTAATTTGTAGGAGAGACTCTTTCTTTGCCACACATTTATCTTTAGTGGAGATGAAATAGATTGTGGAGTTATATTTGCTAAGCTCTCTTGTCTCTAGAAGAAATGTAGCAACATTTAAGCTGCTGCTCTAATGGGATATCCCACTACTGCTACTACAGCAACAACTTTAGAACAGTATACTTTCGAGTCCTCAAATGCAATTGGAATTTCTTTCTTTGGAGTTTCTGCTTGCTTTCTGAAAATATTTGAACAGCAAGGGAAGCCATTCATTAGAACACACATTCTCCAGCCTTACTGCTCACAATTAACACAGGCAATAAACCACTGAATACAGCTGTGGTGTTGCATATGCAGCTACAGTAAAAGGCTTCTACTTTTCAAGTTTTAAAGCTACTTGTCCTTTCACCTTACACCTCAAAACAGGCCTGAGGCAGGAATGTATTGCAGTATAAATACAGGCCTCAGAGCACGCTATTCTTTAGTAAAATATGTGTTGTAATGAGATAACACTGCACCTCTAATAGTTTACCTATCATGAAGGCCTACAGTTATCCCAGTCTGAAGTTTGGTCAAACTACTCTTATCTACTCATTCAGTTATTTTTTTATTTACAAATTTTCAATACAACTCGATTGTCCATAAACAAACATTTAGATGTTCAGTGCCAGTTAGTTGGTGTTACTTCAATACAAGGGACAACATTTCCACTAACTTTCATGAGAAGAGCATACATGCTGAGATTTTTGAAAGAACTGTTTTTCTCTTTTACAAACTCATACTCAATCTAATCTACATACACTAAGATACGAAGCATTTCACAAATTAAATACGTCCACAACTCAGAAAAGGTATTTGCCAGGGAAAAAAGGAGCCAAACAATGTAGTCATGGTAACCTGTAATTAAAGATCAGATCCAAAAGCTTATCACAAAACTGGTATCTATAATACATTCTTTATCATCTTATTAGAAATAAATTCTAGAGAAAAGCTATATCCAAAACCAGTTTTCTTTCTAGTAAATGTGGGTCGAAGGGTTCCTTAATGTAGCACGTAGGATAGCATGAGCTGGACCAAAGAGACACCAAACTGGGATGTGTACTGATAGCTCTAAGGAAATTTACTGAAAAGGCATGTTTATTGAATGGGCTTAGGAAGGCGTCAAACTGTGAAGGTGTGTAGAGTACCAAATGTCTCTCAACAACTCTATAAAAGCAAACATAGCAAAAAACTCCGACTGGGTGAGATAAAAGCATATGATAGCCCAGGTTGGAAGGCCTTTGAAAGCTCACCTCATTCAACATTTTATGGAAAAGGGAACCTAGATGAGATTTTCCAGTAACCTTCCCAGTTTTGTCTTGAAAACTTCCAGTGATCGGGACTTAGGGAAGTTGTTTAAATGATTGATTGTTCTCACTCTGAAAATTTTGTGACTCATGTCAAGATGAAACCTATCCTGGAACCTGTTGCCCTTTGTCATCTCCATGTTGCTCCTTGTGAAGAGGAAGCCTCCATCCTCTTTGTAGCCACCTTTTAAGTACAGGAAGACGGTGGTGAGATCCCCTGTGATCCCCTTTTCTTCTCCAGAGTGAAAATACCTCTCTCTTTCAGTTTTTTTCTCCAGATGTTTGACCATTTTCATGGCTTCCTTTGGCGATGAGATTGAATATTTGTGTTATCACTTACTCTGCTTCATAACTAGAAAAAGTAGTTAGATGTATTTGGGAAGGATAGAGTTGTAGTTCGAGACTCACTCTTGTCCCACCTGCTACCTCCACATCTGCCTGGTAATTACTTTGCTAATGGATAGTAAAAGCATCCTAACTAGTACAAGAAAGGACTCAGCTAAGGGTTAGATTTGATCTGATAATCGAGAGATTCATGATCCCAAATGCATTTTCACCAAAAAACCTGGAATTCTGGTGGAGCATTTGGGAACCACTACGTCTTGTGATAATGACAGTGACAAAACGATCAGTCCCCTGATCTACCCAAGTGTGTGCTTTTGGCTTTGTTTTAATCACTGGGTGAGGAAAAGACTCTGAAGATGTCATCTGTCAGACCAAAAACTACCTGATTGCTGAATGAGGAAAGTACTGCTCTGGATCTACTTATTTTTAAGAATGTGTTTTCTATAATTTAGTTAAACGTAAGAGTATTTTATTTCTTAAGGATATGTTCCTTTGCCTGATTAGGAAGATATGATTAACACACTGATTTTAATGTAGCAGCAATATTAATTAATCATTTACTATCACTTAGATAGAAAATTGGTATTCTTGGTTGTGCATGTAAAAATAATATTTTAAATAAAGCCTGTAATTCTGGTAATGAATCCTCAAGAGTTCTTAGGAATGACTTCACATGAACAGCACATATCACAAAATTAATACGAGACTAGAATAATTTTGTGTAACACATAAAGAGCTCTATCTTCATTTGCACAAAACCAAAATGAGCAAATGTCAGGAACACACCAGGACACAAAGAAAGTATTTTTAACAAAAAACTGGTAAACTGAGGTTTCTGCTTTTGCCGTTATCTACAAATCCATACATTTTTTGAAACAATAGCGGATTATTACTTGAAGGATGATGAAAATACCACAGAACTAGCAAAGCACTTGCTCATCAGGAGTATTTTACTTCATTGTCCTTGTTCCATTTTGCCCATTGCACTTTTTTCATCAGTATCATTTCTCTGCTGACAGTAAATGCCAATAGAGTCATCATACTAACAGTCTTTGAGATCAAGAAAGAGATAAATCCAAACTACTATTGTTTCTAATTTTGAGGAAAAGGCATTCATTTAACATATGTTTTTTTAAGTCAGATGTTTCTAGATAGCAAGTTCCTCAGAAACATTTTCTAACATTTCTTGTTTGCATACTAGCCTTGACGACTGCCATCTCAAAGAAACCATCAGTGTTTGGGCACAGTCAGAAGCCCTCAGGAGTTCTGAAAACTCATGTTTTCCTGAAGATAACACCTTCGTCACGGTGGGGAGGGAGTGGGGAAGAGGACAAAATTAGTGACAAATTCTGCCCCAAAAAACTATTTGGAAAACATGCTTAGAATTAGAGTCAGTACTTAGGCAACACCTCTCTCCTCACCAGCTTTCCACAAGCCATTATAGGGTGTCAAAATTATATCTATCTACTTGTGCAGCGTCTTTAATGTAAGTGATAAAGCAATACTCTTTCACATGTGTTCTGCTTTCTGTGATTTCCTAGAACTCTTATTCAAGGAGCAGGCCTAGGACTATTTAACTTCCAAAAGCCAGAAAAGAAAAAGGACTTCAGCTGGGCCACCTGGCCTCTGTAACACTGCAGATCACTGGTGGGGACCAAATGGAGTTTTCTATGTCACTGCTAGCTGCTTTAAGCAGAAGAGCACCCTCTCTGCTCATGGAAGCATGATTTGTGTTCCCTTAACAAAACTACCAGTTTCAGTCAAACAAAATTAAATTACAACATGGAAGACAACCTAGTATTTTTGGCTGAATAAAGTAATCATAACAATTCTTATTACTTAATTATAGTAGCTAATGGGGGGAGGGAGGAGAGCATGGGACTTACTGCTTCTGTCTCTCAGATAAACACACAAGTCAGCAGCCTGCAGTGCTGCACTCACCTGTAGGCATAACATAACAATGCTGAAATCTATTGTGCACAGCAGACCATGTTCAACAAGGGACAAGTGAGCACTCACCTTGGAATATCCTACAGCCCACAAGTGAAGGTGATTTCCTATTACAAGCACTTTACACCTCTTTTCCACTCTTTTACCAATTTGTATACAGAAGGAATATGTATGTGCAGCTCTGCAAGGTCCCAAGTCTGTGGGCTGCAAAGAAAGGAGCTTTCTCCTCCCTCAACCTTGGGAAAACTGCACTTTCCTTCCACTAAAAATATCCACCAACCACTCAGGTTTTGTGTTTCTTTCTGTCTGTGAGTCATTTCTATCGTGGACTGAACACTTCTAGGAAAATAAATAAATAATGAACTTATATCACACAATTCATTCTCTTCTATATCTACAATGACTGAGGCCAGGCTTGTAGATACAGGGGCCTTGCTCGCTAAACACAGAGCTCCTGGGGGTTTGCTTCTCGACAAAACCATTCTTAATCATTCCTATCCCCTTCCTTTTGTGGGAAAACGACAGTGAAAAAGAAACAGCAAAGCATGACAAATGGAAAGCTAGGGAGAAAAGCGCCTAAATAATACAACTCTGCATTCCTGTGAGACCAGGACTGAGTCCAGCTGAACATGGGGACAGTCAATTCTGTTCCCTATCCTTAGGATGCAAAGTGGGCATCAGCTCCAGCAAAAATGGCTGCCAGACTAAAAAGAGGAACAGGAATATCTACCCTACCTGTCTACCTTATTCCTTCACAGGATGGTTCCCTGTTCCCTCTATACCACATCCACCCAGCCTCCCTCAGGGATAATTCAGCCCATGTCTGAAGAGAAGGCATTTCCCCGGGGACTCTCCACATGACTCTGGCCCCGAGGAGGCCTCTGATGCTTCCCATCTGAAAGGAGTGGTCCCATCCTACCCCAGGCACCAAAATAACACACATGTGGCATAACTTCCCCTCTTATGCCGCAGGACTGTCAAATAAAGTCGATGGAATTGCAGTGATGTAAAATATGCATGTGAGGTAAGAATAAGATCCCTTTCTGCCCTCTGCAGCCTGATCATATGAGAAGCTGAACATTTCCCACTAAGTGCTTAGAGCCCTCTGCTCACATCTATTTGGTTTCAGTGAGAATTCAGCTAGCAGAGTTAATCTCTTACAACCTACTATTCTGATGCAATATGTTGTTCACATTCAGGAAATCTGAACTGAGTTTAGAAATTCCCAGGTCCCTCTGACAGTCAATAACTTACTATTTTAGTGCAATGAGCACATTAGCCCCGAACAGCTTGAGACTGCATTCTCCATTGATCAGATAAACAATTTGTGAGATATTTTATTACAAAACGACGCACCAATTTAGCCATCTTTTCATCAATGATGTGCTTAAATTGGATGTGAAATGCCAAGAAAGTTGCCTCCCCAGGGTGCCATCACTGAGAAATGTAAAGCAGAGGCTTTCAGTTAATATAGTTCATGTAGCAGAGTTTTATCTTTCAGTCAAATCAAATTTAAGTCAGTTGGTAATACACGTTTGACCTCCCATTATCTAAAGCCATAAATTGCATTGTAGTGATTTGTTAATCTCGCCTTAAATCATCCAGCAACCTTCACATCTTTTTTTTTATGAATCACGGGGGTTTTCTTCTTCATTTTCTTATGAGTCCATAAAGTACAGTTGATTACATCTCTAGTTTCTTGTACCTACCCCAGTCATTAAAGAACCCTTACTTTTGTTGAATATAAAAAATTATTGTTTCTAAATTCATTTAGGTATAGAATACCCCACTCTGGCTATAAGTGCTTTATTCCAGAGATAGCATGGATAGTCTCAACAGCTCACTTTCAGATTGCATCTCTGAATACAAAAGAAATGGAAAATGAATCATACAGTATTTGTGATCTTTTCTCAAAAAGTATCTAAGCCTGTGTTAGCATACTTACTAATACAAATTTAATTAACAGAATGGATGTCCTCTTTCATGTCACAGCCACTCCATGTTGCACTTCTATCACAGTTTCATCATGAAATTTCAGGAATGACACAAACCATCATGGTTCAATACATGACATAAATAAACAGGCAACATATTTCACTTCCCTCTCCACCACTTTTGAAACAAGAAAGACACGGAAAACTATAGAATATAAAGTATATGCAGAACTACGGAAAATGAAGTATCTTCATGGTATTTCCAGAAGAAAAAGTTCAGAAGCCAAAAGCCATGAGATTATGAGAAATGTATTTTTTTTAATGTAAACATTCCGTCTCAATTATTCACTATAATCAGACTCTCTAAGAATTGCTTTGCTTCAACATCCGTGTGATACCGAGTTTTGCCAGCTTTCAGAAACCTGCAGCCTGCAATCGACACAAGAGTTCCTGGCAGAGGATCCAGAAAAGGCATATTCCTGTGTGCTGGGCGTTGTGAACAGCCCTAGGGAGAGATGCACCTTAATCAGTGTCATGGGGGTAAGAGCAGAGACTCACCAAACTCATTTAAAGGTGTAGCTACAAAGCCTTCATTAGATGGGTCCACTTTCAATCCTGGCTGATCTCAACAGGATTCAGACTATTTATGGGTAAGATGGTAATTGGCAATGACTTGAGAGATTCAGTCTCTCTGCTTGCAAAATGAAAAAAAAAATCAGCTTTTTTATCCTGGCAATGCAGTTTTTCCAGCCTTCAAAGATGTCTCAGATAGACTTTTCTCTTGGCTTGATTAACAGGGAAAACATCCCCTTTCCTCAGGTCAGACCCTCTCTTTGCCACTCTAAGTTTTGAAGGGATCTCTCTCACTGACCAAAGCATAGCTGGTAAAGCACATATAGGCACATCATTCAAACTTCGTGATATTACAGTGCAGAGAACTTAAGCTAATTTCTATTAAGTCAAGCTTTATCCTTTGGTCTTGCAGGATGTCTCAGAAGGTTTAAAATCAATTTCTCCTACATCACCACTGTCCTTTACTTCGGCTATCATCTCTGTTACTGTCTGTGTAGACTCCTCTTGCAAAGGAGCTCATGATACCAATAGCAAAACACTGACACCACGAGAGACCTGTAATCATGCCTAAGCTTGCATTCACACTTCAGGGACATTCAAATATCTAACCTAGATCATCCTCCCTTTTACTTATGCCACTGCATGTGAAAACCTTTAGGACGGGATGCTAGAGATAAGCCCTATTGCAGGAGCTACCTCTAAAAAGCAGAGCTGTCAATCAAACAGACAGAAACTTGGGCAATTAATCTTGTAATTAAAGCTCAAAAAGCAATACTGTTAGTTATTCTAAAGAGTTATATTCCAGAGAGTCATATTTCAGTAACAATTCACATTAACAACCCTTTCTCTTGTACCTTTTACCTTGGTTCTCAATGTTCAGCACAAAAGTCAAACACAAAAAAATAAAATCAAACTAGGAAAATATGTATCGGCTTGCCTTTGCTTTCTGATACAGCTCTAAAGAGTCCTCTGTTCATTGTACTTCTCTGTGTCACCAAGACTACTCAAGAACTAACAATAAAGGCAGCAATACATGATATCAGGTATGGAAGAGTTATGTGGCTTACAGCTCACTCATAGCTTATCAACATTTTTGCTAAACCATAGATGCAACATTAATAAGCACCTAATTTGGAATTTTATATTAAGAACACAGATGAGTAATTAGCAAAAAACAGTAGTTAGATGTTACATTTCAATACATTGGGGAGGGTGGGAGTGATATCCAGGAGTTGTGCTTAGTACTCATAGCAGCTTAACATTTGCTGAGTGTCTGAGTGTTAGTGGGGTTATCATCAAACACTAAACAAGCAATCACTGCTGGGACCCCAAAATCATCATCAGAATGTTAAAAAACCCAACCAAAGAAACAAACAAACAAAAAAACCCCCAAAAAACCCAAAACCATAAGCACAGAGAAAATAAGAAAATACTTTTAATTTGTCTTTCAATTTGACTTTTCGATTTGGTGCACTAGGATTGTTCTAAACTTCTTTACAGCACTAGGAAGACTGAAAACATTCTCAAATTTCTGAATGGAAACTGAGATGATAACATAATCACTCATCTCTGGGAATCAAGGATTTAAATAAATTTATTGCTAAACTGGTACTAAACAATATTTTCGTGGTATTATCAACTAATGAACAATCCCATCTCAGTACAAGCTACGTAACTAACTCGGACCAGGTCAGGACTGAAAGCTCAGTTCTTCAAGGCAGCTTCTGGATCTCGCTTTATTCCCTGAGCATTGTTTTGACCTCAGGCACACACAGTGTAGACACAAATCCTATTTGAGAGAAAAAGGACACACCACCAGCATGCACCCATGGATCCTAATGCAACAGGTCTACTCATTTTACAGCTTCTCTACCAAAGCACGTGAAAGGTATGGTTCTGGAGAGCAGCCCAGAACATCAGTATTTACTTAAAATTAAAATCACTTTTGTAACAAATATACTGCTGTTTTAATTTTGAAAAACCTGAACTCAGATAAAATTCATTTAAGTATGAACCTTTTACCTAACGTCACTCTTTCACTAAATGGTAAATTATCTCAGCTTCCAGGTATACTTAGAAAATTGAGAATCCATTGCCACAAAATGCATTCAAAGCCAAACTAAAAGTAAAGCCATAAAAATGACCTTATCTTCAAAAATGGGACAGAAGATCACTATCTAGAAGACACTGGAAGTATTTCATAGAAACATAGGATCATTTAGTTTGGGAAAAAACCTTTAAGATCATGGAGTCCAATTTAAAAAGAAAAATAAAGGGTTCTTCACCCTCAGACTGACACGAGTAATTAAAATCTTTGTCTTTTTATTTGAAAATATTATTGTATTTGTGCATATGGCAAAAAAATCAGTAAGAACAAAGAGATCTTGGATAAGATCCTGTAGTACAAGTTTCAAATGTGACAGAAGCAATCTGGCAGATTTACCATAGGTCAGTAGTCAGAGCAGATTTTTTGAAAAAACACCAGAAGTGTTATAAAACTATTATAATTTCTATGATGTTCTCAAAATTCAGAAGAGTCTGCTTGTGAAAGCCTTGCAGGTTTGGGATAGTTTGTTTTGGTTTTTTTCTCATTATTAGTTTTAGTACTTATTACACCCAAAAGTGATCTTATTTTTATCTCCATAGTCTGCTCTTGCTGCATGCTTGCAAACTTCATAAGACTCTCTTTCAGCTAAACAATTTCAGTTTTCTATTCATACACTCAAGACTTCAACCACTACGGCTATTTGAAAAATTATATCACCAGCAAGAGCAGACAAGAATTTATCTTTTGTAGGCTATAAAAGAGGAAGATATTTATTTTCATTCTTATAGGAGAGGGAGGTTGTGACAATAAAAGGTAAATGACACCCACGGATTTCAAATGCACAGTCAATAGCTGAGTTTGTTTTCAGAAAAAACAAGAAAATTGTCAGACATTTTTACAGTTTTGCAGCTGCCATTTATATTCACAAATTTAGCTGTGTGTTTAGATTTATTTTGTTTAGTATCAAATCAAACTAAAAATATTACATCTACTTGTGAAAAAATAAAATATGGGTATTTAAGACTGCAAAGACAGAGTGTTCACATGATCTTAATAATGTTAACTCATACACATGGACATGGAGAATCAGACAGAGTAGCATCTTTCCAAATAACCAATATATATTTTCAGATAACTATAACAATATGGATAATTCTCATCCGCAAGGGTTTTTTATGTATTAAATGAAAGCATAATTCAATGACAGCAACAGAGTCTGTCCTAGCACTGCTTGAAAGAGAGGAGCTCAGCCATAATGTGTGATGCTTAAAAAAAGGTACCTGTTCTCACCTTGGAAGTGGTCTGTACTAAACATGATAAAAACAAAAAAAAAACCAAACCAAAACAAAAAAAATTTCAAAAACCCAACAACAACAACCAAAAAAACACCCCAAATATATATGTATCTCCTTGATTTTGAATTCTCCACTGAGAGGAAAATGATGTGGCTTTAAACTTATGCTGACTGAGAATTCAGATGGCTTCCTGAGGAACACAAAATTCAGGAATGCTATTGGATGTTATTTTAAAATTTGGTGTTTTTGTTTAAAAAAATCAATGCTGCACAGTTGTGTTAAACAAAACATATGACATTCTACTTCATACCTCTATGCCAGACATAAACATTATTCACTTTTGAAATTCATAATTTTAAGAACACTGCTAATGTATATGGGTAGCCAGGGAGCTATCAATGAAGTTGGAGAACAAAAATTCATAGAATAAGTAGCTCCACCATTGTCTACCTCCTAATATCACTGGGCCTCAAACTCTTGCACCACCAAAACAGCTCAGAAATTGTATTAACACATGACCAAATCCACTTAAAAAATAGTTTAAGCAGAAAAATTGAATGATACCTGGGAACTGTGTAAAAGCATTTCAGTACAACTCTGAATATCTTCTGCCTGAAGCAATTAAGATGCCTTTACCAGCTAAAACTATCCTAACAGGTATGACAGCAGCTATGAAAGCACTGCTTGCTGATTAAAGAAACAAGAAGCTGATCATAAATATAAATCAGAGTCTAAGAAGTGTAGAAAATTGGTAATGAAGAGAAGCAAAACAACTCAATCTATCATTATACCAGAGCTAAGGACAATTTCTTCACTGAAAGAGTGATTGGGCGTTGGAATCATCTGCCCAGGGAGGTAGTGGAGTCACCATCCCGGGATGTTTTTAAAAAAAGACTGCACGTGGCACTCAGTGCCATGGTTTAGTTGATGAGGAGGTGCTAGGTCATAGGTTGGACTTGACAATCTCAAAGGTATTTTCCAACCTAGTTCATTCTGTGATTCTGTAATTTAAAGGCATACTTCTCCATGAAAGCATACTTAAGGAAGGAAGGGCCAATCAGGACTTACTTTTTCAGCCAAAAGTGAAGGAAGCTTAGGCTTCTGAAATCATTAGGAGACATACTGCATTTAGAACAGCAGCACTGTTGATGCTGGTAATTCTGCTCCCCCATGCACTCTCGCTCCTTCTGTTGCCAGATACACTATCCTGCTGTTTAATCTTCCTGACTACTTGCAGGAAAGAAGGAAGGATAAAAGAAGGGGCAATAGTGCAAGGGCATGGTTTCCAAAACAACTTTTCCCAGACATTTTACTTACATCCTTTCTTTCGATGGATGGCTGACATCCAAATCACATTGTCTAATAACTGCTAGGACTTCCCTTCTCCCTCATTTCCCCAACCGGATCATCACACTTAACGCACTTCCACTGACTGAGTTAAGGCGTTCTGTGCCTTTCTTATTAGACTTCACTTCAGTGCCCTGCTCTGGCTACCAGATGTATGAATTTACTTTTCTGTCAAGTTTCCCCCTCAGTCTCCCAACCCGTTCAGCCCCAAACAGGTAAACACACACCCACACACCCCCTCTCTGTCACACTGCATTGCTGGTCCGTGCCAATAAGAAAAACACCTTTGCAAAATCCTCTTTGCAGCCAACCTTCAAGCCCACTTCTCTCACAATGCCTACAGATAACGGCAGTACCCAGTGGCAAGGCCAGGAGTGGTCTGAGATTTCTAAAGTGGTTAGGAGAGAAGGAAAGAAAGAAAGAAACAGGTAGAAAATATTGCATGAGGATAATCTCTTCCAAGAATAAAGTGGCTCTAATACACTGCAGCCACATTAGGCACAGGTTTAACAAACTTTGTTAACCCATTTTCCCTGAGCACCCCGTGTGAACAGGGCCCCTGTTTGCATTACCACACTTGCACCTGCCAATCTGCTCACAGCATCTTACCTGTTGCAGCCTTCAGCTGCATCTGGTCTGAAACACTGACTGTGAATTTTGGCTTTTCTTACATGTCCATGCAGTGTCTAGGGTAAGGTAGCTCTGAACTCTCCATGAAGTTCTCAAACGCTACCTTGATATAAGTGGCTAACAGAAACAGCAGTAATAAGACTACATATTTAGGGAGCAACAACCACCTCACCATTATGGTGGGTTTAGATCCTGAAAGAATTATGGCCTATATGACTCTACCAGCACATACCACTTTGCAGACAAATTAAGTTTTGCTCAGTGGATGTCTACTCTCCCTTTAGCCACTGAGGTACTGGACAAGATCAGTTTAAATGTAAATTTAAATTTTGGTCATTGGTTCTAGCTCATCTCTATTTCCAGTGTAATCGAACATAAATCCGATCACACAGCTTGGATAATATCATTGTTCACTTTATAGCCATGGCTCACCGTCACACTGGACAAGATCACACAGGGGATAAGGTCACGGAAACTCTCTGTGTGTCTTCTACCCTGTGATGTTATCAGGTACTCAACCCTAAAGCAACAGAAATACACTGATAAAAGAGGGGAAAGGGAACTGTGATAATAAATCAACTCAACTGCAGAAAAAGTGCCAGGGAAAACAATATTGATTTTTTTTTACAAGTCAGTGCACAGATTTGTCAGACAAAAGAATAGAGATGTCAAAACCCACAGAATCAAACACACTAATATTAAGAGAAAAACATCCGCACTACCTACAAAATGCTAGAATGTGTGCATAGTGATGTTTATCAGAAAGATGAATGTATTTTATCATACTCAGAAAATTTAAAGGAAATATTTATATGATCTGTATTTAGCAGCTACTGTTTGCCCCACACTGATTTTACATTAAGACATCTAAGTAGAGTCAGGCAGAAAAGGAGTCCACTGCAAAAGGAAAGTGCCTCTGGCCCAGTGAACAAAAGATGCTTCACTCCTCACCTAAGGGAGGTGACTCACTGGTCACCACCTCCCCAGGTGATAGCAAATTATCTTGCTTCTCTTCAGTGACTTAGAGGAGCTTTCTTTCTGAAATGGCCATGTTACACTCCTGGAAAATAGGAGATTGGTCAGGGGAGGTCAAGCAGATACGACTATATTGGAGAGACAAGACATTTAAGTTCTATTCCACTAATGAAATGAAGTATTAAAATTATATAACTTATTAAAATAAATATAGTAGACAACATCATAAACTTTGATTCTCTCACTGAGGATCGTAAGCAAGTAGTAGTTACATGAAATGCTGAGAGTAAAGAGAAATAACTAGCAGTTCAGAGCAGTGATTCATCTGCTATCTAACACTTATCTTTAATAAATTCAGAGAAAATAAGGTCAGAAGGACTACTACTTCAAATATTGTATCCTGTGGAACAGAAGCCCTTAAATTTCATGCAGTTCCTCTTATTTGTATTTCCAAAACCTGTTTGGCAAAAACAATTATTTTACAAAGACATTTAACATTGATTTGAAGACTTTATAAGGTGTAGAAATCATCAGTTCCACTGGTAATCTGTGCTAGTATTTCCATGCTCTCACTGGTACAAATTACTATTAATTTCTTATTCAAATTTGGATGCCTTTAACTTCCCGCCATGAATCTTTTCTCTTTTAAATTACAGAGGGAAGATTTTCTCACCATAAAGGTATTTGGGCATCATAATCACAGTACTTTTAAAAATTGTTTTTAGAAAAAGGGATGGACTGAATTCCTTAAAATTCTCATTATTACTCGTATTTCTCAGCACAAAAGTTATTTTTGTGACTCCTTTGCTCGAACCCTTTGCAATTCTGGAGCTGCAAGGAGTTGTTACTCACACAGATGTGGGTTGCACCTGTGACTATCTGGAGATAAAGTGATGTCATTTCCCCAATTCACAGGACTTCAGCACCTTTCATGCTACTGCCAGCAGGGTACCAGGCATACCCACAGCTACATGCCATGGAATGTGTGCCAGGTACAAACTAATACCGAACCACAAACCAGGGCACTGTAAAAACATTATGTTTCAGCAACTCTTGATATTCTTTAAATTGGACATGCTGTTTTCATTTGCTTGGCCTTTTTTTTATTACCATGCTTTTATTTCCATTGAATGAGAAGCAGCGCTAAAAAAGAAGAAAATAAACTGTGTTTCATCTTTGCAGGATGGTCACAAGTCTTGGAAGGGAAGAAACCATAGTAGAAGTAGCAGACCAGTTCTAGGCATCACTGGAAAAGTAAGCAGCAGTCTTGATTTTCAACACCTACTCTTCACCGGCTGCCAACATGCCAAAAGAATTATGATCTTTTAAATACTCTTGAATTTTGTAAGTACATTCTTTCCTGCGATAGGATTTTTGTTTTCTTTTCCTATCTTTTCAGTCTCTGAAAGGGTTATTCCAAAAGAATCTAGGATGCAGAGAAATGCAGTAAAGTAGAGATGCAGTAATGCAGAGAAATATGTAAAATTTATTTTATTCCGAGTTATTTGATACTGCATCTCTGAATAGTCAGAAAATCTATTAAAATAGAGGCTGTAACCAAACTTTTTCTGACTGTAGTTTCCCCTTTGCAAGCTTCCCAAGTTTAAAACACATCCATGCCATGAGCCACACAGCAGAGCACTTGTGCCTGAGGTTCCCTTCTCATAGGGACCCTTCCAATTACTAAAGAAAAGTGAAGTGCCTCATAGCCAAAGTTTTCATAGCTTTCAGCACAGTGAAGCAGCTGCCTGCGCTGTGAATCCTTCTCATATCATCGGTCCCACCACTGAATTAGAACCTTTTCATGATGGGGACACAGCACACAATTTGAAACACGGTCTGATTAAAATGCCAGTATTTGAGAAGGCTTACAGCTAATTTTGTTTGCTTGGCACAGAACCACAGAATGGAAACTGCCTTTCCATGATCTCTTCATGAAAAAGCAGTTCAGTAGTAAACAAAATTTCAGAAGCAGAATCTGTGTCTTTCCTGTTTGTTTTAATTTTTGAGCCAAGTAAAATAGTGTTGAAGTGAAGGCAGCCATCCTTTCAGCAACTTAAATGCCCTCATAGTCCCTAGAACCTTTAGAGAAAAGGGTGATAGTGCTAAATACATTATGGACAGGAGAAATACAAACCACTGGATTAAGAGAGCAACACTTTTGAATAAACACCTACATGTGATAAATGATACAAGCAGGAAATAATAAGTCTTGCTGAAAATACACTTTTTCCAATATACACTGGTTTGTTCTTGTTCATCAGGCCTGTCAAATGTACAAAAGTTGTTTATTTGGATATTGTATGGGCTATTTATTACCTAGACTTATGAATTCAAGCCCAAAGTTTAAGCCTATGGAGTCTTGGAAAAATTCCACCAAGAGCTGTAACACTAGATTCCTTGTACTTATCTTTGCATTTTTCTGAAAACATCTAGACCTAAAAAAACATTTCATGGAACCAAACTTCAGTAAGATAAACAAAATCCTATCTACTATTTTAGCAAGAAATTGTCCTTCCTTTTACTCTTTCCTTAGAAATCTCTTTCCAACTCTGCTAATGATTAAAGTGAATGCTTTCCTTCCTTCTACTTTCCTGCAAAAATGAAGAGAATTCTCTCTGAACAAAAACCAAACAAATAAAAAATACCTATTCATTCTTAAGAAGGTAGAAAAACCTCAATTGTGCAGGTGTAATTGAAGGTTTTTATACGACAGCTTCATATTACTTATCTTACTAGAAACAATTTAAAATTAAATTTATGTTCAAAATTCTTGGAAAAAAAATCACACTCTACTGATTTCATCATTCAATGCTTTATTTTTCCATTTCAAGTGTGTGACTTATGACATGGGCAGCTATATAGAATATTTCACTGGGGGCTACATCTTTATTCTCTTCCTGAATGTCCTGGTTTCGGCTGGGATAATGTTAGTAAAACTGAGTGCCTGTTCCAACTCATCCAGAAGCTCCCTCCTTTAGAGCCTCCTGCCTGGCTCACTTTTCCCTATCTGCTGTCGTAACATCAGTACTGAATGGCGACAACCAAAACATTCATGACAAACTTATCTTGCTCAGCCTGTGCAGCTATTTGTCTGTTTTAAAGACAAGTTACTCTTATGAAAATCTAGCATGAACACAACCTGCCTGCTGGCATTTTTCCTTTGCACCAGCACATCTTATGAGTCTAACAAGGCTCATCCATCATCTGCACTAACCATGGACTGAGGTGAAAGGTCAGGAGTCAGGGATTGGGGAAAGCCAACTGTAAGGGGACAGAAGGCATGCTGATAGGTAAAAGACTGTATCATTGTCATCTACTGGCAGTAGTGATTGACAAAGACAATATTGTTTGGTAATACATGACAATTATCCATTTATTTCACATTTTCCTTTTGCTCTCCACAGCTGGAGAGATGTAATAGCTACTGCTGAAAGTTCACGAGAGACTTTTATGACTTCTGCCATGTCTGTAGCGCACAGCATCTGCTCAGCTTTTAGAGGTGACTCCTCAGTGAGAGGCTCATAATTTTAGGTTTCAGGTTCAGTCATTTTGCCCTACACAGATAAGATTTCTTATTCCACCAGAGGCTTCAAGAAAGTCATGTGAAAGAAAATGGTCTTGCCACTGTCGTATGTTCCTGATAGCACTGTTCTGGACATTTTTCTCTGCAGGTATCTTCTTTTTAAAAGCCCATCATTATGTTAAGACTTCCTTAAATCCCACAAGCTTTACAGAATAAGCCTCTCTCTCAGCAGAACTTCTTTTTCACTCCCAACTATCCATTCTAGAATCTCGGCAACAGTTTTCCAATTTCTAAGACAATTGCCTTCCCTTATTCTAAATCTCTTAATCATAATATATGACAGCCTACCCAATAAAAAAAACATGCTCCAGTTTTTTTTATTTCATTTCTTCATACAATTAAGGAGCAAGACGACAACAGTATATATGGGATTATTTCAAGAAGAGATAGATGTCACAGCAGTCTGCTAAACAATTGTATGTCCTTCTCCCTCAGAAAGATTCTATGCTGTAAAAACAGTGAAAAGCAATATAAAGAAAGTTTCCTAAATTACATGACCTTCCTTTCTCAGTCCAATGAGCAAATGATAGGAACACTGATCTCAGAAGGGTATTTTAGGAAAACATCCCTACAAAAAATATACAGAAATACGGTATCCTGGATCTAAAGGCAATAGTCTCCATTTCTTAAACTTCTGATAAAGATAAAAATAGAACCAGGATTTGTGACTGTCTTTGGAGGAGCCCAGGTTGAAATTTAAATGTCTTTAAAATTTAAATGTCCTTAAAGAAATAATCAGGGTTTAAGCCCTGAAGAGATCTCTTAAGCACTCAGCCTGACTTATTTTAACATTCATTATGTATCTTTCAGCTATCCTATGCTAGACTGAAAAACTTTATCTTGGCTAAAGTCCTGTTTGCCCCACAATTGCAGAGATTTTTGCCCTAGGACTTGCCAAGATGTGTGAGGTGAAGAAGCCCCTGTCCAACCCATAGCACATCTCAGTGCTTGCCCCTTCTCGCTGCATGGCAGCAGCTCCCAGGGAGTCACTCTCGTTGTGCTTTCCAGCCAGAAGGAAGATCTCTTCAACAGGCAGCATTTTTGTCACCTCAGAAATACTTATACACAACAATCAAGTTACTGCAACCTTTTGTTTTTCCTTCTCTCAGCCTAACAGCTGGAGGTTTCTAAGTCTGCCTTTCAGAAGCCTTTACATCATCTTTGCAGCTCATTTTCGCACTGGCTCCACTTTTAAAATATGACCACAGCCAGACTGTGGGGAACAGAACCATATTTAGCTTCTCAATATCTGTCTCACTGACTTGGTTTAAAGAGGTAAAAATCACCTACTTATTGATCTTCTGTGCTCATGCCTAAGGATCACATTAGCCATTTTGTCAGCAGAGTACTGAACTCAGTAGTTGAAAATAATGCTGCAAAAATGCTGTTAGTGTTCCAGTAAGACACAGTTTATAGCTAGAAATTATGTCACCTATAATATGAATGTCAAAAATATCACATTCCTTTCTCAGTATTCCAGCCCAGAATTAATTGGAGGTCCAGGACCAAGGATGTGAAAGTGTACACAGTACAGAGTGCTAGTCTTTCTTTCAGTCACAGCCTTTCAATATTTTACATGCATGTCTTCATTTAGAAGATAAAATATAAGAAGATAAATATTTAATCTTTCAGAATTTAACATCCTGTTTCATTCTGTTGTTTCAAGTAGGATTTATTCTAGTAGAACTACCATACAGTCTTGGAAATGGTCAAATCACCAGAAAGTTATTAATCTTGGATATATACACCAGGAAAACTCAGTATAAAAGATAAAGAGTAACTTAAGGATTTTAGTCTTTAGTGGAACATTCTTTTTCTGTGCCCAGATCCTGAAATCTTACATCAGCCAGCACATTAAACTCCCAGAAGGCAGCAGAGGAAAGGTTCATGTGAAAAAGCACCTGACTGCTGAAGGAGCCACTCCATAAAACTATTAATCCCCAAGAAGGACAACAGAGCTTACACTAAGAGTGAAATATGTGCAATTGAGGGTGCTACTCATTTCACTATTGATTACTGAATGACCCAACACTGCAATCTGCTGCAAGGAAGCAATGATTCTACTCTCCCCCATCGCCTAATTCCTTAACACTGAAGTTCTGAGGTCTCAGACTTTAGCATCATAGTCATGCTGCTTTTTCTTAAGGATTTCTGGTTCTTGTTTTTGTAGGTACATTAAGTCAAGACTATTTAAATGGTAATTCCTGACTATGAAACACTAGAGAAAAAAAAACCAACCAAACAAAAAAACCTGCACCAAAACAACCCTACCACCCATTTAAAAATATTTTTATTAGCAATTGTATAATACATTAGGTGAGTATTTTAACTATTAAAATCAGTATCAGTCTCACCTCTGCATTCAAACTTCCCCATGCTGAGAACAGCCCAGAACCCTTTCTTCTTCTGCGAAAGGCTCTTTATTACTCATCAGGCATAGCAAAAGCTAAGGCCAGCATAAGGGTGGGGGGTTTTTCTCTTGTTCCCAAACTCGAGGTAGTTGCAGGAGCTGATGAGGCATGCTCAGAGCACACTTAGCCATTCCGACTCCTCGGGGAGCTTAAAGCTGCCCGGAGAGTAAGATCTTAGACTGCTGAGACCACATGTTCAAAATAAGGGCAGAAATATTAACTTAGGAAACAGCTCAAAGCTTCTTCCTCCTTTTATCTAAAAAAGTTGTCATTTTCTTTTGATCACAACAGAAATTCCAGGCTCATTCACACCATTTAATGCTAATCCCTGCAAGACGGTGGATTTGTTAGCTGTCCTTCTGACTACATAAGTAAAATTTTCTGTTAAAATACTATTAAGCTTAGAGTCTTTGAGTTTCTCTAACTCTACTCTCAATTACCTGTTCACCTCTGGTTGTACAGTAAGGTCATCCAGATGACTCAAGCTGCTTCAAGCACACAGTTTTAGCACCTCAGAAAAATCTCACTAGGCACTTATACATCTACCAAAAATATGTCCTGGTGTTTAAAATCTGTCCTTTAACGAAGTCTACAGCGGCTTCATCATGTGCTTAATGAATAGGTACCTTTGAGAAAACAGTAACTTGAAATAATCTGTCAATGGAGTTACTGGAATCCATGTGTAAAAGTGCACTCGTCATGTAATTTTATTGATGTAAATAATGTAAAGATACTTTTCCCAATTCAGTTTCCGATTTGCAACGTTTGGTTTTGGTAACAGAAAAATCATACTTTTAAGGGGTTAACTGAATTCTACGTTTCTCTCTTTCTGGCTTTCACAATGACTCTCTGTTTAGAGATGTGACTTGCCTGCAAGGACAGTACAAACATCTGAACTCCACAGATTCACCTGAAGTGGGAATTGCTGGGTTTTTGAGCCCAAATCACTGTCAATTCTTACGTCAGGTATTGCTGGTGTGCTTCAAACAGTGACTAAAGAACAAGAAGTTGGCCCTTGTTCCCAAAAGGATACAATCTATGACTCAGCAGCAGAAACCAGATAGATTAGATACACAGAGAAACACAGGAAGACAATGAAACATTGGTTTGTGTGATTTATCAGTCAAACCACACGAACAGCGTGGAAAGGTAGATGTGAACCAAGTAAAATAAATACCTGCTTTTATCAAAGATTTGCAGTGTCCAAACTGTAAGCAAGCTATGTATCTTCCACCTTTTCGAAGGAGAAAGTGAGATCATTGGTTCTTTATAAATTTGTTTTTCGCTTGACTACAATTTGGCTTTGCAAGGTTACTTCTGATTCCTATTCCAAGAACTTAAAAGTTGATAGATTTGCAGGGGCAAAGATCCTGTGTCAAACTACTAATACATGACATTATGTCAGACTACTTAAAGTATTTTGGAACAGCAACTGCCAAGTATTTGAAGGCTAAATTCCATTTAGTGATCTAACTCAGAACCTTTGTTTCCCTGATGTGCGCCTGTGGCCGCCCAACATATTTCCAAGTTCTTTTCCAAGGTGTGTTCTCTCTCAATATTTTTGAAATCTCTAAGTCTCCATTTGATGTGGAAAATAACGTCTAGGTAACCCCTTTGTGCATCCTGCAACATTTTAGTACTGTCCTTGGTTAGCAGTTTACCTGGTTTTGTTTTGCAACGAAGAATAAAGTCAGCAAAGCCTAACAGGATATATCATTAGATGAAATTATATAGCACCAACTATACAAATAATCTTTTTTTCTCAGCATTTGGTTACTCTTTTCAGTTGACAATGGGGTTAGTAAGATCACTCCATATGTAAAGCTGTCTCTATGCAACTGCAAACCACACACTTCATCAGGTTTTAGATACTATGTTGATAAAGCTTAATTTAGACTTCTTTACGCTACACTTTGTTTGATGTGTCACTCAATGCAGCATTTTTCCTAAAAAAAAAAAAAAAACAAAGGCAAAAAAAAAGCCCCAACCTTGCTCGGCAACAATGAAATAGAATCAAAGAACATTTCAAGTTGGAAGGGACCCATAAGAACCATAGATGTAGATATTTCTATGGATTTTGAGTCTACATCTACAGTATCCTTTGGCAAGGAACACCAAGGATTTCTGCATCTGTAACAGAATGCATTACATAGCTTTAAATATTCTGTATCTGATCCTATAATATTCTAAACATTTTTAAATACTCTTATCTGGTAATAAAATCATACATAATAAAACAGCATCAAACTCTACTTTGGTCTACTCTATCTCTCTATTATAAAGTATTAAATATTAAACAATTTAGATAAAAGAAAGATGAAAAAGAGGTACTCTTCCTATCATAACTTAGCATTAATATTTCATTAAAGTCCAGATGTGACATATTATTAAATAGTGAAATTTTTCTTCAGGAGTATTTCTTCTTATCACTGCATTTTTAAATAATCATACTGAAAATTAATTTTTTCTACTAACCATTTAAATTTTGAAAAAGAAAAGTTACAGGATTCTGTATCTTTATGAACTGTGCAAGACTGAACTATGGCCAAAATCACCATACTTGACAGATTACAAATATTTTATTTTTTTAATTATTTATTGGAAATTTAGAGTAGCATTGAATGACATTCTCTTCTACTTTTCAAGCAGACTATTTTTTTTTTTGCCATAGAGGTGTAAAACTTCAAGTGCAAATTGGCTCAAAACACAAGGAACGAGTCATCATTTTATCTAGGGAGCTGAATGAGAGAAAGGCAGGAAGGCAATCCTTCATTCAAATATTGGGCTGGTTTTTTTCAAAATGTATGAAAATAAACAAATAAATTCAGTCATCAATTTTTTATTTCCTTCTAGTTGTTGAACACGCCCTTCCTACTTCTCTAGTTAAAGTTATTGCAACCAGGCTTTCCACAGGCTTTTGGTATGTGTGCAAAGGATTTGTATTGATGGCCTTTTTTTTCTAAATACATGATCTGCACCCTGTTCCCACCTCTATTTATATCACCATGAGCTCTTTCCATTCTGTACTTGTTAGTACCAAGGCTGTATTAATGTTCTGTTGAAATGCTTTGTGTCTTGTTAGTCGCATATGCTTCGGCCAATACGACTCCAGCACTTAATTGTTGTCTTATCCTCTCAGGCCAGGAACTACTCAAAAAATAAGAATTTTATTAAGTTGTAGCTGAAATTTTATCTCACTTAAAGTACATTATAGTTTATATGTACTTTCTTCAACCTAAGGCTGGTTCTTAATAACTTTAGCCTGACAGTAAATAATGCGGCAACTGCTTGCATCACTTTCAGTGTATTGTGTAGGAAAGGCAAGTGACCCTTGCAGCCTGTACTATTTTGCTGAGATAAATGCACAGTGAAAGAGAAATTCATTCACCCACACACGTAACACATCACAGACACATAAAAAAGAGAAGAGTTGGTGAGACAGGTACATGTATCACAAAGCACAACATAGACAAGGTTGAGATTAGTGATGATGTGCTTATCATCCCTGGACAGTGTACATCCTTGCAGTTACACCTCTGATGATCAGGAGCTTTTGGGTACACACACATCGTACAATAAAAAATATCTCAAACTTCATGGCTGAGAATCATAGGATCATCAATGGTGGAAGAGACCTGAAAAATCATCCAATCTGACTGTCACACAGCACTACCTCTGTAAACCCCAAACCACATCACCCAGCACCAGATCCAGATGCCTCTTAAACACCCCTAAGGACAGTGACTCCACCACTTCCTGGTAAGCCTATTCCAATGCCTGACCACTCTTACAGTGAAATTTTTTTTTCTAATATCTAATCTCCCCTGTCTCATCTTAAGGTCATTTCCTCTTGTCCTCTCACCGCAGTCACAGCAGAAGAGACTGGCTCCACCTCTCTACACCCCCCTTTCAGAGTGTTGTAGAGAGCAATGAGGTTCCCTCTGAGCCTCTCCTTCTCCAGGCTAAACAACCTCAGCTCCCTCATCTGCTCCTCATAAGGCTTGTTTTCTAGAGCCTCCATGAACCTTGTTGCCATTATCTGGACATGCTCCAGCCCCTCAATGTCCTTTCTAAAGTGAGGGACTCAAAATCGAACGCAGTTCTTGAGGTATGGCTTCACCAATGCCACATACAAGGAGACAATCTTTTTCCTTCGGGATAAAAAATGTATTTGTTTCTGTTGCCACTGTCCACTGCCCTAGCCATAAATGCTTGACTCACACTGTCAGGCGCTGTTACACACACAGACACACACACATAATCTTGTCACATAAAAGCTCATGGGCTGTAAGTACAGTAGGCCACTAAAGAAAAACAAAACAAAACAAAACAAACAGACAACAACAAAAAAAAAAAAGACAGGAAAAGAGACATTGGAAAGATTATGAGTAACAGATTTGTGTTATCGCATCATACAAAGTTCTTCTAAGAAGGTGGAAAGCACTTGTTAGTAGATAAACAAACTGAATGGGTTAGGTAGTGACATTTTTCATCTTGTTTCCTTTGTTTATTCAAGTGAAAAAAAAAATCAATATTCATGAAGGTAAAAGGACAAATATCATTGGGACAGGATTACCATAAGCACTGCAATTTCATACCAATTACTTTCTACACAGACAAAGTGTAAAATTAGTTTTAGCTACTTTTGCTCTCTATGACGACATTAAACAAAGCCACAGAAGTTGTTTGCTTACTTATATGGTCATTAATAACAGACATTGATCAGCCTAATTGCAAGTGTACATTCATACATCACTGCTGAAGTAATTTATCTCTGCTAAAGGTATTCACCTTTCCCATTAAGTTATTACGCCACAATTGTTCTCAAAAACATTTTGTAAGGGCTTCCATAAAATTGCAGTATTTAGAAAGAATGCTGTTTGACATCTCCCATGTAACCGTTTTCTGTAGAAGACAGTAATTAAAGATCAACTCCACAAAACTAAGAATGTATTATAATCCATAAAAATTATTCATCATAATGTGGACCTGTGATGGAGTTTATATTATCCAGGAAACTTTTTTGTATATAAACATAGGAGAATCTATCACTTTCATAACTCATGATCATGTCACTGTATTACAGTGCTCAGCTTTTGTACAAGATGGAGTTAATCAGCATCCTTAATTGATTGTCAAAGGGGAGTGTTTCTTTTCTTCACTTTATTTCCACTTATATCACAGACAGCAGGGGAACTGCTGCCCTTGTCATTTAATCAGACACAAGTTCACAGGTAAGCTTAACTAAGTCTGCCAATTTGATTCACTCCCTGGTTTGCTGGAATGGCCTAATTCCATAGTGAACTTCAACACACACAACATAATTTATTCCTAAATTCCAATGTGGAATAAACTGACCTGATCCCTTGAGAGACAAACAGAGATACATAAGAGACATAGACAATATGATTATGAACCATGTCACACTACAATCCTCTAAGATGGTCCTTCAGCATTATTCTTGCACCTTCATAAACCCCAAAATACCTCATAAAAACAGAATATCCCCTTGCTGCCACAGTGTAAAATCCCAGTCTCTTAAGTTGCCAAGCAGCCCTCTGATGAGTTGGCTAATAAAACTGATTACAAAAATAACAAAAAACAAACAAACAAACAAACAAAAATAACCATGTCAAATGGCAAACCCAAAGCAGTCTTTGGAGTAGTAGAGACTGCAGACTTGATAAACATCTGCAGGGAGCTGAGCTGAAATTTTGCTGCCAGGAAGGCACCATGGTAAAAAAACAGGGGTTTTGTCAACTTGGTTTGTCAACTTGGAGCTGCCAACTCCCAAAGAAGGATCAAGAAATGCAACTTCAAAGTAAACAATATGAAATGTCTGTAAAAGTGGTTATGAAATACCAGTAGCATTCTGAAGTAGCTACACACACGTGCCTGCAATAGCTGGAGCTTCACAGTATCACTAGCCAGGATGTAGCAAAAGAGTCTTTTGTGTTCCCTAACCCTAGCAATTACAGGTTTTGGGGTTTTACTTCAATATTGCTTTCAGACCATTTACCACTGTAAACATTACCTCACAGCTCATAGAATCTTGGAAGATCAAGACAGAAACACTTTCAAGTCCTCAAAGCAGCTCTCTGCTAGTGCAGACTTTTAAACCCACAGCAGACCCCTCGTACCTCACATCAATGCTCTTGGGCAGTTTCCACCCTGGTGAGTCTCCGTTTCCAGTGAAGGAGATCCTTCCTCTGTCTGTGGGTGTCCTCTGCTTGCATAACTACCTGCAAACAGTGGTGTCCTTGTCTATATCAAGCAGGAGACGAAGGAGTGCGGAAGGCACGGACTGGGATGGCTCTCTCCAGCAGCACAGGTTTCAAGCCAGCTACATCCTCCACGATGGACCATCCGTGGGAACCAGAGATGTCTAAAGAGTTGCTGTAGCTGTGCAAGGCTCAGCGTTTTCCACACCGCTGATAACTTCCTTGGGATGGCACTTTCCTAAAGATTAACATAACACTGAAAAAAAAAAGAAAAGGCAGTGTATTTGCAGATCACAGGGCGTACCAAAGGATTTTCAGAGGCTTATGTTATAGGTTTTATCTTCTGCCTCCTAAGATGACTATGTAGAGCAGCAGATTATACACGCATATCCCTCCTGGTATTTTCTTGCCCTTTATCAATTGTTTTCTGATCATAAGGCTATAGAATTAAAAGATAGACTGTACAATTGTAATTGACCTTTCCTATCTTCTGTACGTTTGAGCAATCTTAATATTATTCTCCAAAGAAAACCTCAAGTTACTCAAATTTCAGAGGATTTCTTTTTATTTTTCTTATTAAAGGGAGAGTTTTAAAAAGTTTCAGAATTTAAGTAATTTGTGAGTCTTGCTTAATTTAATCATTTTACTGATTGTTAATAGAACTCCTGCAGAACTGGGTTTTGCCATAAAGTTTACGAATTATCTTTTAAATTTACCTCTATCTTTTACTTACATCCTTTGTCCATTTCAATTCTTCTTTTCTTACCTAATTTTATTCCTTACATTCTACATTATTATTTAGTTCATTCCTACATTGCCATTGAAACAAATATAAATCCACCATTTCAGACTTTTGAGAAGATCTTCCTGAAGTCCTTTTCCTTGCTGAGGACATCCAGTTTACTGAACATTGAGACTTACCAACTACCTTTGGAGTCACTGACATTAGGGGCGAATGGCTGCTGCCAAATAGAAGCAACAAGTGCTGTTTTGGAGATCTTAGGTAGAGGTCTGGAAGAGATCTGAACTCTGGAGACAGACAGGAAGGCATCAGAACTGGCAGTGAAACCAGTGGATAGGTTGTAACAGATTATTCAGACTGTCTAAAACCCATCTCTCATTTATGTATGTGTTGAATAAACAATATTATAGGTAAAATATGTAAGAAATCGTATTATTTCTTACAACACCATATGAAGATTTCAAAGTCCAAACAACCCGTCAAACAAACAAGCTGCTTTTATATCTGAAATTGAAGCACGAATTTTTGAGCTAAGTACAAACTTAACACAACTGCTTAGTCAGAATAAGTCTACTATTGGTACATAAAAGAAAATGCTTTCTCATCCCTTCGGTTACAGATTGGAAAAATCCCAGCCTCTCATTTCGCTTCCCTATATCCTTCTAGGGAAAGCACTAGCAAAACAAAGAAGAGAAGTGACATTTTCTGCTCATTCAATGCACTATAATCTTCAGCTTTCTTCATGAATTGGAATAGTCAATTCCTGCACCTACGTTCTGTCTGTTCTCTTTTATTTCAAGCCTCAGCTGGAAAGGAAACTAAAAATACTTTGTTAGCTCTGAACCACTGGAGAAATCCACCACCAATGGAAAATTGTCCACCAGGATTTTTATTTATTTATTTTTTGTCATACTTACACATTTTTCTTTCCCTGGGAGCCACTGCATCAAATTAGTTAATCATGCCACAATATACCTAATACTTTTAAGGATAAAAATAGAGCAGGAAAAAAATCTAATCCTTCTCATCTCTGCCTGCCCCTCAAAAAGCCCAGAACCAATAGATCATCAGTCCTTCTAAAGACATCACAAACAAAAATTAAAAAGGCCAAATCTACTGTTTTTCCTTTCCTGTCAAGTTAATGCTGAAAGTTTAATACAGTATTTATTTTTCCTTTATCTAATTTCTAGCAAGTGGCTTTCTTTAAAGAAGGAAAGATTTGGGATATCTATTCAACAAAAATTAATTCCTCAGGAAAATGGCTTATACCAGATGTCTGTGAGCTGTTAGCCACATGTTGCCAGTTGAGCCTTTTGTTGTCATAAGCTACACAAAATTCTTCCAAGTATCATTCGTTCCTTCTAGTATCACCAGCTAATCTGATTGAAAGACCAGACAGTAGGTTCCAAATTCCCAGATGGGGACTGCCTGTACCTGCTAATAATTTTCACACCAGGAAAAAATAAAAAGCTCTTTTCATGTTAAGAGGGTTTTATTTTATTTTTAAAAAGATACCTCAGATCCACATCTTTCCACCTGCAAACATTCTTGCACATTTTCACAGCCTGTTGCCAAAATATCTGAGACTAACGGCATCAAATTCCCTCCTCATCTTTCTGATTTTCAGACTCACATTTTTTTTTGGCTCGTGTGATGGCTGAGGAAATTGCAAGGTGCTAAAACAATCAGAGAAAACAAAACAGACCATTACCTCCTCTTACTGGCATATCCTGCTCTCCTTACGGAACTTTCATGTTTGAATAACAGTAGAATTGGCTGTCTTCTAGCCACCTCTGTCATAAAGCCAGTGCACTTACAAAAATGGAATTAAATGGAAGAGAGAAATAGGAAATATCTTGAGCAAACATAAACCTTCAACCAAAGAGGGACCCTGAGCTAAAACAGCACATCCAAAATGAACTTTCTCATGGAACTTTCTCTAAACTCCTAATGTTTGCACAGAGCTATATACACTTTTCAGCTATATACAGTATCTAAATATAATACACTTACATAAGCCTTTTCAATTTTACTGAATTCATTTCTTTATTAAAATTGAAATCTTAACATAAAAAATGTACATTTTTTTCCTCCAACAAGTGCTCTTTTTTTTTCCTTGCCATACTGCAGGACTGGAATATTTGAGACTTCTAATCTGTCTCCACTGAACCGATGTCAAAGTATAGTGCAGTCTAATTTTAAAAAACAGAAGTTATAGAAAATCTCCCCTCCCAAACTTCAGCAGCTGAAGACTGAGGACCATCATAAGAAGGCAAAATGTTAGAGGTTATTCTTCCCTCGCTATCTCTGAAAATGCAACAACATGTAAAACGTGTTATCTTTCCCATTAATGCAAAATGAAATGTGGTTTTGCATGCTGTCTTATAGAGATCTGCAAAACAGGAAATGATTGCTTGATGGGGACAATGGCAATCAGAAGCATCAACTGTGTTACTATACAACATGGAAGTTATCTTTTATCTTAGAAAGCTGCATTTGCTTGAGTTGAAGGCATATTCATTGACCTGAAGGCCTGTCAGGAATTATATCGTACCTAGAGAAACGCAGTAAGATCAAAGATTATTTTCTACAGTCCGTTTAAATTTCCAGCTACCCTACACTTTCATGCTCTTTGTTCAAAGCCAAAACTTCACAGATAATTTTGCATCTCCTTCTCCAAATTCTTTCATTTATGTTTTTCCACATACCTGTATTTCCATGTGCAGACAGAAATGAAAGGAAATAATAATTCTGTAGTATTCCCACTTAACCCAGAAATTTACAACCCTAACTTTAAAACAGTTCTATTTCTCCACTATTTGCAGTTCCAAGTCCTTTGCTGTTTGCAATCAAATTTACAAATGCATTCAGAATGGTTGTTCTCTAAGGAACATATCATATCCTCCAGGTTCAAGAATGATACATCTCCACCTGTAGGAAGTCAGGAAAAGATTGCAAGAGACCCATGTAGTTAAACAAGGAGCTCCTGACTAAAATTAAAACATAAAAAGGAATCATGCAAGGGAGGGATGCAGGGTCAGGTCATACAGGAGAAATATATAGGTACTGAATACCCAAGGATGTGATTAGGAAAGCCAAAGCCTACCTGAAATCAAATCTAGTGAGGGACATGAAAGGCAATAAGAAGGGCTTCCAAAGGCCTACCAACAGCGAAAGGAACCACAGGTGAAAAAGCAGGACTGACACTGAATGGGGCAGGGAACCCAGTGATAATGGACATGGGTAAAGGCCAAGGTACTTCACCTCGAACTTCATTAATAAGGCTTCCTTCAGGAATCCCTGGATTGAGTCTAATGAAAGGGCATGAAGACTGGAGCACATCTCATAAACAAAATTAGGTGCTTGAGAAAGCTAGAACTGTTCAGTATATGACAGAGAAGGCTCACAGTGATCTTATCAATGTGTATGAAAAGGTGGAAATAAAGATGATAGAGTCAGACTCAGCCATATTCAGCGGCAAGGCAAGAGGCAAGCGGCACAAACTGCAAAGAACAAATTTCTTTTTAACATCACACAAAAAATTCATTATTCAAAAACTGGAACAGGCTGCCCAGAGGCATTATGGAGTTTCTATCCTTGGAAATATTGCAAACTTGACTAGGCACAGTCCTGAGCAACTTGCTCTAGCTGCCCATGCTGTGTATGTGGAATAGGCCATCTCCCGAGGCCCTTCCAAACCCAGCAATACTGTGATTCCAGAAAGGGTTGCAAATCATGTAGCACAAGTACCTCAAAAATAAAAGCTAGGAACTTCAACATTTGGTTTAACATGTTTGAAAATCTGTTTCACTGACCACACAAGACAGATGTCAGCAGTGGAAAAGCAGTCTCTGAAATATTTTTTTCAAAGGGGCAAAAGAATCTAGCACTTTGTTCTGCCATTAAATATCTCATTATTCAATAAAGATCTGAACAACTTATGGAATTTAAATAGTAATTATTCAGTGATGTAAATAGTCACTAGCAATCATCAAGTGGTAATGATTTTGTGTGTTATAAAGCTTGATGCCTTTCAATATTTTGTAAATGGTCTGGAATTAAGTAAAAACTGATTCATTACCAGATTCATAAATCCACCAAAGTCTGCAGAATACTAAGTAAGGTAGAGAGGGCAACTGTGCAGAGTGATCTGGAAATTAATTTAGTAAGTTGAAGCCCATTCTTACAGCACATACCTTAATACAGTCAAATAGATACAGAAGCAAGAAATACCTGCTTGAACTTTACTCGGGGACTCTATCCAGTAAAACAGTGACTTCATCCCTTCTGACTCCTAAATAACTGCCAAACAGCTGAACAAAAACTTCCAGCCCAGTTCTGCCACCAAAAAAAAAGGCTACTGTGAGTGTGTGTAAACAGAATAGCAGTACGTGAGAGTACCAAGATACACTTTACCTCTTCGTGTCCTTGATGAGAACTACAGTGAAGATACTTTAATTCTACTCTCAGAAATAATATATAATTATATACAGACAAGGGAAGTGCAAAAGTGATTTAGACTGAACAAAGCCTCACATTAAATTCAAGAACTGCGTTGGCTTAGTTTACCAAAAGAAGACTAAGTTGTGATTTTGAGTGAATGACTATATTCATTGAAACAAGCAGTTTAAAAGGCTGATTAGTGGAGAAGAGTAAAAGTGGAACCCATAAGTGATCACTAACACTAAACAAATTAAAATAGAATTAAGTTATCATTTTTTAACAATGAGATAGAATACTGACACATCTCTTACAGGTTTGAAATTTAGCTTACCTACACTTCTGAAAGAGTACGATAGATTATGAGTTGCTAAGATCATTTAATTAAAACGCAATTCATCCTTGTCAAATCTTAAGTTCATTATGAAATCACTTGTGTGACATAGGTTAAATCTGGGGAAAAAAAATGCAGGTAATCAGTATCCCCATAATCCAGTAGCCACACCTTGAGGCATATCCTCCGACAGAAGTTGAAAACTGACCGGCCATCTATTGTAGTATAAAACATTTCCTATATTTATTCTATGCTCCCTGATTGCTCAGTCAGAATTTGCTAATGTAAGTTTTACACCTCTGCTTATCTGCAGAATATTTATAGATTCATGACATGTTTCCAATCAGAAGCATGCAATTTTAACAAAGACGTAGCATTAATGCTATTAACTGGTATTAAAAGTCTTGTGAATACAATTATTTCAATTTATATGTTTCTTATTCCAATTTAGCTGGTTTAATTACATTTCAGTGAAAGTACCATGTTATTCCTTTTACCCTCTACCCTGTCTCCACTACAAGACAGCATCTCTACAGAGGTGGACAGTGTTTTACACTGCAGAGTTCAGCAGCATGCAGATGGTCACGGTCGCTTCCCCTCTGATGTGTAGGGGCTCAGGGCACATATTAAGGCTCAGCCCTTCATTCTGCAAATAAGTGGGGAGCAGATGATCACTAAGAGAGAAAGAGTAGGGCTGAGAGAACAACGGATTTCTGCTTGGAGAATGAACATTAAACCTGACCAAGCAAAACAAGAAAGTCATCTTGACAGTAGCACATAAGAACATGTTTGTTTTCTCCTCAACAATATGGGAAAGCAAAGCTACTTCCATTTTGGAACAACCCAAATATTTCATTTTCTCTGGTAAGAAACATTTTATTTTTACCACAGGTGTTGCTAAAGCAGGCAAAGCAATGGATTGGAGAGCTAGAGTTAGGCACCAAACCGAGATGGGAGAGGCTCTTTTTCTCTACAGAAGCCCTGGATTTACAGCAGCCAACTCTTTACATGCACAAGGCTACTTAATTGCTCTCCACCTGAGAGCAATACTGAACTCAATAACTGCTCCTTCCAGAATGCCTGAAACACAAAGCCCTTGGTATATTCTGCTAGGATGTTTTGCTGCTTTTCCTGTTTAAGCCATTCCAATCTGAAATATCTATTAGGACAATGAAAGAAAAGCATTCTGTATCTTCTTGTAATGTTCAGAGCCAAGAAGCCTGGCAAAAGCATGTTTTATTTAATGTATGAGATCTAACTAATTGGCTGTAGCTTACATGAGTTTCTACACTGACCAACAACCATTTCCAAAAACCCCTCGCAAAGGCAGTTCGAGGTATTTTATTTTTATCTTCCTTCCCCAATAAAACATTAAATAACCCACTACCTAACCCTCTGAGACTTCCTGTGGTACTATCACACTGTGGTAAGTCACTGTTCCATCTCCTTTCCAGAAAACAACACCTAAAATTGTTGTAGAGACTTGTTTCTAACCCGTAGGTCCCTTCCTACCCTAATGACACCCTACCCACTACATCTATTTTCTTACACTTTTCTTGAGCAAAATGGCTGGTTGAGTGACCACTAATTCATCTCCTGCTGAATGCAGAGCAGAAAACATCTACTTCTCTGCAGTACATGCTGATATATAAGAAATGATGTCTTTTCCAAGACAGTATTTAAAACTATATCTGTTTCTCCAATACTAGCTGAATCATTCAGCTCTGTAACATCATGGCACAGTGTTGTTCTTATGAATTACGGGTCTTTCCTGAATGCGAAAATGCTAAGGTTTACATTTTGCCCTGCCAATATACACCTCTAGTTGGAATGTAACATTCTAACTCTGCAGACATGCATATTTTCAGTTCTCTGAGCTAAATGAAAAACTGGTAGCAGACAGCAAACCAAGCTTTGCTTTGTCCATCTGTGGCTAAATACACTGTTGATTAGACTCTGTGTTCCTCTTCAGCTCTAGGAGGGGCTTTATTGTCTTCACAACCCTGTGGTGGAATAGCTGTATCCACACTTTGGTGGATTTAACAGCCTAATCTCCCAATAGGAGCTGTTATTAAATTAAACAAGGGCTAGTCCAAATGGACTTGATTTTATGGTGACCTTTTTAGTGACAGCATGTTCAAGGAGGGCTTTCTCAGAGGAATGAAAGAACAGATGGGCAGCCAAGGCTAGCAACTCTGTTCACTTTACTGCATGGGATATTTTTTCCCCCTGTGCTCCCCAGATGTATTTTCCTGCTTTATTTTTTGCCTGCAGTTTCAAGTTTTAATTTCTAAGGCATTACTTATACATGTATTCTTATGGTCCAAGCCCTAATAACATAAATATCACTGTTTATCTGAAGTCTTCTTAAAGCACAATTGACCCTCGTCCCAACAAGGAACAATGTTAGACAAGATAGTGTGTAAATTTCCTTCATTCACTTTAGCTTAGGGCTCCGTCTCTTTTGAAAGCCTCCTTTCCGTAGCAAAATGTCTCTAAAGTTTCGTCCTAAATCAAAAGGTTCAGTATACATGCCTTAGTGCTCACTCCAGGACTAATTTTCTGTCATTCCTGGTTGTGAAGTGCATTAGATGCCAATGCTAACTAAAGCAGCACTCTGAAAGAACAATGTTTTCCAAACAGATTGCTGAAAACATACAGATGTTTGTACAGCACCTCCTTCTCCCAGGACACTTACCAGACATCTATCACTGCACTGAGAAAAATTTAAAAAACAAAATAAAACACAAACAAACAACAAAAAACTGGGCTCAAGCATTACCCACCAAATGGCTCTAACTGCAGTACTGAAAATAATTCTCTCTTTACATAGTTATTAAGTATACATGAATTAAAAAAAAATTTTATCATGTGAGGGTTTTTTCTACCCTTACAGAGAACAGCAACGGCACCTACTGTATGGATTACTTCCCCTAAGCCCTGCAGAGCAACAGGCATATCGTACTCTGCTGCAGGACACATATCATGAAAGAATAGAAAGAATTTAGGGTTTTGTGCATGCTAAAACTTCCTTTCTCTTTCCAGGACGAAGCCCTCAAATATTTCTTCAAATTTTCGTATTTTTCCAGCTATTACCCTCTCCTGTTGAAAAGGGTTTGCCATTATTTTACTATAACTAGCATCTTTTCATGCTGAGCCCTTTACATACTTTCACACTGTTTTCACATTTTCACATGGCTTTTCTTCACACAGAATTGTATTTAGCACATTCCCTTAGAATACTGTGTTCAGAAGCTTGAGCCCTGAAGTATATCCATCTTCCTTTGACTTCATCTATCTTCCGTTTCAATGCTTGTCCTTGGCCTCATTGTGGCTTACGTGACAAGGCTCAATTCAAGTAAAAATAAAAATAGAAAAAAAAAATCCCATTTGATATCAGATTAATACTATATTATTATCCATTTTCTTTATCAGGAATTATTTTAATCTAGCCGTGCTGTTATCATACTTGCACTTGTTTTGAGGTCTTGTAAGCTCTTGCAAAGTGATACAATCCCACCACAATTCTTGTCTCTTCTCAAACCGTGTCCACTTTTTTTTGTCTTCCAGAATGTGCCACATAATGACCATATCCATGCATTTTTTGGGGCCATCAACATTCTTTCATCCTTGCAGTATTTTGGATCGTCAATCATGAATGGCAGGGTCAGAGGACAATATCTGCACTCCACATATACATGCCTAAATCTGCTGCCTTCATAGGAAAAAGTCAGTTCCGTCAAGTGTTAGTCCTGAGCTACACAATGGCCTCTTTTTTGATATTCTGCTTTCATATATTGCCTATTAATTAATCACAAAACAGGGAAATAATCTTAAAAAAAAAAAGAAAAGAAAAGAAAAGAAAAGAAAAGAGAGAAGAAAGAGAAAATGGCTCTTCAGTCACATACTTTGCAAACAAGTTCATATTTATTTTCTTCTATTTTCTGTTCAAAAATGAAACTCAGATACTTCATTCTTACATCATCCCCATCTCCTTTTCTTTTCTTTTCAACTGCTTTTTCTCATTTGGTAAAATTCTTTTTAATTTGAGAAACTATCATTCCATCCTACATTCACAATGATTGTACATGATGAATTCGCAAAGTGGCATAATGAGAATCAGATTTGTTCTCTGTTCCTTTCACAATAATTCATAATATTCCATCCGATTTTTGACTGCCACTCAGCGCTTCTCTCCTGTTTCCATAAGGCTATCTATTACCACTCAGAATGAGATTTAGGGTTGTAATAGTCAGCTCACAACCCACACAAGAATATGTCAAATTAGGACCATTCTTTCCTCGTCGTGCCCCCTCCCCCACTCCCTAGGGCATCATTATCTATTAATCTACATTGAATTTAATCAGCTGTTTTATCATAGCATTCTTGGATTGCTTTGCAGCTCTTTATCATCAGTAGATGGTATCACCAGCAAACTGTTGCCTCAGTATTCTTTCTTCTTCTGGTCATTTAGGAATATGCTAAAGAACATATTGCAGCATAGAATAGTCAACTTAATTGGCAAATTCCCTCCACTGTGACAAATGATGTTTTACCCATGCCCTCCTTTACCCTAGTTTATAATTCACTATTAGTCCATATGAGAACCTTCCCTGTTATCCCATGGTCTCTTAGTTCTTAGAAGATTTTCCCAAGAAATCCTGACAAACTGCTTTGGGAAATACATTTACAAAATCCAGAAAACACTGACATACCTGATTTTCTTGTTATTTTTAAACAGAAGTTGATGGCTTATCCTACTATATGTTTTTTACTTGTCCATCTAATATATGTATTCTTCAAAAAAGTTTGCTCTAGCTTACCTAACACTGAATTTACTGATATGTAGTAATGTTTCGGCTGTTTCATCTCCAAGTTTCTTTAGAGCTCCTAAGTGAATGTCATCTCTCTCTGCAGATTTATTCTTTTCCTTTTTGTCTGTTTGCTCAGAGACCTCATCCATCAATAACTAGATTTCAGAAAGATCCATCAATAAACAGATTTCAGAAAGATCATCCAACATTTTTCCCCATCAAAAAGCCTTACCATTTGAAAAATCTCAACCAGTTCTTCGTAAAGGTACATTTAAAAAAAAAAAAATTTCAGCCACATTGTCTCCTCTTTCATATGTTACTCACTTCTTGGACTTACAGGTCTCCACAACATTTACTTTTTGAACACACACAGAACAATGATTTATTACTCATATTTATGCTTTCAATTCTCTGAAAACATTTTTTTTAAACTCATGTTCTTTACCTACAGCATCCTTCTTTCCATAATCAAAGAATTCCCTTCACAACACACACCAGCAATATGCATTTGCTCTGAGTTGTCCGTATCTTTTGAGTTTTGAAGGAAATGACCACGTAGTCATATATGTATCAAACAAAAAGTCTTGTAGAGCAAGAGAGGCACCACTTGTCCCTGCCTCATTTAATAGCACAATAACATACACAGTGTGGTATCTTTACCAAGAGACATCATGAAGTTTCAAGGTACAAGTAGTAACATATAAGGCAATGATTACATCATCCTTGAGAAAAGCAAGTAATTTGGGGTCAATTCAGCGTACCCAAATAGTTCAATAAACAAATATTGGAAAAAAAAAAAAAGGAGTGCATGTCAGAAAAGCGACCAAATCTTCTGGTCACAACTCCAAGTAGAGATGGTTAGGTAAAGGCAATTAAACTTTATTAAAGGATGATGGTTATCCCTGAAGTGTAGTAAGATAAGGATATAAGGTAACGAAATAGTGGGATCTTAATTATCATTCAGTGGATACCTGAAAAATGCACACACAGTGAGCTCAAAAGGGCTCAGAATTCAATTGATAATGTTAAGAGACAACATGTCTTTAGCAACAAACAGGAAGAGAGAAGCATCTCTATGAAACCTTCAGTTGTAAACCAGAACAAGAAGTGAAAAACACTGCCAGCTGAGGATAACTGCCCACAGAAGAAAAAGACAAGGAGAACCTGAAGGACTATAGTAACTTGTGAATATGAAACAGAACAGAAAAGGAGGTTTGATGCCCCAGAGGAAAAAAAAGTGAAAAAATAAGGGTAGCATGAAGGAAGAAAATACATGCTAGCTCTGAAATAAGACAACAAGAATATCAGGTATCGGTAACTGAAGGAGAACCAAGTACATAGAAACAGTACATAGAAAAGCTGAAAGAAAAAAGAATGGACATTCAGAGTTCCAGATGGAATTAAAAACGACACTCATAAGAAAAGGCTGAAGATTCACAGCAATACCTGGAGAGGCAGTTAGTCCTGGTTTAATTTCCAGCTGGACTTAAAACTATGAGAGCAGGTCTATGGGATCACAGCCTCCTTGCTACTTACTGACAGTCTAGTCATAGAAAGGGATCAAAAAACCAAATTGGTATCATGTCTGTTACTTGAAAATGGCAGGGGGACTTGCAACTGCGAAGCATCACAAGGAACCTGAGAAACAATTATAGCCCCTCAAAACCAGAACTGCCAAATTCCACTGGAAAAAAAAAACATCAAGGACTAACTCTTTCAGAGAAAACTTGCAAACAAATAGATATTTGTGTGAACTTCAGGGGCATCAAGTCACCAGAGGAGTAAAATGTCTAACAAGAGATTAGACTAACCAATAGTTAAATGATGAGCAGTATAAGAAGTATCTGTAGTGTTTGACTGTTGAGGTGCATTTATTGAAGGAAGTAACTTTTCAAGAGATAAATTTGACTTGAATGGTCAAGGGAATAGCTACCTAGGGTCAAAGCTGACACAATTAATAAGAACAGCTTTAAACTACGAAATTATACATCTCCAAACACTAGTGGAAGGAAAAAATATAGGGTAAATGAGAACCCAGACATGGATTAAAAAATCCTGTGGTAACAGGAGAACATATGGTAGATAAAAAGAACTAAGACTGTGAAGAGCAATCAGGTAAAAGAAGATTAGATGCCTGAGTCTGCTCTATATAACAATGGATGTGTAAATTTACACAAATCTGATGTGTAAAGCTTTCTCAACACAATAGAAGATCTTGAATTACATTTACAGGATGCAAAAATAAATGTTAAGGAGAAAACATCAGCTTGACAACATAGAATTCAGAACTGGAGCACAGATATAGAAGGATAGATACCATTCAGGAAAGATAATTCCAAAGATGACTGCTGTGGGGCACTCAGTAAGCTATAACGCATTACGAAGGAAACACTTTTTATGAGATCCATAGTTAGACATAAATTTGGATAATGATCACTGCAACATCACTGGAAAGTGAAATACTATTAGCTATTGTGACAATATGTATTGTGACAGAAGACAAACTTCCTGACAAAGACTAGAATTGACTACAGTAAGCTGCAGGTAATGATTGCAGTGGAGGCAACTCGCTATTGCATGTTACAACCAATAAATGTGCGTAACAAACAGCCAGGGCTAACAAAAACTTACACTATTTAAATTTTATTTTGCCATGTAATGAAGACTTAAATAGTTTAACATTGAAGGCTGAGTTAGTATAGATTAACTCATAGGGCAAAAATAATAGTTTCATAACACAATTATCATAAACTTCAGTAAACCTAGGGGCCTCTTCAGGGAACCCAAATGAACTAAGGAATTCAGACACTGAAGTATCTTTCAAAGATAGTAGGATACCTAGGAAACTGAATTCCAGACAGCTGGAGCAGAGTCCCAATCTGATTAAATTAAGAATGTTACAAAGTCGGCTATCAGCTACAAGTGAAGAGCTGAAAAATACTGCAAGGTTTATGAGGGTCATTTAACCTCAACAATATCATGGAAATTGAATGGAATTTGCCAACTTTTTTTTCTGGCACAATACAGCAAAGCAGAGCCAAAAATTAAAAAGAAAAAAAAAGGGAAAAAAAAGGCCTATCATGATTTGGTGAGTGTGAAAAAAAAAAAAATTATATAAATTGGGCCAGGAGCTGAATTAGTGTTTTGCATCTCTTTTCAAACAGACTTTGATGACAGACTATGAACATCGCCAGGGATAGCAAGAGGAATACAGAACAGAAATTATCACAAATGAGGTAAGAGTACCAACAAGTCAAAGCATTGTGTACTCTTAACTGGGAAAGAGTAAAACTTCTTCCCAGTGATTCCAACAAATACGATAAGAAGGAGGGTGTCCCTTTTTTCCTCATCAGAGGACAATATTGTTGACAACACATAAGAAAAGGTTGGAAGAAGACTCGAGAGGTTAAGCTCTGATTTTAAGGCAGCAGAGTTTCTCAGATCCTTGCCTTTGGAAGACAGTTCTGGCAACTTTTTTTGCCATTCCATAAACTCGACAAGGAATGGGACATGCCAGCCCACACTAACTGTGGCTTTCCATCACCACATGGAAACAGGGGTGTGAAAATCCTGAGGATCTCGAGAATTCAGCAGCTTTCAGAATCAGCATTCACTCATGCTTCGACCTAGGCATGCTTCAAACACAAGTCATGCTACTGAAAACTTGACTATAATCTGCACTGTCACTTAGCAGTGATCATCGGGCAGATCTTTGAAAGTAGCAAACCTCTGCCAACAAACAAATTACATAAATAACAAAAATGTCTGAGGCTATCAACAAGAATATGCCCAAACCTAATGACAAGACAAACTGAGGAAATGTTCAAGAATTTCAGGAAGCCACACCCTCTAAACACTTTATTCCACTAATGGTCCAACAGTGCCAACAGGCATCACCACCAGTGGCATCTGACCATACACTCAAGGCACAATTAACCGGAGGCTTAAGCAGCAGAAGAGAATGCAGAAGTTGCCTTGGTGAAGAACCGGGATGAAAAGGGAGACAGGAGAAAACTCATCATTTTATTTCATCAAGCCATGGCAGACAGATCTGTTCTTAGGAAGTTTCTAAGCTCAGGACATCTGGGTTTCAACCTTTCAGGTACATCCTGGAACTGGTATGATGTCGCACAAATTAGCCACATTTAAGTTAATCTTCATATTTTTTTATCCAAGTGGCACCCCATATCCATGCTGTAATACTGACATTGGCATACGCTGCAGTGCACTCAGTGAACAGGCTGAGCCACAGCATGGTCCCAATTTCAGATAAAATTGATCTCTTAAGTACCTCTTCAGCATATCTGTACATCAGTTTATGCGATTTCGAGTATTTCTAAGAAAAATTAAGCTATTTAACTTTCTATTTTCCTGCAGAACTCCAACCAGACCTGTCACTCCCTTGCAAGGCTGGAAATGCATGTTAAAGACTAAGGAAGTGGTCATCTTGATGAAGAATTCTGGTTTAAAACGAAGGTCTTAATTAGAGGCATAAACTAGCCTGTAAACAAAATTTCAACCCCTTGTATACACAACCTGTGTAATGAGATCAGGGTTCATGCCTTATTGCACAAATAGCTTTTTTATTACAATAAAACAGTATAATACTACTTCTTCTGTAAAGTACACTTATTACACAGTGAAGTCATTGAAACTACAGGCAACAAATAGCTGAATAAATGCCTTGCACTCACTGCAAATACCATCAATATCATGTTGTCAAATACCATAATTTTTCTTGATTTGCAAAATGATCCTACTAAACTTATGCATTGGTTCTTCTAATTTTAATCATGCTCGAAATTATATGAATGTAAGTTGCTCCCACTTACGATTGCTTGTAAAATTACACTTACTGCTTTCTATAAAAGTGTGTGTATATGTATATGTATGCAAACTAATGTATATTTTAGCAGAATTTAACAAGCACTTCATTTTCTCAACACATCTTAATCATTTTTATAATATGCAATACAATGGCAGAGTCCAAAAACCTAGTGTTGCACTATTTCTTTCGGCTACATTTTCAATGGAATCAACAGGCATTTTTGATTAAGCAAAGAATGACGCTTATCATATAACAAAAGCATAGCACAGAACAATCACTGAGGGTAAAATATGCTTCTATCTTCATTCACTGGATTTCAGCTCTTTAATTTTATACTGATCTCTGCTGAACAAGTCCTAGTACTCCATAGTTCCTCATTCTTATCCTGTACTAGAACTCTGAATTCTCACAAAATCTGCCCAGTATATATACCAACTATTTATGAAATGCTTCATTAACCAGTATTTCTCTTACAACATAGTCCACAGGGAGCTTTAAATTTCAACACATGGAATAAATAGCAGTGAAAAATGTCACATTTGATTTTTCTGTATGATAGATATGTTACGAATTGCTTAGAATGATTTTTTTATTTTAGATCTTGATTCTGCCAAGAAGACAAAAACAGACAAAATGGGCACATCAGCCAGTGATAAATATTTATTTGAGCTATATTTTATCCTGAGAGAACTACCATTTCTGCAGTCAGTTTTCAGAGCCACTTTTAAATCTGTGTCATCAGTTAGAATAACAAAAAAAGAAAAAAAAGAAAAAAAAACCAACATTTTCTGATCTCACTCAGAGCAGTCACTCCAGCCCCGGATCCAGAAAATAAAGGTGGCCTGCTGCCAAGTGGGAAGTCCTGCACACCTGCCTTGTCCTCAGCCAAGCTTGCATACAATCCACCTTGCCCAGGTGTTAACACAGCTGCAGAGTGAGTCAGATCGGGGGTCTGATCTCATCTTTTTTCCTCTCAGGTTACTTTTCCCTCAGGTCAGTACAGATTCAGCTCACAGTATTGCTACATGAAACCTTTTGCCAGCAGAAGGGATGGGACAGAGCTGCATGCAAGAGAAGGCCTGGTCTAAGGGACAGAACCACATCTAGCATTAGCAGCATGTACTTCAGTCATCTAAGAGTGATTATAGACACTTCTCACTCTAAGATACTCTGAGACACTTTTCACAACCACACCATTAGATTCCTGTCTCAGTAATTACTATATTAATAGCTATTTAATCTTTAGTTCATGCAATCAGAAAAATATTCTTATCGCACACAAAGTCATTTTGTACTGCCAAAGACAAAAAAGCAGTTTCAGCACTTCTCTCAAAGCACAAGGGGATATTCAGTGGCTGCAGACTGTGGCAGGATATGCTGGACTCACACGAAGCCTATTCTCCACTGTTCTGTAGGTGACAGAATCACGTCTGTGAGACCCTCTGACTTGTACATGTACCCAGGGATGCTGAAAAACAGAACAAGCTCCAGCTGCTGAACCCACTGGCATTAAGACTGAGACACACAGACAAGTCTGCATGTGCACACACATACAGATACATACATCACAAAATAACACTTATGCAGCAGTATGTAACTGCTATATTTCTACAGTACTTCTGTCTTTGCCCTACATGTGTATTTATGAAATTATGTTCTCCCTATCAATAAAACTCTACTACAGAAATGTGTCTTTGTTGCATGAATATGTGTATATATACAAAATACATACAGATGCTATATATCTATCCAGTATCTCTGCACAGAGGTCTTTACATCATACACACACACATAAACACACGTATTTTTCTCCAAAATGTTACCCAAACATCTCATGATTTAGCAGAAGATAAAAATCTTATCCAAAGTTTTTAAACCTCATTAAAAAGTATGATTCTGTTATGAAAAAAATAGCTCTGAGATGTTGATTTTAAATACCATAAAAATAAAACCTTTATCTAGTTTACTTTCTATAGATGTGAGAGACCAAAATATTAATGACTCAATCAATCAGCCACTTACAAAAGCAGCAGGATGCTTTGCTGAGGCCAGGTTTGCACCCCACCACCAAAGTGGAGAAGGAGAGATTTTAGTGTGTTGGAAAAACCTCTGATCTGCATAAGACAGAGGGGATGCACACCCACCACCAGAGGATGACCATGACAAACCAACCTTTGTTTATCAACAAGCTGGGTTTTGAGCCAGATAAGAGAGAAGGCTGATAAGAAGAAAATCTTGCTAGATGGGATAGTGCTTTTTATCTTGCCAATGTCCTCCCTTACACAGCTGGCTCAGGTGAGAAAACTCCCCCTCCTATTCACATGCAGGCCTGAAGGCATTCATCCCTTCTGATGGGGCATAACTGGCTCAACTACGCTGATGTGAGATGCAGCTGTCATGTCTTGGAGGGTGTCATACACCATCAAACATTCACAAAGTGCCCTCAGACTCATTTCTGGGGCATTCCGCCTGAGGACTGTGCATGATCCACAGCGGTGCAACAGACAGCGTTAAACTCGCCCCTAGGGGAGGTACCTAGGTGTTCCCACCTGAAATGAAACTATTTTGATCCACTGAACTTCATGTGGTGGGAGCTTCCCCCAAGCCCAGTGAATCAAGACTGTGACCATCACTTCGACAAACACACTTCTAAATTGCAACAATTAAGTCTCGTTGCTGGATCCACCGTCAGTGATATCTTTCCACTATCTACTCTTATCCTTTCTTTATTTTCCTCATATATTTTCTTAAGTGATATCCTTATACTTTTGTATTGTTATATTACTGTAGATAATAACCAAAATGGCTACATACCTCCTTTCCGTTGCAAGCAAACTGTTCTAAAATAAACCCTACATATAGATATATATAGATAAATATATAAACACTGGTCATTCAGTGTCATTTCACTCTAATCCACACCAAGGGTCTATTAACAAGACCCTCAGTTACACTTGCCTTCAGGGGCGGGTCATAACAACAGAGCGCAACATTGCCTAGAAAAAAAGATACTGCTTTAATGACTAGTACATTTGATGTGTTTTTAACTACACAGATCACCAGTTTCAGGCTAGAATTAGAACTATTCTATTACTTGCTCTAAACCTAGTACAGGAACGAATTTATAGACACTGACATCTTGCCGAGCTGTCAAGGATGCAAGTTAAACAAACAGCCCAAGTAAAACCTATAATTCAGTAACTATCTTTAAACTAGCAACCACCATAAGCAAAACCTCTCTAAAGTCCTTTAGTATGGCAGCTGCATAGCTTTAGATGCAGGAGAGCAAGCTGCACAGAACTTAATTCCTGGTGGGAGACTGGAATAACTTTGTAGGACAGGAAGCTATGTCACTCCTCCGTGACAGAACAGCAGAAGACAAAATGACTTCAAATACCAACACAGTTTTCACTTCAGTTGCCAACACAGAGGTCACATGCTACAACGCCATGAGCAACCACCCCATCCCAGGTCTGGCTGCAGAGGCAGTTGATCACAGCAGGTAATTCTGCAGTCACCCTGGGAGGAGGTACCCCAGGCTCAGCCAATTCAGCAAAATCTACCAATCTTAACTGTCTCCACACTGTACATGCTTCATTCAAGGACGAGATTCTCCCTTCTTTCTCCCTGGACTGCGCTGAATTAGCTACCTCTTGCAGATGGTCATTTCAGCGAAGACTGATAGAAAAAACACATTAATTACACCTGCCTCTTAGGTGTTATTTGTCCGAAGTAACCAAACTTGCCCCTCCACTGATGACAATTTCCTTGACTTTTCTCTTAATGCTCGAGCACACCAACAATTATTTCCTGCCACCTGTCCAATTTGTTCCTATTTTGTGCCATTATCTTCTTAGTTTTGCTGTGCTTCTAAGAATAACCTGGTATTTTCTCTTCCTTTCTGTGTCCTTTCACCTGAGGTAAATGAAGAACAATTTTAAAAAGCTGCTATGGTACTATATTTCTTATTTTTCATGCAGAATGGAAAATTATGTATGTCCTTACTACTCATGTATTCAAGGAATATCTGCCTCCCTTAGGCTCTCTTATCTCTCAGACCAGTTTCCTGAAAAACTGTATCTTCTACACGTTTGAGTTTACTGGTCTACTTCCCTAAAATCCACCTCTGTTTCTCACTTTCCTAGTTTTGGCCTGATGATCTTTTCAAACCTTTCTAAACAAACTGGAATCATACATTAGAAAGCCATTAAACAGCCATCAGAAAATGGTTCCAGTGGAGGTTTCGACCTTGAAAGAACCCAGTGTGGCATTTTTGACAATGGACATTTTGGTTCTATATTAAAGTATTAGTTTTGAATGAATGATCCTGTAGACAGACTTCCTGGGCTATGAGGATGCCAACTGATTATACAGCGTCTGCTTAAAGTAGCATTGAGAGGATTATTCACTATATTTTCTAAGGACTATAATTGGTCCTTGGAACAAATTGCAGCATCTCTGAAGTGATTCACACACATTAGGCCCAAGAAATAAACAGCCTGATAAAAAGCACATAACACATTTCAGATCACATTTGCACAGAGAAAGTCATTAATAACCACAACTCATATGAGCTACCTGTATCCCTATGTAGGAGGCAGATAGAAGTCTGGTGATTTTGAATCCTGACATAACCTTGGAAACTCCCTTTCAGTTGCACCAATAAGTATACTAATCAATCACTAATAGTTCCTAGTTCTTAAAACAGTTATTTAAACTATAATAAGATCCAAGCTTTTTGATTTTATCAAGAAGTCTCTAACCATGCAAGTTATATCTTCCTTTTTTCTTTTAAATATATGTCTTCTGGTATCTCTTTTCTCAGACTTTCCGTATTTTTTTTTTAGCTTTCATGTAAATTGTAATCAATACTTAACCACCACTCATTGTCAAACCTGTTAGTTTTCAGACAGCCATCTCAGGTACCCTAGTATTACGTATCTTGGCTCCCCTTGGGCCCTTACACCTTAATTTAGGTTCATGGATAGCTTCACTTGAATTTTATAGCTTGTGTGGGGTTCTGTGCTGCCACAGCCAAGTTCATCAGCTACTTAAAGTGATTAAATCCCATTTGTACCTAAACAACCTGCAACCATGCAGACTTTCAAAGAATATGTGTACACTTACTGCAAACCAGCACCTTCTGTCCAACTTCAAGAAAAACCCAGCAATTAACTTTTCCCCACTGTCTATTGTGGCTCACACTTCAGCAGCGCCATATCTCTGTCTGACATCTATGTCAGACACCATGACATCATCACTCCACAGATTTTCCAGCTGGCCAGGAGTCTGAGGATTGCTGACTCCAAGGAGCCAAATGCAGACAGCGACTTAGTCACAAAGATTCCTTATACTCCTTAGACTTACCCAATGCTCAGAGGCGCATTTACTTCTATTTTTATAGAGCTCAGATTTTCTGTATGAGCCATTGATCTTGTTAGCCTTTTTGTTTGTTTCAAGACCATCCAAGCTCATGCATGCAAAAACCCTATTTGAAACCCAAGGAGGCCAACACAGATGGTTTTAACCATGTCAGTGTCAAGTCACATTCAAATGGATTTCCTTCTCCTTGCACAAAAGCAGCTATTTTTAAAAACTGTAAAACTGCACACATCTGGGAGTGCTTACAGTACTAGTAATCCCTATATAGTATATGTTGTCATCGCTAGTAGGAATTCCCTCTTCCTTGACCATGGGCCAAAAGAACACAACTTCTTTTTGAAGCAGCTCCAGTTTATGTGGGCTTAATTTCAGATTTTTGGCCACACACTTATCACAGATTATTAGTAATGTTTCAGTTCCAAAAGTTTCTACTACGCAACACAGCCATCATACTACGCTATAAATACAGAGACAAGTATGCCACTCTGTATTCTTTATTACTCTACCTGTTTCAGCTCACACTGGAGGAACAAACTATGAGGAGCCAGGGATAGTGAACCTCCATGCTTCTTGATAGATTTTCAATAACCTCCGCCAACTCTGTCTTCTCTGACGGGGTTACTTGGTCAGAGGACTACTGAGTGGTTCAGTGTTCTTCGGAAAACAGCTTATGCTAACCCCATCCATTACATCTATCTCAGCTTTTTTTGTCCTTTTAGAAATATTAACAATGTTCTAGAACAAGAGTTTCTTGTTCCCTTTCATGCTTTTTCCTAGTTCCCTTTCTAACAGATCCACTGCTTCATTCTATGCAGCAACTCTCACCTTTGTTGAGTATTTGCTAGTTTTGAGGGTTATTTAGCAAAAATGTCAGGGAGTTGTTTCTATTTCAAGGAATTCTGCTAATTTCATCCCATTAAGAAAGGTTCAAGACAAGACTAAACAAACCCCTCCTCTTCACTGAGTTCCTACTCATTATGTCTAGCTGCCATTATGGTTTCTATCCCTGGAGCCAGGAAACATTCAGTGAAAGAAACAACTTTGAAAGCATACTGCTCTCTTGCAATTTGCCTCACCTAGCCCACACCTGCATGAGGAACTCACACAGATGAAACTTCAAGATGTTTTCCCTGACACTTATTAAGAAGTTATTTATCATACAGGAATACAAACTATTACTTCAGCCCTTGTATTTTTGCTTTCCATCTTTCTTATCAAATTTCACAGGTGAAATACCTAGGCTCATTTAGCCCAGTCTCGGTTAAATGCATGCTATCAACCATCACCCAACTGATTTCAACGAGTTAGAAGGATTTATCTTGTGTCAGGAAGCAGCAAGGGCTGGATGCTCCCTGAGGTAGTGCGAGCCTCAAGGGGAGGATGACCCAGTGCAGGCAGTGCCTTGCAGTGACCACAGCAGTGTCCCATATCTGAACCCAGGATGTAGATCATACTACTTACTGGGAACAGGGCCCTCTGGTCATCCCAGAGATGGCAAAATGATGAACCAGGTGAGGAGACCATACAGGCTCTCCAGCTGGGAACAAGAGAAAGAACTGGAAATGAGGTTACAGCATAGGTCTGAAGCCAACCCAGACAACAAAGACAAGACAGAAGACAGGCAATTAAGAACATCTAAAGGCATCTATTTGGGAGACAAGCTACCTACCACACAGGTCTGAGGTCTCTCCAGGAGTTAGGGTCACACCAGCAGTCCCAAGCTAGAGCTGAAGTGAGGCTTCTGGGTCCATGGACAGCGTTGCGGACAGAGGCCCCATGGAAGCTGGTTGGAACAGTTAAAGCCTATTGGAGCTCTCAGAGCCCTGATATTTTGCAGTTTCTATTTGTTTCCTACATGTTTACTCCTTTGATTTCATTTTTACTGCATCTACTACCAGTTTTCCTTGCCCGGAGTCACCATGCCAGCGCACTTTACAGCCAGACCCGAGTTATTGCTCTCCAGCTGTCTAGACCAGAACTAAAATTTTAGGTTCACCCTTGCAATTTTATTTGCTGCTTCTATTTTATATCCTTCCATTTCTCCAACAATGAAATGACTTTTCATATCTGACACTTGTGAATGTCAGCTCTACCTAAATTTACAGGAATGTTTTTTGTGTCCAGGTCATTGTTTTCTTTTTTGTTGTTTTGCACAAAAAGACCAAATAGCTGAGTTTGGGGTTTTTCCCTCCTTCATTTACAGAGTGGTTTGATTTGATTGCTCTCTGAGTTCAAATTGAAGCTCCCTTCTGCTTAGTGGCAGTACATTAGCCATTTGCTACCATGATTGCTCCATCTTGGTCCCACAGGAACAGAGATCATCAGTTTGCACCTGGGAAACTGGACCGTTTCAAGCATCCGCACAGGATCTGCTCACTAAGAAGCTGACATTTCTGACGTTTATCTATCTGTAAGTTGGCTCTATTACGAGATGATGGGCTCACAATTCATTTAATTAGGAACAAACATGTAAACTAAAATGGCACGAATTAGTTTCTTTTACCCCAGGCTCAAGTCTCTTATAGATCTTTGCTGCAAATGTTTACGCGAAACTACCACTCCATTTTAGACTTATGGCAATTGCCCAATTTCTGTTTCACCTCTCCTTCTTTGCCTCATACTTAGTCAATTCAGCAAACCAGGCATCTTGACCAACTTCTTGAAAATTACTTTGACTTGCACTTAAGTCTCAGGTTTAGGTGTACCACTGCATAAGAATTTAAGCCATTTATATTTCTCCTACATTCACATTTGGAAACAAAAATGTCAGTAAAGTTCCACCTGACTCACTACAATAATTTAGTAGCAAATAAAGACAGCAATCACATAACTTATGTCACACAGTTGTGAACCTATTCATAATGCCTAGACTAACATTTTAGTATCTCCACAATTGATGTTCATAGTATGAAAACACAGAATCACAGAATGGTTTGGGTTGCAAGAGGCGCTAAAGATTGCCCAGTTCTAACCCTCCTGCCATGAGCAGGGTCACCTTTCACTAGACCAGGTTGATCAAAGCCTCATTCAACCTGGCCTTGAACACTTTGAGGGATGGGGAACCCACAGCTTTTCTGGGCAACTTGTTCCAGTGTCTCACCACCTTCACAGTAAAGAATTCCATTGTAACATCCAATCTTAATCTCTCCTCTCTTAGTTTAAAACCCTTCCTCCTTGTCCTATCACTATTTCCCTGTGCAAGAAGTCATCGTCTCTCTTATTTTAAGCCCTTTCAGAGGAGTGTACTACACTTCAAGCTGAAAGACTGAGCTGTGCTTGCAACTCGTGGGTATCACTATTCCAACTTGTACCTTTATAAGGCTCCTTTTCCACACGTATATGAGAACCCTCATTTCTCCTCCCTCTCCATACAAACCTCCAGGACAAACCCATTTTTAAAAAATCCCAGTTACCTTCTCAGGGGTTCAAAGCCACCATCAGTGCTGCCAGGCGGGCAGCACTGAAGGCCCAAGATCTTTACCCGTGGATTTATTTACGGCGGGCTGGGTTGCTCTCCAGGGTTAAGTGCGCGCTTCCCTCGCTCCTTCCTTCCACCCCCTCTCCGCTTACCGCGGGCGGAGCACAAGCATGTGGTGCCGGCGGGCCCCGCTCCCGGCCCCGCTCCCGGCCCCGCGGCTGCCAGCGGAGGGCGCCCGCCCCGCTTCCCTCCCTCCCTCCCGCCAGCCGGGGCCAGGGCCGCGGGCAGCGGCGAGGCAGTGGGGATGAGGGCGTGAGGGGGCAGGACGGACATTCCTCGGCCCCAGCCCCCGCCTCGTCGTGCCGGCCGAGCCTCCGCCGTCGCCGCTAGGGAGAAGGGGCAAGGGAAGCGCCGTGTCACCTCCCCGGGGCACCGGGGGTCCCGGCTGCCTGGGGCGGCCCGAGAGGCAGCGAGCCGCTGGCGTCGCCCCGGTGCTCGGCACAGGAGGGCATCGTTCTTCGGGATAAAGCTTCTCCCTTTTTTCCTTCCTTCCTCCACCGTCCCCCCCTTTTTTAACCAAAAATGCCCGCGTATTTTATTTGGTAATTTAACGGCATATGATTTAAATCAATATAAAATTCAAATACTTTTGTGCCACCTGTTGGATTTTGCCACTAATTACATGTAGCTGGAAGTGCTACATGAACTGCTGTGTTCAGCCTGGGAAGTGTTGCCCTTAGTGCCACCGGGTGCCCTTACGAAAATACTACTTTGTTTGCTGTTTTGAAATATTTTCTCTCTGGGCACGCAGATAGAGCTGTTTTTTTCCTCATAAAAACCTAACATATAAATTACAGACTGCATTCAATGAAGGCGCAGCGTTATGCAGGGCTGGAGTCAGGGTTCCTGTGATAATGCAGTAATAATTATTTGGGAATGTTATTAGCAGAGGAACTCCGGTCTGAAGGCCCGGAAGGCAGAAATGGCTGGTTCTAGGTACACAAAGCCATAAATGCACCTGACAGTATCCATGGTTCAGGAAAGGGAGGAGTACTTCAGGCCTGTGCTTTCCTCATGCCTGTGAATACACAAACAAGTACCAGCAGTACTGCTCAGACTATCAATCATGGGCAGTCATATAACACAAAGCATGCCAAGTGTTATACAGCTGAGACTCTCTCAAAAAATAATTTTGCCTGACCCTTCTTCAATAGCTGTCAAGTCATAATGTCAGGACACATTTTATCATATAAGAATAAGCTGATTTTTGTTCACATTGCAGTGGACAGATTTATTCATTATAGAGTAATATTTTTTAGAATGACCAGGGATAAATGACCTGTAAGTAATACACTCCTATAAGAATCTGAAAATTAACCAATGATTTTTATCTGGATTTCACTAGAATAGAAAATTAATGACCTGTGGGTTATCAGCTGTCTTACTTGTTATTCCTCATCTGCACGTCATCACACCACAGACACCTTACAGTTCTTTGATCTCAAGAAATGCAGAAGCAAGTAGAGAAATGCCTGGAGAAGGAGTGGCCGCTTGCTCTTCTTCCCAACTGTAACTGCAAAACTGGATGTGGGAGGTCTCCATGACGACCCTTCCTTACGGTGACAGGTGAAGGGCCCATCACGGCTTCTCATGAATGGTGGGTTACGGCCATCTCTTCAACGGATGGGAAAGTACGCTAGAACCAAGATACGTTCTTCCACGGCGACACCAGAAATAAGTAAAGCCCCAAAATTGATTAATTCACCTCCATTTACCCATTATTTTCCCATTCTTAAGCAGGAAGTATGCAGAACAAGTAATGCATAAAATTGGGGGTTGTCATTGGCTTTAGTTTTGCATCCAAATACAACCATCTCTTTGGGGTGTATGTCTCCACAGTGTATTCTGGTTTTGTGTTAAAATGCAGAAGTTTAGAAAGATAATAAGTACTGTTTAGTGAAAATATGCATGGTTTCTAAATTGTTCGTGCTGTTTAATCCATTTCGGGCAAAAGACTGCAAAATTATATTATAAAATTAATAAACTATATCAGGAAATAATGTGTACAATGCAGTATTTCAGTGCTGACATCTGTCAGTCTGATTCAGAGAAGGCTTTAGTAATATATTTGTCTAAGTCTTCTGTTAGCAAAGAGTATCTTTAAACTGTTTCAATTGACCCCAATTTTATTGACTTTGGGTTTTGCGATAATCCTGCTTCAAAATCTTCTCTGGTTTTATGAGAACAGTTCTCCTCTGTTCGAACAGTCATAAATGCCCACAAAATTTACATGACAGCAAAACACACCAAATGAAATTAAAGTGTTTACACACCAGTACTTTGCTCTTGGCAAGTGCATGAGTGACTTCACAAGATGCAAATCAGTGCACATTACATATTACGCATTGTCTTTTTAGACCAGTCTGTAGGCAATATGAGCACGTCCTGGGGCCTCAACACAATAGCTGTTTTTTTGTTCAGTTTCTACAGGCTCATAAATAGCATCTCAGGCTTTAGTTCCTAATGTGGTAAAAAAAATATGATGCCTTGTAATAAACTGAAGCCTAGTTATTTAAAAAATGCACAACTGACTTCTTTGCTTTCATTCCCATCAACTTGTCTCTCATATGGATTATATTAATTATTTCTTTTCAATTTATTTCTACATATTCAAATAAGCCAAGAAGCAAGGAAAGCAATCTTATACCATTCAAGATCTTTCCTACAAGAAAAAAAAAAAGGATTTAAAAGAAGCAGTTGCAGTTCCCATTTAGCTAGTACTTTTAAAACCGATTGTAAATAAGTTGATGAAATCTCTTGTGCAATGGAATTTAAGATTTAAGGAGCCTTTCTTAGAGCAAAGTAGTCAGTAAAAGTCTGGTAATTGTAAGCCAAAATCCAAAGAGAAGTGCATCAGTTAAGGAGAAAACAGGGATTTTTCTAATCCTCTTTCTTAACAGATCTGAGTAGACTTCTTTGATGCAGACAAGGTTAGGAGATAAACATTTGGCTTGTTATTGATACCAATCCTTTCTTAATTGAGGGAAGAACTATCAAAGAACTAAAAGTGGCACCCTACAGTAATGTCAGAGACCTGCAGAAGTCATGATATATACGATGCCTCAGCTGCATAAAGTCACAGGGAATGCAAATTCAGACATGAAGTGGGAGGGAGGGAGGCCAGGAGGGAGGCTGGAAGGGAAAAAGGGAGGGAGGGAAGAAGACCTTCACTCACTGGCTGATCTCTTTGCAATTGCAACTGTAGGATGAGGTAGCCGTTTCCAGTGGCAGATGTGCCTGGAGGCGAGCCCAGAGAAGGAAATCCTGCACAGAAAGAAGAGGAAGGGAGGTTAATGGTTCTCCTTCAACCAGGAGAACCACATGGACTAATCTAGGAATCCATCTTAGTTAGGAAATGTTGCCCATAGCTTCTTCTTCTTGGCAAAGAGCCTAGGTTGTGACTTTCATCAGAAGGCATCCTTTTCAATTTTTCCTTGAGTTTTATTGCTGTGCTATGATTTCTCAGCTCATAACATAATTTTAGTTTTAATGCCTTTATTTTGCAGTCCACTCAGAAGGGAGTCAAGTTCCTTTTTTCCATTACTCTGCATTGCAAAAGCCCTATGTTTTCCTCTTCTTCCTCTTCAATTTTTTCCCCTTCTTCCTTATCATATATTCCTTTGGTTACCCCAGGAGCACCAATTTTGTTAACTGATCTGTGTGATACATTGCTCAATCTATGCCCTTCCTTGCTTCTAAAGTAGACATAAAAATAGGCTAATTATGGGGACAGAGGAGTTGAAAGCATATAAGACTAATATCCATTTCTTGGAATAGCAAGAGTTACAACTACAATTCAGGCATAATTTTGCCTGGAAAAGAGCGTTCTGCAATGACTCCAAAAAGGGTGTAAAATATATTCTGTTGATGTGGAAATATACTATTGTGGGTGGAGTTTGGAGAAACATGCACAGATCTTGCAGAAACATAGGGGATGTGGTTTTCCTGGTTCATAAGGGATACATTTTAGGTGATGGTCTCTGTGTTTCAATAACTTTGGGAGGAAACCCGAAATTAGAGAGTGCATCCATCTTCCTGGACAAAAGAAAAGATCAACTTCCCAGAACTTTTGTCATGAAGTCAGTTCTTACACAATGACATGTAATGCTAAATAAATCATTTTTTGAATTACAAATTGAGAATCCGTCACCCTGGATAAATGTTATTCATCCGGGGGGAGGGCAGGGAAGGATGACCTAAGAATAATTGTCTACAAGTATTCAGAAGAGAATCTGATTTGTCACTCCCATTTTGAAGTGCCAGTGCAAAAGTTGTTGCCAGCTTTTCAAATCTCTCCTTTGACTTTCAAGTAATATGTGTATGATTGAAAGCCAGCTCAATAATGGTTGTGTGATTTGGTGATGCAAGACAAATAGCACAATTTAAAGTTTTGTTAAAATCTTCTCTCTTTACAGACTTAGATAAGGCCTTTATTTGCTTTAGTCATGCTTGGCTGTCCTATTCAGCATAGTTACCAGACTGATATTAACAAGATTTTATGTGTAAAAGTAATGCCATCATTTTGAATTTTGTAACATGGTCTCTTCAAAGTAGTCTTTTTCAGCTGTTTAAAAAGTGTGGTGACCAACTATACATTCAAGCAAAAGAAGCTGTTCTCTCTTGCCAAAAAATGTGACCATATCGTCCATCACTGCCCTAAGTACTTGTAAGCTAAGGTTGTATTCTTCTCTCCAGTTCACCCTAGCAGAATTTATCTACAAGTGTCAGCGGGAAACACTCAATTTACCTGACAAATCATAAAACAATATTTTATGTTGTAAAGAAACTTTGGACTCTGCCAATGTGCCAGTCAATAGGTATGTACGATGAATCATCATACAAATATTTCAGTACATAGGGAAAAAATAAATCTAGGTTCAGCCCACATGCCAATCAATCAAAGATAGCCTGAAGAATCATGGAACACATTTGGAGACAAGTAAAAAATTTCTATGCTCTGCCAGGATGCTGGGCCAATCAATCACGGTGTGGCTGATGAATCATGAAACACACTCTGCAGCATGTCAGCACACATACGTGGTTGGCACAGTTCTCGTCATCCCGAGTTTGTCTTGCAGTTAAATTGACTGAAGGTGAGTTATAGGACTGTTGTTTCTCCCACCTAGTGACCTCTGCAACCAGCCACTCTTAAATCCTCTTGCCCTGCACTTCGTTAAAAGTGCAGATTCAAGACAAAGGTTCAACACGAGAGCAAACATGGTTTCTATGTCAGACAAGTTGTTAACACGCTGCTGAAAGCTGTTGAACACGTATTTTGACAACAGAACAGACACCTACAAGAGTGTTATTCTCTTCAAAGTTTGCTGTGCTGTTTACATGGAAATTGAATATAAGACATAATAAATATGTAATATATTGCACACTATTTTTAAAAAAGATTAAAAAGTAAATCTGGAATTTTTAGTCGCTGTCCCATTGGCAATCTTTTTACCTAAGGAATTCTTAGCTTTAGTGGCATTCATTCACCAGGTGAAGGTGGGAGGGCACTATGGAACTGTCATCATTTTGTTCTCCTCTCTCAGCCAAAATTGTTCAGCACAAAATATTTCTCCTATGTAATGGTTCAGTCTTTTACAACTTACATCAAAGTCATCTGTGTGAAATTAACATTGTCTACAAGTCTCTTCTCTTTTGTCTTGTGATTAGCCCCCATTACAAATATTTTAATAGTATGCTGCAAAGCATTTTCCCTGATTACATGAATACTCATCTCGTGTGATATGTTCCACTTAAGATTTCTGAGTTTAAAAATTTATATTTGAAAAAGCAACTTTTTTACTGAATCCTAACTCTTGCAGAATTTGAGTACTCATTGTATCTCTCTAGCTAATATTATTTCAGGGTGCATTTTTCAAGACCAAGGCAGAACTAACCACAAGAGCAGAAATAACATTTGCGTAAAGACAGTGGCAGTCACATTTGAAAAAGAAAATAGGAGCAAAGAAAAATCCCATACTCACACCACATTTTTCCATAGTCAGAAAGGCCATGTGATGAAATGGTGAAAGTTTCTTGCAGGTATTTCACCAGTAGCTGTTCCATTTTTGTATTAAAAAAGAACAACCTGGGTCTTGGTTCCCCCTGAGTATGCTGTTCAGTTCCATATGGATTCTTTCACATCATCATCATCATCGTCATTTTAATGAACAGATTTCTCAGACTTTCCTAATGATTCTTCAGCATCCATGCAGCACAGCATGTACAAATGTCTTAATACAGCATTCAGAAACATCCCAAGCTGTGGGAAATTTAATTATAACCTCTTGTTCTACACATATAACATTATAATCAATTTGATAGAAAGAAGTTTGGTTCCCTATGCCAACAGACAGATAAACCATTACTAATTTCATAGGAGTAAATAAAGAAAAAAGAATGTTTTTAATGAAAACCTCAATTATCAACCAAGGGAAATTTTGAATGACATTTTATGTAACTTCTGTTACTTCTTAGTACCTGTTAATAATTTATTTTCTTTTTTTCTCATGGTTATTAGCATTGCTGTTCTTATTCTGAGACTAAAAATTTTGGTGGCAACAGGGCAACAAGCAGTTTAAGTTGCAAAATGTACTGTTTGTAAAAATATGCTATCCAGGATTTACAGTATTTCACCTTAAATGTAAGTGGGTAACTATAGTCAGTTCCCTTTGATGTCAAGGTGGTGGCAAGCGTGTTGCAAGATTACATCTATGAATAATATAATACTACTGGACGAAGTGCTGGGAAAGGATCATAAGTTCTGAAAAAAATATGCATGTGTATATATTCATTTTCACGTATATTCTGAACACAAGTGTATATATGTGAGACAGTTAGTTTTTTAAGGAATCAAAGGATAGCTGATACCTTTCACCATTGTTCATAAAAATTAACTCTTGTCACCATTAAAGGGTCCCTAAAATCTGCACATATAGTCCCATCTCAAAAAAATATGCTGAGAGGAATAAATAACGATGGTAAATAAATAATGAGTGGAGAACTTACATAAAAAATACTACTTTTGATTCTACAGTTTTAATCTCACTTTTCATTCTTTGGAAAGGTGTATTAAAAATATACTCCTCCCATGCTATGCTGTTAATATCAGCCAGATAATTAAATAATACGAATCACCGGGGCTATGTCCATTGACATTATCAGAGGATATGACCATTTATATTCATTATTTTAAAGAGCAAGTACTTTTCCTACTGTGGTCAGTAAATGTCCATTTCTTTATTTCAAGGTGAGTTGTGCCACATTGTCAGCCTTGTTTACTTATGCTTCACTGAATTAGGCTGAGGAGGATGCAGAAAAAATGACTATAATATTTATGAAATAAAGATCTAGTCCAGTTCTCTCCAGGATAAAAATATGCTTTAAAGATATCTGCCAACTTCAGAAACACATTGATTTGCCAGCCAGTGCTTGTTTGAGCCACCACTGAGAAATAAACAACAAAACTTGGAAAAGTGAATCCTTCCCAAAACCAAATTTTGCAAGGCTTATGGTATACAGATGCTGGTTTATTCCAGCAAATGTGTGCCAGATATGCACAGCTGTCTTTCTGTCACTTTTGATCCACCTCAGTATGTCTCCCCTGCTAGTTCTGTCTGTACCTTGTTGAAGGTGTTAGAAGGGAAAAAGTTCATTTCTCATTTCAAAACTTTCACTTCTCTGGTATCCATCCCCCTCATATTTCAGTAGGGCTTTCATGTCTCTGTGAAGTGGAGGCCACAAACAGATGAGAAGGTGTTCCAACACTGATCAGATATAAAAACTCATAACTGAGTTGCGCATGACATTAAATAAAGGCCTAAAACAATAATAAAGTGGAGGTGTTAATCCTTCCTCTAAAAAAGGCAAATACTGATACTTTTCACTTAACCGCCTGAAGCTTATGATTTAAAGGCTTGTTTTCTCCGCTGATAGCCCCAAGCTGTGCCCAGTTTCTCTACAGACAAAAGGATAAGAGATGTGGTGACAAGCACACACCCCTTTTATGAATCAGAGAAACAGTGCTCTTCTTGTTCCCTAGGCAGTTGAAACCTGAGCCACAGTTTTACAGCTTAGCACTTACCAGCCGGCTTTCACGTGAAAGGCTTTTAAAATATATACATACATTCACGCATACACACGCACACGGTAAGATATTTTTGATTCTGATGACAGTTACAGAAATATAGAAAAAAATGTCTCTAAATCTTGTTTCTTGTTGCAACTGAGGCTCTTTGTATCTTTTCCTGTGCACCTTGGACAGGGGGAACAGATTGTGCCTCTCCTCTTTTCATCAATCTTTTATGTATTTGAAGGCTAATGTCATATCCCTGTTCAGATGTTTCTTCTTTAGGATAAATTACTCCCAGGTTGTTCAACTTCTCCTCATAGCTGATATTTCCAAGTAGCCCAGGCTGGATATTTTTGCTGTTGCTATTACTTGGAGCATGTTGATAGAACAGAAGGTTTACTTGTGTATCTTGGCATGGCATTTCCATGTTTTATCATCTCAGTGAGGTGTTTGCCTTTCTTTGTGAGAGCCTGGCATTGCTTCCTATCCAGTTCACCCACCAACCAGTCCAGTCCTATACTTGGTAGAATGGATCAATTCTTTAAGTGCTTCAACTGTCAGCCCAGATTGAAACAGGGGAATCTGACACATGGAGTTTTCTCTGCTTTGTGGATTTATGTGAGCAAAAGAGTGAAGTAGAGTTACTCTAATCTTGTAGATATTTGTATCTGAACAAGTCATCCAGTAATCCTTTGTAGGTAATGGCAATAAAAGGAAACAGGCAATTCTGTGGTACAATTTGTCTTGCTTTGCTATACACATATTAAGTAGGTCAAATGAATCACCCTCTCTCTGATTCAAAAGTCAGGAATGTGAACAAGGAAAATTGGGAAACGAAGAGAAACAGGTTTATCAAGGGAGATGGAGAAAATACTAAGAAGAAGAAAGTGTTAAGGAAAAGATAAAAGAGAAGAAAGTGGGTATCAGTTGTGAAGGCTTTATTGGTCTTTTAGAAATAGTTGCAAGGGTCAAGCAAAACGTAGCTGTGTGTGAGTACTGAATGGAGAAAATGCAAAGTGAAAATAAGCTGCAAAATATGCAATAAAAGATTCTGTATGTATTGAAAACTTCTCAGCTAAGCAACTTAACCACGCACATGGAGAATTCTCAACAGCAGCTGAGAAGCAGAACTTTCTGTTAAGGAATATAGCGTGTCTTTTGGAAGAGGAAGTTGGTTTGTCATGGCAGACGCAGTAAACAGAAATAAAGAATGGATGCACATAGGAAGCAAAATTTTGGTCTTTCTAGGTTAGATTCTGACGTGTGAGAAAGAGGCAAAAGTAGAGAATGGAGGAGAAAGTTGAGCGAATTGAGTGGAAAGGAACCAGAATAAAAGGAAAAGAAAAGCAAAGAGGAAGTGGAAGAGAAGTGTGGAGAGCGAAAGGCAAACACAAAGCCATGGGCTGAATTACATAAAGAAAAGCCAGTCAAATAAGGTTGGATTAGTTTTATCTACCTTCAGGAAAAACACATATGGGAGAAGCATTGCATGTAATTACACTGAAAATATGCTTTTGCGAGTCACTTTTATTCTTTATGTGAAAAAAAAACAAGTAAATGTATTACAGGAACACTTTTGTACTTGTTCATCCTGAAATATCCCAGAACAACATTTATGATGTATATTTTGCAAGGTGTCTTAAGCAAATGGTTTAAGTGTTTCTTACTCAAACTAGTCCTTAAGTAGATTAAAACAGTAGAAAAATATATGAAACCATTGTAAAAATGGTTTCAAGTTCTATGCTTTCATTACTTTAAACACCTCACCTGAAGGTTTTTTATATATTCTTTTCATGCACAGAAGAAATTGGCCCAAGAAAAGAAACATTCCTGGATAATGGGAAGCAACATGTGTGTATTTCTGAAAACAGAGAAACTCTTTGAACGTCTTCCAAAAAAATCCAAGTATATGCACACATTCTTCCAGCTAAAAGGAGAACTAACACTTGCTGTCTTCTTACACATTGCTTCATTTTATCTTTTGTATTTGTACAACTACTTCTTATATCCTGCAGTCAATCCATTAAGAATAGTTTTGGCTGGGTGCTCTTCCTCCCCACCCCCATCCCTGGTAGATCTTAAGGAGGAATTTTATCTCAGGGAAGAAGAAAGAAAATTATTTTTAGGTAATCCTTTCAGATGGGAAAAAGGGGCACTGCTCATTATAACGTATCTTAATCCTACAGTCTTCTACCTTGCTTTCTGGGTCAGCCCATGAAGGTGGAAAGCGACAAGGAAGAGAGCAGTACCTTCCACCCTGCTCCTCACTCTTGGTGTTGTTCACATTTGAAGAAGCTGGAAGGAATCACTTAAAAAACGAGGAGTNAAAAAAAAAAAAAAGCAACTACTGCTCTGCTTTCTCCTTTGCTTCTGCAGTCGTTTCATACTCACAGTCTCTCAGTCAGTGAATACGAATGACTCTTGGAAACAGAATTAATGTCAGGTGTTACCTCCTGACAATAAGTTGTACATCCTTCCTCATATCAAATTATTTAAATTATCCTGATATTAGCTGGTAAAATGCGACATTGGGGCAGAGTTTAAGGAAAGAAATTTTGTGACATCCGAAGTAATTACTTCTCAGAACCAAGCTCAGAAATATCCAAAGAAAGGGGAGCTACTTCAACCTAAATAAAGCATGAAATTGAACAAGAAGTAGTACTACTGAGAACGGGCACTAAGGGGCCAGACAATGGAAGGTATGCTCACATGGCTCCAAAACTTAATCTTATGTCCCACCATGGGATATTTAGGATGCAAATATTCCTTATAAACATGTTAAGGAGTCAAGAGAGTAGTGAAACATTATTAGGAAGCTAAGTAAGTCATTCATGCAACAGAGACCTTTAGAAACAGCACAGTCTGCTTTTCTCTTTGTGCCAGTTATTATTTCAGCCAGAGATGTCTTACAAATGAGAAAGAGAAGACAAAGGCCAAGGCCTGAAATGGCTCACTTTTCCTTCCTCATTTTTGCCTCCTCATTCTACTTGCATTTTTATAGTGTTATGAATTGGCAACGCATAAAAAGTGATACTAGTGGAAATAAACATGGTACATACCATGTACATTGACAGTGGTGGTCGGAAATTGGGAAGGTACTACGGAAAGGTGAGAGGGAATTTTGAGGATGAATGAGCAGCATTTCACAAACAAATTTAGTCAGTGATGTCAAAGAGGCCAACCATACGTGGTTTTGTTTATTGTAGGGCAAGGATCTAAATTTTTTTATTTAAAAGGCACGTGTAATTGCACAGAAAGTGCCAGAATAAAGAATTAAATATCACCTGTATCATGTGTGAAACCAGTCTCTCCCTGGAAACTGCAGCAGACCTGCAAAATTATAGAAAATCCCCTTTCTTGTCTTCAACAGCAGACTCAGCTTGAACCTAACCTGGTATATAGAAATAGATCTAAGCCTACAAAGTCATCCATCTTACTGTCTGAGTTTTGTCTGGTGAGTTGCTCTACATTTTGATTTTCAGAAACACCCACATATCCATTTCTCCTGTAAGTAGAGGATGAGAGAACAAATGGACCATGTGTCATTGAAGGGGTCAACCTAGTGGTGTTCTGATGTTCTGAAATAAATCACCTTATAAAGCAGAGACTCCTCACAGAGAACTTTCTGTCAGCTTTCGTAGTTAAAAGAGGTGCTAACAGACACTGCAGGCTTTCAGATGGTCTCATTAAGGGAAAAAAAGCAGTCTCTGAGGATATTCAGTCACAATCTAATTCACTGTTTCGTTTGTTTATTACAAATTATTTGTATTTTTTTTTTATTTACTTGGATGAAGTCAGAAATATAATTCAAGGCAATATGGTTTTATATGTTTGCTTCAAGTGTGAATGAAGCCTCATGTACTCATTCAGAAAATAATTATATAAGAACCTGTATGAGCAAATACATAATTTATGTACAACTTCTGTTTGGGAGGTGAATCTTTTAGAAAATCTAGTTTCATTCTAACGTGGATAGGCAACTCACACACTTTCTGGTGTTTTGGACATAGCCTAGAACAAAAATCTCTATCATCATGGCTGTTAGCATGGGAATTGACTGACAGGAGGCATTGCTAAGGCCCAAAAAATTGGCAGGCAGGTATGCTAGAGAGAATGAAAAAAGAAGAGCATGAGCATCAGCTTTCACTCATTCCGAGTCTCACCTGCCCAGTGGTGTGGAGAGCTGGCAGCAGCTCTTCCACTGATTTTCCTCTGAGCCACAAACCTGCTATCAGGCTGCCCAGTTTGAAGGAAAGGGTTGCACCAACCTCTTCTAGAAACAATCTAATGTACCGAACAAGTTGGATTTCAGTTTTGAGAACTTTTCTGGTTGCTGTTATTGGCTGGTTACTTAAACTTTTTTCTGAACGTGGATGTGTTTTGCAGCAAAAAATAAACATTACAGCCCTTGTTTCCTTGAGAATAAAATAACTTTTATGCCAAGGTTACCAGAATCATTTAGATAAAACAGACACATCACAGCAGACTCATGTTCAGTTTAATCCAGAATTCCTTGCCAAGAGTGCAAGTACGGGGCAAGCAAATTGGGTGTAACGGTCACTTCCTTAGAACTGTCCAAACACCATTCAAACCATGTAAACTTTTAGCACTCACAATGTTTTTTATCAGAGAATTCTACTCTTTAATTTAGTGTTAGGAAAACTACAACCTCTTGTCATCTGCTTTACACTTCTCAGTTGGTGGTTTGCACTCCTAGGTTTTGTAGAGGAGGAGAACAGAGGACAGGCCGTTCCCCTTCTATCCTCTTAATGGCACTCATCATTTAGATGTCTGTTTTGTACCCCCTCAGCCATCTCTCCAGTCTGCTCTGTGGTTCCTATGTGGCTCAAAAACCATCCCAGATTTTCAGTTGCCCTTGTTGCCCTTGTCTGAGCCCCTTGCAGTTCTATCATTTTATTTTTGAGATGGAGCAACTAGAAGTACACAGTGTGTTCAAGCTCTACATGCCTCAGGGATTCATCACCATCAGGTGGTGGCAGAGTAATGTTAGTCTTCTCTGCTGTTTTATATTGCTTTCCTTAAAATCCCTAACATTCAATTTCTTCTTCTCTCCTTTCTTTTTCTTTCATTTGTTTTTGGTTTTTTTTGTCTGCCACTTAATGACTTTATTACTTCCATGTTTTCACAGAGCTCAAAACCCCAAGACCTTGTTTCTGGGTGGAAATGATTAGCTCATGATACATGCAAAATTAAGATTTTTCTCCCGTGTGCATTATTTTACGTACATCTAGGGTAATTAACATTTCTGTTTAGTAATTCAGTACTATGAGATACATCTGCACCTCTTTTACAGCTAACTTTGCATTTCACTGCCATAAATTATCAGCAACAAACTGTCACCAAAGTGTGACCTTTTCTAGATCACTTATAAGTTGAACAGCATCAACCACACCTCAGTTGCAACTGTGTTTATTCTGAAGTCGTCAAGTGTTCCGTAGAAAGCATGAAATTTTATCAAGTCTGTCTTTGTTTATCCTTATTCTTTACTGTGCATGTATTAGTTCTAGCTTAAGGAGTCAGGTTGTCAGGTGGTGTGTAAGCAGACACTGACAAGCCCAATTTTCATTCTTTTGTGACTCGTACAGGCATCCCGCTTCGGTCTGGGAAGGTCAAAAGACAAAGGCACCTACAGTGAAGCAAGAAACAAAGTTGAGAAACCACTGTGGAAGATAGAGAGCAAGAGGTAATGACTTAGAGGAGTGGGAGACCGAAATAGAGGAAAACCTGGACATAGCCTGGAACTGCATGGAGCATCAGAGAGAGTTTCAATACCAGAAAAAGGCAAAGGGGACATAAGGAAACAGAAACAAATAAAGAGGTAGAGGGATTCTCCAGAAAGATACTCAGTACCAAGGGACAGAAGAGAAAATCACCCTCCAGAAGCAGAAATAAAAACAGGTAAGGAAAGGAAGGATTCATTTAAAGAACAACTGTCCCCAGTCTTTCCACTCAAGGAAATAATGTAAAGGGTGTAAATAATGTAAAGGATGCTATTTTTTTTTTCAAATAAGACAACATGAGAGAAAAGTGGAGTCTTACAGGGCATAAAATCACCAGTTATTCTATTTGCCATTATAACCTGACAGAAGTCTCACATCAGCTGACAATGGCTTTGGTAGAAACTACCGAACAAATGTGTGTGTAGCTCAGCAGTGCTGTAAATTTGTGAAAATAATCTGCATGTAAACAGCCTGTAAAAGAAAAAAAAAATCATCTCCAAAGGGAGTTGCCCGTGTTGCATGTACGGGCACTGCTTTATAAGGCAGTACTTGTTAGATAACAATTTTCTCAGCAAGACCCAATGGATAGAAGGTCTAATTGACACTGTCAAAAACACCTGTTGCCACATTTCTAAACACAGCAGTTGTTCACAAAGCACTGAAATCTGTGCATCTGGCGAAACCTCCCTCTGACCTGTAAAATTTGCTCACAAACATTATGTTTGAGTCTAGGGCTGATTTTAAAAATCTTGTTCCTATTGCAGAGCTGTCTCCAAATTGCAGATGAGAAAATCATTTAAGAGACAGCAAACTCCAAGTTGGAGCATGCTTCACATTTTGGTTTTTGTTTCTCATTAGCTGAATTGATATTTCTTGGCTAGTATTTTTATCTGATTAATTACCAATGAGCACCAGAGTGATAACTCTAAAACCTTTGCATCATTCACTATACAGAGAGTAGTGCCAGGAAAAAACAAGATTTCCAATTATGAGCTGCCAAATTCCTTTAGCCTTGTTACAGGAGATCCACTCGGAATGACAAATTAATTCATTTTCATTGCCAATCTAGTCATTGTCCTCCCCACTGAGACTGTCAATAACTGCCAATTGTGATGCTGAAAATTGTGATATTTTATGAGACAGTTGGCTTGCTTGCTGGTGTCAAGGGATAGGAAGTAGGTTTGTCCAATTCACATCAAATTTGTGCCCTACAGAACTGGTAAAATCTTATATCCAAGGAAGACTTTCATGTCTGAATGTTGAACAATGGTCCCCAAAAATATATCTTAAGAATAGAAAATAACTGTCCAAGAAACAAAAAGATGTCTTTTAGAGGTCAGAACTCTCAAGATAAAATGATAAAATCACTAACAAATAAAAGAAAAGAAAATTTATAAAACAAAGTTCTTTAAATGCATGAATTTAAAGAAAAAAAAGTCGGAAAAAACCCCAAGAGACAATAAGAAGTAGGTGAATAGGATATGGTCCTCAAACTAAATCAAAAGTCTACATTAGTTTCTCAAAAATTATGATGTTAGCAATATAGGGGGATGAGAATGGGGAAGAAAAACTGTAAGATTTAAATGGAGGCAAGATTGGGGCATTAAAAAAAATTAACTTGATAATCTGCATACCAGTATTTTGAGAAAATTGATATTCATAATAGCATTTACAGTGTCACAGTGGGTTTGGCATAATACCATATGATTGAATTACAGTGTATGCAATGTATGCGATGTCTGTTTGAGGAGAAAGGGGGAAAAAGTGCTCAGACAAGTCTGTGTCTTGTCATACATTATGTCATTATACACTAGGCATTAGGACAGAGTTCGAAGTAATTAGCAATTAATAAAATGGAGATAAATAGAAAAGGAGATAGAGTGCAATATGGATTTGGCACATGTAGACTGTAACACAGAAGCACACAGTCTTTAATCAGAGACATAATGCTTTAAAAAAGAGAATGGGAATGAAACATGCAATGGTTATTCAAATTGCTATAAAGTGGTTGGTACAGCTCAAGATGGGAAATTATTGCTTAAGTGGAAAAAGAGAATGATGACCAGAAAAACTATAAATGGAGAAAAGTAGTAGGTAAAAGAAAGACATCAATGAGTAGTACTGAAAGAGAATGTCTGTGGCTAAATTGAGGATTAGAATAAGACTTTCTTATGGATCGGTTTAGGATACTTTCCTATTTATTCAGCATTTTCATTCATTGTCTTGCTGCAAGAAGCAGAAGTGGGATAATTAGATGTACTGATGACAAAATATGGGGAAGAACTGTCAATAAAGAGAAGACTCATGAGTTTCTGTAGGAAGTATTTTAATATAATCAGATGGAATTCAATAGGGGAGAGTCACAGCAAGTCACTTAATAACTAAGACAAAGCATTTCTGCTAGGACCTGGTTATTTAAAAAGAAGCGAGAAGCAGAAGTACCTGGATGTATGAAGCAATCACACTCATCTGCTCAGGAACGTGAGGCAGTTTTATAAAAGAGAAATGCAACCACCGGGTGTTCTGGTACTAAAGCTATTGATAAAGGCAATGGGAAGCAAATGTTTGTCAAAACAGAGATGTTTCAGGCAAAAGTGACTAGTATTTTTCAGTGAAATTAGGTTTTGCTAGCGAATTTCCACCCAGCTTCAGCAGTGCCAGAGTCCTGGATTGTCAACAGCATTCTCTCTTGGGTTATCTCTCAGCTTCTTCATAACACTTCTACATGACTTAAGATAAATGGCACATCCAGCCTGTACCCAGTGGCCAGCTGATGGCATCTTTTCACTTCCCAAAGCACTCTCAGTAGCTTCTTTTTTGATTGTCTTTTTGACTGCCATAGTTGCCAAGATTTTTGTTAGCAAGCACAAGCTGCCAGGTCTGCATCTGGGCAATGTGTACATTTCTTTCTTACCCCTTTTTTGAAGCTTTGTAGCATGAGATGCTCTGAACAGCTGGTCCTACTTGGAAAGAGCACAATATTTAAATATTTTGTTTTATTCCCAAATGTTTGTAATCAAATAATAATGTGGAGGTTGCTCAAAGATTAACAGGACTTCCAACACAAAATTTTCAAACTTGTAGCTCAACTTAGTAGGTCGATGGGCTTCCTTCACACCTTTTGACATGGGCATTTCCATAGTGGCTCTTGAAATGTCTGGAGCAGTGTCTCAGAAGACAATAGGTGCTCAGTAGAGGGAGTTTCAGTCCCAACTGTCTTCATTTGTCTTGCATTTGGCACTCTTGCTATCTGCTTAAAAATAAGCAGAGTATTGTCTCTGAAGAGTGTATTAGAGTAAAAGCAACCAAAATTCAGGATTGCACTTTCATGAGAAAGATCTCCCCCATCCCAGACACTTTATGCAAGACTAACAATGCATTATAGTTCAGGCCTCCAATAAAAAATACGTTGTGGTAGGGGAGAAAGGAGATTGCCTTTTCCTCAAGGAAAAATTGAAACATTTCTTTTTCTTATTGCTTCAACAGTATGGAACGCAGAGCCGTCCTAACTCCTGGCAACTCTTTGTGCTTACCTAGAACCTGAGGGCAGCTTCTCAGGCAATCTTCAAGGCTAGGTGAGCCTCAGAAGTTACCTGGAAACACAGGCATAACCCTCCCACCTCAAAGTCGTTGGATAAGTACCCAAAATCTGTGGCAGCACCTTTACTGCCAGGGCAGATGCTCTAATTCTCAGCAGACTCTAAAGCTCTCTGCCTTCCCTCTGAGGGGTTTGTCTGAAGTATTGTCTGGAAGTGGTGGGTTATTCAGTCTCAAGAGGGTCATCAGTGGCTCAGAAGTCAGGCATCTGTTTAATGAGACTTTGCCTTCATCCTCATGAAAGCATTTCAACAGGATATTTTGCAAAAGCCTGGTTTGATTTTGTTGAATTGGTTTTAAAATATTTTATAAAAAAAATCCTAGGATTTTTATTGCCTGTAGGCAATAACTCTTCACAAAACATAGATAACACTGATAATACAGAGATATGTTATAAATCATATAATAATATGAATGGCTACTCATAGAACTTTAGACTTTGGAACAGTACCTGTGAAATGAGGTGGCACAAGTTGTCAGAGTTGGTCCATATACTTCACAGGAAAAAACTCATTCTTAACATAAACAGCACACATTTTTTTTTTGCTCCGAATAAATCAGGTAGCCCCCTGCACACATTTGCAATGTTTTATATCTATTGCCATTACAGTGCTTAGCACTTTGGGTTCAGTGCAGATCCCTGAGCTTATCTCTAACCTCTGTTTATCTCTCATCTCTGCTAATGCAAAGATTAGTTTCTGTGAACATTGAGATGGATCATCTCTGCAGACTGCTAGCTTCTTGTTGCCAACTCCTTGCTTCACAAACACTGAACTTTAGAAATTTTGTTGGCCTTTTTCCATCTGAAGTTCCCTCACTCACAGTCTGTCTTCCTAAAAGATATTTCATGCTCTGTCAGGATCCTGGACAACAGAGCTGCTTTTCTCTCACACTGAAGAGGATCTGCTTGGCTGGCACTGCTCACTGCCTAGCAGTGGGAGACGATATTGTGTGTCTCACGTATGGAGCTGTCTCTAATTAACCAAACGTCTGTGGTTCCAAAGATAAATGTGGGTGCTGGGAGCCTCAGCTCTACGATACAAGTTTGTGTGCCATCTTCAGCATCTTAGTTCTGGGCTTAAGGAAAATGTTTTTCTAATTTCTCATCGTCAGTGGTGTTTCAGCGCTTGTCAAGCAAGAAGAGTGTTTATCAGCTGTCCTAGTATTTCGGGCATTATCTCTGGCAAAAGTTTCTCACTCTTTTCTCAACAAGAGAGTGAAAAGCTTTACATTTATAATCACATCTGTATTTCCCGATATCAAGATAATTATATATACAAAATATTTTTTTGCCTGAGAGACAAGTATACTTTGTCACTGAACTCCACGCTAGTACTGCAAATTTGTTTGAGTTTTAAGGTCTATTTTCTTGTTAAGCTCTCACGTTTTTGCTGTCCCAAATCCTCATTAACAAACCATTATTTCACATGACAGAGAGAATTGCATGTTTCAACTAACTGAATCAATCCACAGATTTACTGAGGTAAGAACACACAGCTTTACAGACTTCTATGTGGATCATCATACATCTCTGTGTGTAACAAAAGGCCATATCTAAGCACGTGTATGCATTATCAAATGTGTGGAAAAGTGGGTCAAGACAATCATGCAGGACAAGGACAAACGCATGCATCGGTCAGATAATTAACATTCAGCACTGAGGTGTATTTTCCCATCATTTTGTTACACAAGGACTCTGACATCCCTCGGTACAAATACATTTATCCTGCAGGATAACTTTTCCTTCATTTAGAAATCCTAACTCATTGCTTCAGCTACTAATCCACTCAATGCACTTCTTGTTTAGTACACATTTGTCTGCACCTTCAGGTACCTTCCTCTTCTTTTCTGTCCAGCCCTCTGCTGCGGGCATCACCAAGGCCACGGAGTCAGAGAACGGCCAAAGGCTCACACCACTGATGCCTCTGCATCCCACTGAGGGCAGGATCAGGACTGAGAGTGTAAATGGGGGCAGCTGAGCTATGACCATATTTCCCCCTTTTGTACTTCATATAGGACAAAGAGGGTGCCTGTAATGGACAGTTGAGCATTACAGCATCTCAAATGTCATTCATTAAATATTTCCTTGTATACATCTTTAGTCTTCAACACCATTACTGAGGTGTTTTTGGAAAGCTATAGCACAGCTTTCTGTAGATTGGTAAATTAAAACTGAACGACAGGATCATAGAGAGGGCAGTGCCAAAAAGCTTGATGAGAAGAGCTATACATAGTAGAGTAAGGAATTCATAATATTCCATTGAAGACACCATATGTCTTTCGAACAGCTAGTCATCTTTAATAAAAGAATTTAAAGCAAGACTTGTTCTCAGTGCTAGTCTGTAGTCCAGATTTAGTAAGAAACTTCATTTTGAGAAACTGCGTTTTTAAAACATTCAGCAGAGGAAGGAAAATAACATGGTTCTATTACAAAAACTAACAATAAGAGGAGCTAAGAAAAAATTCTTAATTATTAATTTTGTCCTAGGAACAGTTCTTATGAAGTGTTAGTAATATCTTTGAGATAAAGAGAGGACTGAGAAAAAATGTTGCGTGTGTAGCTGCACATGCAGTATCAAAAAATTATTCTACCTTTTTCATTTCAAAATACCAGATTCATCAAACTGAAATATTTTTCTAAAAGTGATTTAATGGCAACAGTTTTCCCTTGGACTTGGGATTAAATTTTTTGTCCAAATGAGAGAGACAAGCAGAAACTATTCCCCAAGTGACTGTTGAACTGGGACGTGGAAGCCACAGGTGCAAGTTTCTGTCTGTATCAGACAGAAGGAATTTCACTGCGGAGCAAGTATTTCATTTCACATGAGTGCCTCCAGTATTGCTATTCTGAGAATAGCTCTCTTTTTTTATGTTTTGCATCAAGGAAGAAAGTGTTTCAAAGTCTCTTGTTCTTTTTCGTAATGGAATGAACACAAATTTCAAAATCTCCCACTCCTTTTTTTTTTCCCTGAACTTGAATTCTCATTTTTCAGCTAGCACTACAATCACATGGTCCATCTTATATTCTACTGCCAATCTTACACGTGTCATAAACAGAGTCTCCAGCTACAGAATGAATTATTTATATTAAGGGAGTGAATCCCAGAACGTTGCAAGTTTCCTGCATGAATACTTTTGTGCCTCTCGTTTGTCACACACTTCATCCCATATTTGGCTCTTGTCAGATTGAGAGCAAAGGCCGCCAGTTGCTGCCCCAATAGGAGCATCTTCTCTTCTCCTTTGTTTTTTTCAGGGCCAGAGGACATAAAAATATGACACTGCTATACTAGGAGTGCTTTAATACCCCCTTTGTGTCTGCCCCCTCCCTGTGCTTGAAGGGAAGTAGGGAAGATGGAAAGATGTGTTCTTTCTTAATGTCTTTGCTCATAGGTAGGGTAAGTTCTGGCACATCATCCACATCTGCCTGAACATCATGCTATGGTTTGTACACGTGCTATGTGGACACAGAGATAGTAAGTGGAATAGCTTTTACATTTTCTACAATTTCCACGAATTATTAAATGGGAAGAAGTTTTTTAAAATTTTAATAACATTCTGCTATTTGTTATTTAAGGTCTTTTTGTTCCTAGTCCTATAAAATTATCTGATTTATCAGTCAGAATGCTCATGAGGCATCTGGCTTGTAGCAGACCCCAAGATGGCAGTTCTTCATTGCACAGAAAGACCATATATCTGAATTCTCCCTTTTGACTTGCAGGATTCTCCTCCAAAACTGCGAATCTGGAAGAGTCCGTAGAGAACAGGAAAACCTATGAGCTATGAGAAATGTTCCTAATGAAAAGCAGTGGACCCGCAGAAAACAATCTTGGGAGATAAATACCAAATATGAAGAGTACCTCCTTTCAGCAACACCAGGAACAAAGCAATATAAATTACACACAGAAGAGAAATAAATCTAACTTTAATTAGGTCAGAAGTTCATGTGTCTGTAATAACGAGCTTCTCAGATGCTGCTGCCTCTTATGTTCTACCCCTGCTCCCCCCCAGCTCCAGGATGTGGCTCCAGGTTTTAGATGTGTCTCACCAGGAGCTCCACAACCTGTTGCCTGCAATGGCCCTGGTGCATCTCTAGAAGGCTTTGAGTGCTTTTTCTGCCCTAACTGGCAGGAGCAAAGCCTTCTGGGATAATTAGTGCTGCTTCAATTGGACAGGTAGCGGATGGGAAATAAACAGGTTCAAGAGCTCAAGGGACATCCGTGTTGCTGTAGGCAGGCAGGCGGTGGAAAATAAATATAGCTAAGCAGTTGGAAAAATATTTATTTATTTATGCTCCTTTCCTTTTGAGATGTGAGATGAGGACCAGCCCCAATATGAACTCATTTTTTTCCTAAGCAGTTGCCAGCTCTCTCCAGCCCTTGAAAATCACATCCCACATAAGTCCATTTCCAGTTACAGTGATGACCCATTTGGAAATGCTTTTCCTTATTGTTAACTGTGAAAGGAGATAATTTGTTACATAAATAATGAATTAGATGTGTATTAATTTAGAACTGCTTGTCTGAATGGTTTGCAAAGCAGCTGTGTGATTTTAGGCAGTCATATGCTGTCAATTAACAACTTATTCTAAGCCAAATCTGTGTAAGCTTATTATGTGTATCACACAGTGTGGAATTTCTTCATAGGTTTTACTAATTCTAGCTGTATACTATTGGCTGCATAGTAGTTTTAAACTGCTAAAGATTAGTAAAAATCCCAGTTAAGTTACTGACAGGCAGAGGGAACTTCCAGTTGCATTCCAGCTATTAATCTGCTAGTGATACTTTTCATGTTGTTAAGAAGTTGGGAGACCTCATTAAAATCACCAGTTTTTCTTTATGGAAAACTTAATACAAGTCCAGAAAGGCAACATTAAAACTGAATATCCATAATACATTACCAATATTTTATTCAATTAAGGGAGGGAGCTTTTAAGTTCATAGTTAGACAAGCAGCATGGCTTATACTTATAAGACTGATTTCTATCTGTCATTCCAAAACCAATATGCCCCAAAATTTCAAAGGACTGGTCTTGTGTCCTTAGAAAAGTTGGAAATATCTGAGACAACTAATTATAAAAAAAAACATGCTTAGAAGAGATTAATTGAAACCTTTGACAAGTTCCTTCTATTTTTAAAGTGTACTTTATATAAAATCAGTGATTCCATATTTTGATTATTCTAATCTCATCAAAAGATAACAAGACCTTTAATAAATCTTGAAGGGCTGCCTCTGAACGGTACAATTATTCAAAGCCTCTCTTAACAATGAGAGTTTTCTCTACTCAGTATTTCTAAAAGGATAGTCCTAAACTTGCCATTAGTATTTGCAATATACACCACTGTATAGTTTGGACTGAAGTACACAAGGATGACCATATCCAGTTTTCTGCAGAAGTGTTCATTCTCTAAGAATCTGGTCATTGCTAAGAAAAAAAAAAAAAAAGTCAAGCTTTTATGCAAAGTTCAGGGCAATTTTTTGCCACAAAACTTTAGCCACAATCTCCCAAGCAAATGGAGCTTTGAGCATTTTCACAGGAAGAATTGCTCAAGCTTTGTATCAAGTCCTTAATAAAATCACTTAAATTGAAACTTGTTCCACTATAAAAATTATGCAGAAGCTTGACTATGAGTCAGGCAAAACTCAAGCATATCAAGCGTGTGTATTTCTGTGTTTTGCAGTGTACTAGCTCCCCAGCTTCTCACTCAGTCATGTGTCTGGGCACCTGACTCACAGCTAAGCAGGAGAATGAACAACTCTGTGTCATTGCTAGGAAATGTGTCCTACTGTAAAGAAATTTTGGAAGTTTCTCTATTAACAATGTTCTCTACTAGTGCTTTGGGATATCTGCTTCTCCCCCCAGTGGAAGGAAGCTCTGCCTTCCATCCAACACAGTGTGAATATGCTCAGTCCTGACTGCTTTACTCCTCTTCATCTTGATTCTCCTTCCTTTCTCCATTCCCTCTTTTCTCCTTCCAAAGTATTTTTTTCCATTACCTATCCAGCTCCATTTTTCTCTCCAATCTATCAGCTCCTTCAGAGACAAATCAAAAATTTTCACATCTGGAATTCAGTATTTCTCCTTTCCAGATACGTGGAGAAAAAAATATTCCTCTCAAAAAAATATTTAAAAAAAAAAAGTAGGAAAGCCTGCATAAAAGTTTAATCAAAATGTCTCTGGGATACAGCTGCCTGCAGACAAATTTAGTCAGCAAACGATGAGCGTCAGTGTGACCACTCTCTGATCCCTCCCTTAGAAGAGCAATTCAACTGCAGTTAAGTGGGCAAAATTGTTGTTAACATGATATAAGAGTAAACAGAACTGCCATAAAACTGAGAGGCAACAATTTTTAAACTTGATAAAAGTATTTTCTTGTGCAGAAAATGTTTCACACACTTTTTCACTTGGAATGAGATAACATTGACACCAAGAGCTTAGAGCAAGACAGAGAAGTACAGTGATTTCTACATAGAGTGTAAACATCCAATTACATCAGACAGATTTCAGTTCAAGACTTCAATGGCTATTATCTGATCTACCAGAGTCAGACCAGGATGAAACTTTCCTAACTGCAGATTATTTCATAATTTTTTGTAACAAAACTTTCTGAACCTTTGCTGAACCATTTGGCCGTTCACAGAGGTACACAGAAAGGGTAGTACACCAAATTAATTGCTTGAGTTTGCTTCATTTACCTGTAAGCAAAAGAAGTAGCGTCATATTAGATCACATGTGGATATTTCATATATGTTAGGAAAAGTCACAAAGATTCATCCTGATTCTTTCAAGTTCTTCTTTGTAACTAAAATGAGCTGCTCTTCCATTGCATTTCTTCCTTTCTGCGTCCTTCTTTTTCCATTTTGCCTTTTCTGCCTCTCCATACCTCTACCTGTGTAGTATAACCATATACTCTACTTCTCCCCTCAAACTGGCAAATTCTGATTCCTCAGCTAAGTTTCTCTAGTAAGCCAAGCAGCCAGTAGAATTAATAACATATTCATAGCATTTCTTTTTAATTCATTTTATTGCCTAATTTGCTTATATGATTCTGCAGCTGAAGAAAAGGGATAAAATGCCAGACTATTGTACAGATCCAAACCAGCCCCTTTGAACTCTGATTTTACAGCAGAAGCATCAAAGCAGAATTGCTACTCCAAGGCTTTTTATCAATAGAAACTGTAAGAAAGAAATGATAAAAGAACATATTCGCATTCTTACCTCATTTTTCCATTCTAACTTCAGGAAGCTCCTATTGAATTTGATGCTGTAGGATTAAGCCTTTGGGCCCAGATCCTCAAAGGTGCTTAAATGTTGCAAAGCTAACTTTTATTCTCCCTGTGACCTCATGGATTTCTCAACCCAAATACAACTTCCCAGGCAATGGATGGTAAGAGAGACTTTTTTTCCTTGCTAAAAAAGAAATAAAATCAGAAATCAGCAGAGCAAGGATCTGCTTAAATCAGCCGTGTCTGAAGAGCAGACAAGTGGGACTAGACACAGTCACCTGCCTCTGCAGTGGCTCAGAGTGACCTAAATAGCTTTCATCTCCACCTACATTCTGGTTATTTTGGTGTGCAAGGGCTGGTTGATGTCTGTACATATGTAAGAACGGCTGACATGCCCAATCTGACTCCTAAGCAAATAGTAAGTAAAAAGGTAGAATGGAACAGGATGGGAATAGAATAGAATAGAATAGAATAGAATAGAATAGAATAGAATAGAATAGAATAGAATAGAATAGAATAGAATAGAATAGAATAGAATAGAATAGAATAGAATAGAATAGAATAGAATAGAATAGAATAGAATAGAATAGAATAGAATAGAATAGAATAGAATAGAATAGAATAGAATAGAATAGAATAGAATAGAATAGAATAGAATAGAATAGAATAGAATAGAATAGAATAGAATAGAATAGAATAGAATAGAATAGAATAGAATAGAATAGAATAGAATAGAATAGAATAGAATAGAATAGAATAGAATAGAATAGAATAGAATAGAATAGAATAGAATAGAATAGAATAGAATAGAATAGAATAGAATAGAATAGAATAGAATAGAATAGAATAGAATAGAATAGAATAGAATAGAATAGAATAGAATAGAATAGAATAGAATAGAATAGAATAGAATAGAATAGAATAGAATAGAATAGAATAGAATAGAATAGAATAGAATAGAATAGAATAGAATAGAATAGAATAGAATAGAATAGAATAGAATAGAATAGAATAGAATAGAATAGAATAGAATAGAATAGAATAGAATAGAATAGAATAGAATAGAATAGAATATTGTCGGTTGGAAGGGACCTACGATGATCATCTAGTCAAACTGCCTGACCAGGCCCAATTCACCTGGGTGATCAATGCAGGTCAATGTAGCAGCTTACTCAGCTGTTACATATCTGTCCACAGAGTCGCACTGTTCATTGCAGACCAACCAGGTCTCCTGTTGAAGCCCTCCCACTGTCTACAAATTATGATGTGTAGATTGCAAGAGAGCAGACGGCCCATGATTAGAGGCCTCACTTGGCAGGTAGGAAGGTGACACTCAGCCCTTGACTTGGAGATTAGACTTTGATCTAATCTAAAACCCAAGTTTGGGCTGAGGCAGGGATCTCAGCCACTGTTAACTCTCAGGTTGACCTCAGCATTTAGGCTGCATAGTGTGTGGTCACTGGTCAGCCAACTACAAGATTTAAACACCCATCCAGTCCAGTGGTAGCTTGGCAGAGCACTTCAATGGCATGTGTGTGTGCACAGGTACGCTGAAGAAATACCTTTGAGGACCCAGGTCTCAGTTTCACTAACCTGGAGAACCTGTTTTCTGTTTCCAGTCTACTGTGATACTTCAAGGGCAGGACACTCTTGCCTGGAGTGTGGACACGCATCATCATGATGGAGACTGTGGGTTACCATCATCAGGTGGCTCTAATCTCCTTTCTGGAGCAGGGCAGGGCATCAGCCCTCAGCCCCCACTCTCCCCTGCCCTTGCAGAGCACTTGCTTCTCTGACTCCCTGGCGTGAGACATGAAATAGTGGAGTCAAGTAGTATTGCAGCTGCAGGGGGATAAAGGATTTCCAGCTGTATCTAACCTGCTGCTGCCTCAGATTCCCTCCCCAGCTGCATTTGTCAGGCCCACCATCTTTCACCGTGCTCCATCACCTCTCACCCTTCTCTGTTGCTCCATTTTTATGGAAATTCATTTATAAAAGGAAGACAGTTATATTTATAATGTAGATCATGCTGGAATACTTAATCTTTCACTTCATTTTTTTTCAAGTGTGCCTTACTCAGACGTGGACTGATAAGATGACAAGTGCTAAAACAATCTGTGAAATGATGCATGGACTTTTAAGCAAATTAATAAGTGCCTTGGAGCAAAGATATATATAATCACAGAAAAACCTGACTCTTTTCATAGGAGATATATCCTTGAAATACTGTTTTATCTGGCTAATTAGAGTTAGAGGGTGGAAACACTAGCTTTCACAAGATTAAAGAGAAAACTTAAAATATTCAGATGGGAATTTGTTTTATATAATATACTACATACACACTTAAATATGAAAGTTTGATCCTTTAATATTTAACCAATGGACAGTCCACTGAGACATCTCTTTCATTTCCACTGGGGTCCTGGTACAAGCACCAGCTAGTTTTAATAGACATCACACATTTTAAAAAAAATAGGTGCAGTTAAGACACAGTTCAGCTAAGAGCCATGGGGCACAATATGTTGCATGGGTCAAAAGCGCACGTCCTAAAGGAACTAGTGAACTAGAACAGTGTCTTTGTTATTAATCCGGAAATTGCATTTTTAGAACATATATTGCTGACTATATAAGTCTCTTTTTTTTTTTTCTTTTCTTCCAGTAATTTCTTTTTTCACATGAACAGAGCAAACATCTCTCTTTGTTCCTTATAAAGATCTTTTAACTTTCCTGTTCCAGCTAGACAGTAACAATCCCTTATGCATCTTAACATTTATGTTTATGCAGGCTACAAATGTCCATGCTCATACTCATACCAGACATCTTTAATACACACTTCCATCTGCCAGCGACCTGCCCGTGACCTTCTTCAGAAAGGCAAGGTAACTTGGCTAGCTGTATTTCTGGTCCTTCTGAAAAAGGATTGTCAGGTCAAATTGTGACAGTTTAAGTGTGATGTCTGATATTGACTGCTGTCCAGCAGGGACTGTAAGCGCTGTGTCTCCCACTTCATTCAGGACCTTACTATTGACTTGCACTATCGTCTTAAGACTTTTATCTCCTATGCTTCCAGGCAAAGAAATGAGTGGCACTGGAGCAAACTGCTGTACCACAGCCCAGGGGCACTGCTCTTGTGGAGCTAGTGGCTGTATGACTTCAATGCCCACAAATTAGATGACCACTGCACAGTGTGTCAGAGACAGCTGTAATTACTATTGAGGCATGTTTTTGTAGCTCAGTTTTAAGTAAAATAAATTTTCCAATATACTTATTTCTCTGTGTGCCTGTGTGTGCATGCGTATACTTTGGACAATGTGGGACAACTTCTTTAAAAGAGAAGTCCTTGAACAATGAGGCAAGAAAGTAAGAGAGATACTAAAAATCAAGCAAACAAAGAAACGAAAAACTAAAAAAATACACTGCCTTTTCTAACAGTATTTTATTGCTAAAATATTATTATTTCACCTTTTTCTTCACATTTCCACCCTCCAGGCTTGTCAAACCACTCTCCTAACACCTGTATTTGTGCTTGCCAGTCCTTTCCCAGAGCAGTGCAGGTCATCATGGTTATTTCACTTTCTACTCTATTTTAAAAAAAAAAAATTAAATGTGGGACATTAGGAGCTTTGAAGTAGTCCTTTTAATAGAGTAGGAACCTGAAAGAGCTTGCAGGAAGATCTCTGCTGGTTACTGGCCAGGGTCGCTAGCAAAAGGGCAGAGAGCAAAAACATCTTTACATTCCTATCTTTCTCCTTTTCAATTTAGTGGATCTTCTACATAAATAAATCAGTTGGAGTTTAAAAATAAGTGCTTCAAGAATTACAGAATTCAGTTTGGTCTGATCTTTGAGGTAATTTAGTTTAACAATGTAATACCAGACTCTTCAAAATATGCAAGTTATTTCTAATTCATAAGTGTGTTGTGAATAGACACCATTTGAAAAATAGTTTGTAAATCAGCTTTTATTGCATTTAATTAGAATGATTGTTATTTGGATTGTAGATACAGCTTCAATTTAGGTGGGTGGTATTGCACCATCTGCCATATTTTATCCCAGGATAAAACCATATTATTTTATTTTTCCTGTCCACTTTCCGGGCGCTGTTACTCACTTAGATTATTCCATAGTTGGTATTTTCTCTCCTCTCCTTCTCTCGACATGAAACTCTACCCAAGCCTTGAGGAAATCTTTGCTGAAACAAATATATCAATGGTGATTTATTTTTTTAAATCTGGATTTTAAAAAAAGAAAAGTTGAAAACTCCTGCCTCATTCCACAAATGAAAACTTTGTTCAGTGTTGGCTTAGAATAGCTCAGTCTTGTTCAAAGAGATTAGCAACAATGGGTTTTCAGTTTTTACAATGTTAATCCGTGATTAATCTAAACATATTTTAATTCTCCTTGAAGCACAGTATTATTTTCCTAATCCCAAATTTGCCTCATTGATCTCATCCTTGCTTATTTTTCCCACAACAATGCAATTTATACAAGACTGTAGCTAAAGCCTTTATGGTTGAATCAGAATTCTTATTATTATAATTATTATTATTACACTGAATGTAGCTGTAAAAGTAAATAACCTAGAAAGGTAGACCTCTTTCCAGCCCTTCAAATATGGCCATCACTCAGAAAAAATACTGAAATATGAAGTGTTGCTATGACAATTTTCTACTTACTTTGGATTCTTCAGTATTTACAGATGCTGTACATATGCCATTTCATAGTAGTGAGAAGAAAACTGGTTAACAAGATGCCGTAAGATAATAGTTAAAAATTTTGCTCACTATTATGCCATATGTAAAAAAGAACAAGATTTCAGAATGATAAGGAGATTTTCTTGGATTTTGAATTATACCAGGATATATCCAAGAACACTGTTTTAAAATATTTTTTCATTTCTTAATGAAGCCTATTTTCTATTTCTGAGCAGACCTCACTATCTGAAACAGTAATGGAAAATAGTGTGATAGTCACAAAATACGCTTTCAGGCTCACAAAGTATGTCTAGAAATAAAATGTTCTCCCATAATTTTTTTAACAATTAAGACCTATATTAAATAACAAATGTAGATTAATGCTAAGGGTTTATTCATAGCTCCTGTTTAAAATTAAAAGGTTCAAATGTATTTGTTAAATGTCTTCTATGGCCAATGCCTCATAATATCTGCAACATCCACCAAAAACGCTGTGAAGTTCAGGACACGGGCATTATTTAGTCTCTGTTTTTAATGTGCAGGTTGTAAGCAAAGTCAACCTCGTGAAAAGAGCTGAAAGTTTCAGAGATTTTGCTTTGCATTAAATTTTCAATGGTCTTCAGTAAAAACTAATCATATTCTTATCTGTTAATGTTCCTGCTTCCAGACTGCACTCCTTTCCAGACTGCACTCCTTTGCCATAAGTTATCTTTATTACTGCTAAAGGCTTTATACTCCCCAGCAATATTTAAGGAACCCAAAACATATTTCTTAACCTTTCTGTGTAAATGTAATACCCATACTACCCACCACTGCTCCTCCAGTGACTGTACAGGTTCTTTTAGCAGGCAAGATGTTTTGCAGGCAGAACGTTTTGGCAAACTACTGTCCTCCAAAGACTGAGTACAGCCATGCTACATGTAGCCCCGGGTGGCTCTCCAGTGCCATGGTCAGATGGACAGGAAGGAGCTCCTGGCTTTGGGGTGATTGAATCAGACAGCTGCCCAGGCTGCCCTTCCATTTCCCAGGACAAGTGGCAGCCTCCACACAGTCCATCCAGTCTGTCACTTATTTGCTTCCTGTCAGACCCTGGCATCTCAGTGGCTGACATTCCCCTCCTTTGCCCATGGAGGATGTCAGAGTTGTTATACCACAACAAAACCTCCAGTGACACTTGAGTCAGGGCATCTGATAGGAAGAAATAAAATGCTCCCTACATGGAGAAATACCCCATCTCCCACTGGTGAGGACACCTGGCTTTTCCAGGGGCTTTCTGCACTGAGGTGAACAAGGACACCTCAGTGGTTGCCCATTACATATAGGCCCATTCTGGAATTTATTTGCTCTCTAGCAACATCTGCTCATACTCAGGAAGAGGAATAACCTTCAGGGAGCTGTAATACCCTCCCCCAAGGCTAGCAGCAGTTGTGGGAAGGCTCTGGAGTTTCCATTCCCTGCAGGAACAAGAAGGGTGGGGATGTAAACCAGACTGCAACGAGCCAGGCAGAGCCCGGGCAGATGGGTCTTCTCTTTGTTTATCCAGAGAGGCCATGCTCACTCCCAGTTAGCCCAGTAAGCACATCAGCTTTCCAATACTTAGAAGAGAAATTCCAGCCGAGACTTTTTAGACCTGATCAAATTAAATTTGAGGGTATAAGAGGTTCACATGTTTTAGAAATAAAATTCATTATTTACAACTAGAAGTATTTATTATTCAAGCCATTCTATCAATGCTAAAAGAATATTTAATAGCTAATGTATTAAATCCATATTTTATGAATAGTCAGATAATTTTGATTCCTTTTTTCCTTTTGTCAACTCGTTTAAGTGCCGTGCTGAGAAATAGCTTATTAAGTTCATGTCAGATGAAGATAAGATTTCTATTTTTACTTCACAGCTCAGAACATGCCAGAGTAAAAATGAATAAATAATATTTTTCATATCTTAACACTATTATTCTTAAAACTCAGTGTAGTGTTTATGAAAATTAAAAGTAAAAATATGTTTAATATTTAATTACTGCATTCAGAGGTCATGTCTTGTATGGCCATTGAGAAGGTAAAAATCTATTGCACTCTAGTATCAGCTGTAAATGTGGGCAGAACTGCCAATATTATCAATTTCAGAAAAATGTTGATAAATCTGTGAATGATGAAATCTTTGCTGTCCTGAAAAGAAGTAGCAACTACTTCACATATCAAAAGAACCTTGTAGGAAATTATAAATCATAGAAGTGCAAAATAGAAATAGAGGGCAATAATCTTAAATTATAATCAGGATATGCTTTTATTAAATGCTTTATGCACTGTGGAAAACAGTTCACAGAATCATAGAATGGTTTGGGTTGGAAGAGACCTAAAAGTTCATCTAATTCCAACCCCCCTGCCATGGGCAGGAACACCTTCCACTAGACCAGGTTGCTCAGAGCCACATCCAGCCTGGTCTTGAACACCTCCAGTGATGGGGCAGCCACAGCTTCCTTGGGCAACCTCACCACCATCACAATAAAGAATTTCTTCCTAACACCTAGTCTAAACCTGCCCTCCTTCAGCTTTATGTCATTTACCCTTTGTCCTGCCTCTACATGCCCTTCTGAAAAGTCCCTCTCTAGCCTTCATGTAGGCCCCCTTTAGGTACAAGAAGATTCTCTAAGCTTTTCTGGGAACATTTTCTTCTCCATATTGGGTGTCCCCAACTCTCTCAAACAGTAAGAACAGCAAGAACAGCAAGAACTGTGGCTGGAATATTTTCCTGTTTCTATATACTTCAGTATCTTTTTATTTGTTTCCTTTTATGCTCTCTTACCATCCTTGTTTTCTCTTCTTTTTTTTTTTTTCAATTTGATTTATTGCACTCAGCACTTTTAATTTTCACCGTCAATTTTGGTTTAATGTCTGAAAAACTTGCAACTGCAGTCTCTTTAGAACATCTTTTCTTCTGAAACAGACAGGATGCAGCTTATTCCACTGCCAAGTGGAACTAAAGTTTATTAAATATGTTGTATATGTGATATATGTAATATAAGATAAAGGTCTCTTTGTTGTTGCAACAAATAGTGCTAAATGCTGACTTTTTCCAGAAATCATTTTATTAAAATGTCTCAGCCTGATTGAGAGTAATGGTTCAAGGAGTTAGCAAGTTTACGCTAACAGTTTATTCTGTGAGTAACATTTACTGTGTTTTGTTAAAGAGTGCAAGAGGGTTGTCAAAAGGAAAGAAAACAATTTCTCCTGCTTTCTGTACTCTGGGGACCCTCTGGAGGGAGAACTGCACCCTTACTGGATGCAGGCAGCATGAAATGCTTCTAAGACATGAGGGGGAACTGACATGGAAGTCTGCGGAAGGAGAAAGGATCTGGCACAAGGAGGGAGCTTGTGTTCAGACGAAAGCAGAACTCTCTCTGTCATTATGGAAAGAAAAAGACTTTCCTAAGCAAGGGGTTTGAGCAAACTAAGGGCCATTGACTGTTCTTGGTCTGAAAGGCAAGTGAGGGGGACACCTTGCCCTGTGAGGGTACGACAGGCAGGAAAAAAGGGATTCAGAGATTCGTGTTCAAAACCTATTTAGTATGGGTTACCTGACAGATCTGTGATCTCTCTATATGAAGAATTGTGTTATTCTAGTTCAGCAAATTTGTTCTCTGATAAAATCTGTCTTTACAGCCAGGGAGATATTTAGCACCCCTGAATGACTCATTGAGTAAAGGGTGAGCTTTCCCACACTTTGGCCAGTTCAAGGTTGGGCATGTGTAATTCTGTCTTCATCCTCTGTAAATTGTTTGCCTGCAGTTAAACATGGATATTATTTTGCACCTTACACACTTCTGAACAAACAAAAAGTTGGACAGCAGCATGTCTGACATGTCTGTGATGATCTGTATGGCTTGAGCTATTGCACGGGTTGTGGTGGAAAAAGGTGATGTAAGTGATATATTCAAGTCTGATAAGCTATGCTATTTATTGGAGGGTACATTTTTTTATTATTTTGTGTAGGTTACAGAAAAAAGGATGCCTGTTACTCATTTAGAATGTCACAGCACTTTTACTCATCTACCCACCTGCATAAAACCAGCAAAATTTATCTGATATTTGCATTAGACCCCTGAAATTATGTGTTACTTACTTCAGACCTGAAAATACTGACCAAACTCGAGGTTAAACTGGAGAAAGATGCAGGATCCCACTGCCTTCCTAGGCCCATTTTGTGAATGACTAGTTACAGGTATGTCAGAAAGCTTTGTTCATGGGGAGGAAAGCAGCCTTGGGCAAACATAGTCACAATTGGGGGTTCTAGTTTGTTTCTGCTTATATTAAAATGCACCACATTACTAGGTTGCTCCAAAGTTGGCCAAGTTATTGAGTTCAAACTGAGTATTTTACCCTGTTTTACTAAGCCACAAGACTCAGTATAATCTGCGAACTTTACATGTATGTCTTACATGCTTTTCTTCGTGGATTTTCTTCCAGAAAGTTGATTGAATCTCATGGGTCACACAGAGCTGAAGAATCGACCTGCAGTCGGTAGCCCTTCGTACTTCCATACGTGTATATAAAAAAGCAAACATTTAACGTGGAAGAATACATGCTCATGGTCTCATAGTAACAGCTCTTACTGAAAACATTATTGTGCATCAGTGCAGTTGCTTTAATCAATTGCATTTGTGCTCTCTTCAAAAAAAACCACTAGAACTCAACTCTAATATTTTCAGGACAATTTACATCCACCAAGAGGATTTTAAGCATTTTCAGTTCTGTCCTTCAACTCCATGTGCACAAGGTTCAGTGTATCACCACCAGGATGATCAGTCTGATCTCTAGCTTCGGCGGCTCTTTATTAGAGCATTGTAGGACTAGGTGCGTTGTCCTGGTGGCCACCACAACTTCAGAATTCTCCCAGATGTCTCTCCATCACACCCCTGTGCACCTGGAGAGCACTTTGCCTTGTGTCTCTGCTGGACAACCAGCATGAAGGGTATATGGTCGCTTGTAATTTCCTTATTTATATTTGCTGTTATTTATATTCGTGCTTATTGCTTATTTTACCTTTTTTTTTAATACAAGAGATACCATGTTAATAGTTACTTTAGTTTATTTATTGCCCTTCTGCATAAAGTAATTGCAGAAAACCTTTCTGAATTCTACCAAGAAAAAGCTAACAATCCAATATTTTGCTAGTACATGCTGTTTCTAGTATAGACTGCTTAGTGCACAAAGTGGATGTAATGGGTGATAAAATGTCCTTTGATTCTGCATTTCTGAGGTTTTTCAATCTGCAGGTTGTCTTTTGTCATTTCTGACTGCTGCCATGAAGAGGATATGTACATACACATTTCCTGTGGTTTTTTTCACAAAACGTGTCAGAACAGGGGATGATTGGTATAAACTTGCCCTGCCAATTTCAGCATGTCTCAGACAAAATATTTTCCAGCCAGAGCACTGAAGTTATGTTTAGGGCTTCTATTATTTGTGACTATACACTGGTGGAAATACACACATCTGTTTGCATTTGTGCACATTTGTGGTTACCATAGGTATCTGTTTCTCTGCTGTTACAGGGTGCTTTGATGCCATATTTTTCATAATCTAGATTAGTCAAAGCTGTTTAAATCAGAGCCAAAAAGCATATCCTTTCTTTGAAAAGTATCTTTTCCTATAATATTTATTCTGTAGTTTTCATTTAATTGCACAGTTTCCTCAAATCTTTTTCTATGGTTGAGAAGTGTCTTTCCACCTAAGATACACTTTTTATGCCTTGAACTTACAATGCATTCATAATAATAACTAAATTAATGTAAGTTCTTATCATTTCAGTTGATTCATTTGTTCAACATATACCAATTTAACTGCTACCAGTGTATTTCAAGAATTTATATTATAGTCAGGCACAAATATTTCTAAAAAACCTGACACTTTACAAACCTGTATGCTTCTGGTCTTACAAAGAAATTACAAAACCATCACAAACACTACTAGAAAATACTTTGCTATAGATTCATACTACTTTGTTCACTCCTAAACATTCTGTGGACTGTGTTCAGCAATAATTAACTGCTGAGACTATCTGTTCTTTTTCAACTGAAATCGTGTAGAGCTCTAATTTTGGGAAGTGCATTTGACTATGTTAGATTAGTATAAAAACCAAGCAGTGCATGACTAGCATTCTGAAAGACGCTGATAATAGTGGCTCCAGTATAATACACCCATCACGCAATATCCAAAACATACAGTCATTCACAAACTACATGTCTAGAATTCGGCTATTGTGTTCAGACTATAGCTACAAGTCCTCTCAGAGCAAGGTAGGGTTTGTAGAGATTGAGTGATCTCCTTCATTTGGCCAGTTTATCAACAAGAGGATGTTATTTTGCCCTGAAACACATTTACTGCACTTGCCACAGGTTCTGCTGAACTCAATGACAATTATACCTGCAAGTCAAGGAACAGACTGTTCCCATAGTATTTATGAATCATGATGGAAAGAAATGAGCAGTATTCACTACAATTGCCATCTCTTATACATAAAGCAGAGCAAAAGCCTTGTCACCAAAGAAATGCTGCTGCTGGGACAAGAAAAAGGGTGATGCATGAGACTGCAGGGCATTGCGGCATTTTGCAGCCTGTAAGTAATTCAGAAGGATGTTGAACAATATCCACAAGAGATAGATATCTTAAAAACAGATTCAGAAAATTTTCATGTAAGAATTAGCTGAAAGGACCTGCTGGCTGATACTAATCTCTAGTACAGCTTTCAATAGCAGAAAGAATTCAGATGCCTAGAGAGCATTAATTTTGTGAAAGCTCTCAATAGAAGGGAAAGCAGATGACCTGCATAACTAAAGACCAGCAATCCTGGTATTAATCCAGGAGACATTAAGAAAAAGTCTTGTAGGCTTTACATCCCAAAGTATTAAAGGATATTTCAATACTACCACCAGTCATCAGAGCATATTGAAAAGTACGTCTTGTCAAAAAAACTACTTGATTATTTGAGGATAATAGATCACAAACTAGTTTCAAAAATTTGGGTATCACCTACAGGAGAAGATATTTCTATTGGGGTCCATATTTAGCCTAATATTAGTCAACATTTTAACCAAATCTGTAGCTGTCACCGATCCAGCTGAATAGCAAATGAAACTGAGATGAGGGCAGGCCAGATATCCTGCCAAATTCTAAACAGTTATCAGTCAGTCATCTCCTACCAATACAGGCTGGGGGATCAAGGAATTGAGAACAGCCCTGCAGAGAACTTGGGAGTGCTGGTGGATGAAAAACCGGTCATGAGCCAACAGTGTGTGCTTGCAGCCCAGGAAGGCAACCACGTCCTGGGCTGCATCAAAGGCAGCATGGCCAGCAGGTGAAGGGAGGTGAGCCTTCCTCGCTACTCTGCCCCACCTTTACCGCCTCTGGGTCTGGGGTCCTCAGCAAAGGAAATCCAGGGATCTGTTAGAGTGTGTCCAGAGGAGGTCGTGAAGATGATACAGGGGCTGGAGCACCTCTCCTATGAATGCAGGCTGAGAAAGTTGGGGCTGTTCACCCTGGAGAAGACAAGGCTCCAGGCAGACCTTGGAGCACCTTCTAGCACCTAACAGTGGCCTACAAGAGAGCTAAGGAAAAAATGTTGAGCAGGGCCTGTTGCAAAACAAAATGGGTAATGGTTTTAAACTAAAACAAGTTCCATTTAGACTATATATAAGGAAGAAAGATTTTAGAATGACGGTGGAAAAGCACTGTAACTGGTTGCTCAGAGAGATGTCCCATACCTGGAAACATTCAAGGGCAGGTTCAGTGAGGCTCTGAGCAACCTGATCTCGTTAAATATGTCCCTGCTTGTTGCAGGCAGGTTGGAGTAGATGACCTTTAAAGGTTCTTGCACCCCAAACACTTCTATGATTCTGTGAAATTCATACATGTAAGGAACAAAAAATGTTGACCATAACCACATGCTAAGAAATTGCATCCAGGTAAACAGATGTGTGAAAATAAGTTTCTATTACGGTGATTCAGCAAAAGAGGCATCTATGGTCTGCAGATACACAAAGAGTAATAAATGGGGCAAAGCCGAGGTGATTTTAGGTACACCTTATGGCCTTGGTGAGACTAATACTGGAATGCTTCCTCCAGCTTTGGTGTTCTTATTTCAAGAAAGGTGTTGAAGGTGCACATCAATTATTTGAGAGCTCAAAGAAAATGCCTTGCATGGACAGAATAAGGGATCTGCTCAGCTTTTGAAAAACAACAGTGAGAGATGGTCTGCTCGCAACATATAAAATATCTACATGGCAAAAAACCCCCAGTGACTATAAAAGAAATTTTAATAAATCAGGGAAGTCATAACAAAACAAAACAAACAAACAAGCAAACAAACAAAGAGAAGAAAAACCAAGACCAAACCAAAACAGAAAACCCAGTAGATGAAAGCTAAGCACAAGGAAATTTAGAAGTTGCTCTAGTTGTTAACTGCAAGAATGATTAATCCTGGAGCAAGGACCAATGGACAAGTAGCTTCCCCACATCTTTATTCCTTCACATAAAGATTGAAAGCTTTTCTGTAAGAGCTACATAAGTCAGATGTAGCATAAGCATTAATTAGTAGCAAGTTATTAACCTCATTACACAGGTAGATGCTCATATTACACAAGAGATCAGACCAGATGACCTACTGATTCTTGCTGTCCTTCAACCCTACAAATTCATGTAAAGAACTGAACTGCTCTTGTTCCAACTCAGCTTTGGTGAGTTACTGATGTGTGGGTGTTTGATGGCTCCTTGCTTCTCACAGAAAGCCCACTGCTGGAGTGACCGTGCATGGATCAGATCCTATGCTATCTCCTTTCTCTGAGATGTAAACCACGATGGTCCTGATTTAAAGCAAGATCAAAAAAGGCTCATTAGGAACTTAATTAAAAATATTTTAATTGCAAATGACTTTCTGCAATGTGTTTGCTCAAACAGTCTGTTCTGCAGCTGTCACTTAAGTAGTTCAGAACATCCAGCACAGCATTATATTTCTTTTGTATGCAAAACGCTTGTAATGAACCCCATTATGTAACCTGCTGGTGAAATAGCCGTGATTTCGCAGAAGATATTGTAGAATTTGGTGCAGGGAAAAAGGGGCGGCATGAAGAATATCTTTTTAACTCCCAGTTAGAACTAATGATGACAGACTGTCAGGAAAGAAATATGAAGGTGTATAATTATTGGCTGGCATGCCTCAGGCATCACCCAGGTGTTAACAATACATAAAGGCTGGGCATGCAAGGACTAACCTCCTCCAAAGGTTCTTTGGTATCTATCCCCCAAATATTTTAATACTGCTATTTGCTTCACGGTATTGTTGGACTAGCAACAATTGGCTGTAACAGCATAGTGACAAGAAGCACACATGCATATAGGGTTTTTTTTTTTCAGATATTATGAATTCGCACCCAAGATAACTCAAGTTATTAACTGAATTGTAGAAAAACCAGTGTCCCTGCTAAACTGCTGGTGAGTGGTTCCTAAAAGTAATTATTTTGCTTCAGGAGCACAACTCAAATGAGCAAATGTTTGCTTACATTACAGAAAGTATGCAACAATTTCTTCCTATTTCATGAAGACTCACAACAGAAATTGAAAATCAGATCCTTTAATTGTGGTTAAATTCTGATTTAATTGGATATTCATTGCTCAAATTTCTTAAAAGTTTTCGTTCTCCAAAAAGGAAGTTGAAAGCTTTCACTGTAAAAGTGTTACTCAAGTGCTTTATGTGATCAGCCAGTGGTGACACACTGCAGCAGTAAATTTACAGCCATTCTGTAGTCTGAAAGTTAATCACCCAGATTATTCAATTTATATTTACAAATAACAAAGCAATAGGAGAAATCTGGATCAGTTTCTGAGTGATTCATAAGCACAGATGGAAAATGTAATCCCAATAACTATCTGACGAGCTCTGACACACACAAACACCCACAGACTGGCACACAGTGCAAAACAGTTCTTGTGGTTGCTAAAGAGTTTCCATTTATTCTCGGCTTTGAAAACCTAAAACTTTAAAAAACTTTTCAGACCAATAATTTCTGATGCTTTCTCTTCCATCAGTGGGCTCAAGGTATTTTTTTGTCCAGGGCTTGGTTCTTTAGACAAGTCTGAAAAAAAATACACAATCACTTTAAAATAAAAAGAAGCTAAAACTTATTTTTTGCATCATTAAAAAATAATATGTGAAAAGGAAGTTGTCCTATTCCCTTTAAGGCCTAAAGCCAAAAAAATATTTAATTTTAAAATGTCAGCTTAGCAAGAAAATATTTCTCCATATGCACAGTAGATTTCTCAGAAATATTTTGTTAAGGGCAAGATTCACTTCAGGCTGATAGTTACTTCAAAGGTTTTAACTGAGGCCCTACAGGTACATTTGGACAGTGGTGAGCTTTACCATGCATAAATCTGTAGTTAAGTACACACAGAAATGCCAAGTCCAATTAATTACTCCAGCATGGTCAAGGTAATTTTTCAAATGCTTCAAAAACACAGAAGTCATCCAAAAGCCCCTCTCCGAAGTCCATCACCTTCTGCAGACAAGGCTATCCTGAGACCTACAGGGCTAAGTTCTTGAAGATGTCACAGCCTTTATTCCTTTTCTTAGACTTCCAACCGAACGCAATGTTTCTTTGCTTTCTTTACCCTCGCTTAATTGAGCTAATCAAGTGAAGCACCTGTGTTGAGCCCAAAGGGCCACTGAGGGTGTAGCTAAGCTCAACAGGCACTGTGCATGAGGAGGTCCAGTTGCGCGCTGACAGCAGCACAGCTTTGGCGTGGCTCTGCAGCTGGGATAAATGCTGTCACTTCTGTTTGCGTGGATATACCGTTCCCCAGTCTGGACCCATACAACCAGATCCCTGGTCAGTGCTGTCTCAGGAAGATTGTAGCTCCACATGCATTATTTCAGTGCAGGATAGCTGGATCATCTCAGCATGTATGCAGAACTGTGCATTGCATAGAGAGTGTTAGCCAAGCCAGCCTATGACTCACCAGAAGAGTAGAGATAGGAATAACTACCTGCTCATGCCTACAGATACCAAGTAGAGTTCTGCCTCAAGTGCTCTTTTTTCCCTCACACACCATCTTTAACTCCTGCAGAATATATGACTTGCCAGATGAAATCTGACATGTAGAAAACAACTTTGCAAGAAACAATGTCCTAAATGTTCCGCTGATAGAGAGGGGTGATATTCTTCTGAATGCTCCTTAACTCTTCAGATCAGATATTTTATGAAGTTTCACATTTTGAAAATGGAATTTAATCTGTAAATTCATTTGCCACTTCCATTTCCAAATAATAGTCTATTTGAAAATGTAATTCCTATGTATGTCACCATAAAAGTGAATTTTTGGAAGAACACATTAATTCATACAAGTCTCATGTAGAGAGTCTCATGCACCAGTTAGTTTAAAAATATTCTCACGTTATTTTAGAAGATTGATGAATTCTGCTTTCTGAAGACCCTTGTCTCTTAATCAGAGCCGATTCTGAAGCATATAACCCTTTTTGTGCTGATCCAGTTATGAAATCTCCAACATCCTTAAATACTAGTTTTATGTCTGAACCAAATTTTCTTTAATTAATTCTGTAGCTGGCTCTATTTGTCAACGTCTATTTTGTATTTTCTACCAAATATTTTCTTGTAACAAGAAGAGAAGGTCACACCAATTTCCTTTACTATTTTCTATTTTGTAACTACCAGAGCTTGCTTTCAGGCACAAATTTTACATGTAATGTGATCAAGAAGTACCATACTCTTACTGTTAGTATTATTTTATCACTCTACACTCTGTTTCTTTTTCTTGTTGAATTTTAATGCATACAAGTGCCTTGGAGTAGATTGGTCATTGAGTTTCATTCAACATAATAAATTTTTAGCGGCTATTTTAAGCTTAAAATCACAGCTGTTAGATACAGTTTACCATACATCCGTTAACTCTCTTTCCTCAGATCTGTTCGTGCCACCCGTGCACCCTAAGGCACCAGTGTCTGTTGCAACTCTTTAATTGCTGTCACTCCCTCGTCTGTTTCTTCATTCTCTCTTCTCTTTTCCCCCTTTTGCACCCCAGAAGGGGTGTGGTGCATTTCTGTGGCAAAACGTCTTCAGAAACAGTGCTTCTTAGCATTGCTAGAATGGGTTACAAATGTGCACTGCCAGATTTCATTCCTCTGTAACTCTCACCAATCACTCTTGTCGTGTTTTTAAGCCCAGCTGAAGATGAAGCACCACACAGCCTCTCGCTCAACCTCCCCCTTTTCCCCCCAACCCGGTGTAATGGGGAAGAGAATAGAAGTAAAACTTATATGTTAAGAACAGTCTAATAATTGAAAATAAAGTAAAATACAATAATAATTTTTAATAATGATGATGACCATGATGATGATCATGATAATGATAATCATGATAATGATGATGATGATGATGATGATGATGATAATAATAATAATAATAATAATAATAATAATTTTTACAGTGATGCACAATGCAATTGCTCACCTCCTGCTGCCCAACACCAGACCCCTCTTCCTGAGCCTTCAGCCGCCCTTCCGGATAGCTCTCCCCAGTTTATATACAGGGCATGGCATTCTATCCTAGTTTATACACTGGGCATGATGTTCTGTAGTGTGGAATATCCCTTTGGTCAGTTCAGGTCACTGTCCCAGCTATGTTTCCTCCCTGGTTTATGCGGGTTTGTTTTTTTTAATGTACCTCCTCACTGGCAGAGCATGAGACAAGGAAAAAATGTCCTTGACTTAGGATGAACGTGACTTAGCAAAAAAACCGAAACATCAGTGTATTATCAACACCATTCTCATTCCAAATCCAAAACACAGTACTGTAACAGCTTCTGAGAAGAAATGAACTCCACCCTAGCTGAAAAGAGGACAACACCACAACACCCCAGCTCTTTGTTCTGCACCCCATCACCTCAGAGGCCACAAATGTGGAACTTATCCACGACTGAGAATCTGTCCTCCAGCACTCATAAAGGCAAGGGGAGGCAATTACATTTTCCCAGAGTGTAAGCAGTACCAGAAGGAACTAATCCTACAGGTGCTCGGTGCTTCACATCTGGGGAGCGCCTCTGGCTTTCAGTGTATCCCTCACATTACACGTGTTGTAACCCAAGGTAGTACAAGCATGCAGAAAACAGTGGTGGGCAAATTGAGAAACTCACAGCTTTGCATGCCTGTAAGGGGTGAGACAGTCTGTGGTACACCAAATCTCTGCAGGTGCTTTCTCTGAGGGCCAGCTAAATTGAACCATTATAGAGCTGCCACAGGCAAAGAACACAAAATTGGGCAGTTAGCACAGCTCAGCTGACACGTATTAACTTGCCAGGCTGCATGCGTAAGACCAAATGTTTTCTATACCTTGCAGTACACTTTTACTGCACATCAAAAATTACCATGCATCATCTAAATAATCAGACTTAACATTAAAAAATAATTAACCCAAAACACTTTTGCTACAAATTTTCGTTCTGTTTACTTGTCCAGAACAGAACAAAGGAAAGCATTCATGGAATATATTTGGGATCATGATCTCTGCTGTATGTGGTGAGGAGTGGACAAACCAAGGTTTAAGAGACTTATTACAGAATAAGAAAGAGACAGCATGAATACGGTGTAGTGGCAGCTGCAGCAGCTTAGCACTGTGCTCTCATGGCACCTGCATGAAGTGAGGGGCATAGTCATGCTGCAGAAGTCTCTGTAGCCCAGCAGAAACATCGTGATCCCATGAGGTCTCTTCAAGAAACAAGCACTTTTGGTCACTGTCTACAAATACAGCATCACTACTTAGCAATCATCTCTCTCCAGGGATGGCACATGTGAAAAAATACTCCTGTCATTTCCCCACCATAGAAATCTTGAGAAACGACCCATTTCAAGTCGTTTCAAACCTGAGGCCACTTCAGCAATAGCCCACTGAGATTTACAATGCCAGATCAGTAGGGTGTGGAGTGCCCAGAAGCACCACTGCTGTGATAGAGTGGACCACCACCCAAGTTAATTTACCTTGTTTCTCAGAGGTTTGGTCCTGGATAATCATCTTCTTTGCCCCTGTTTATCAGAGGCTGTTTCAAAGATGCTTCAAGAATGCTGTCTGTGACAGCCCAGTGCCAGCCCTTTGAGGATTTATGAAATAAGGGTCATGATTTCTGCATATATGAATAAGGGTCATGATTTTATTTGATTAATAACAAAATGAGCAACTAGCGTAAGACAAAACCTACTGATTCAAAATTATGTTCATTAATCTTTCTGCATTAATCACCCTGCTGCATGCTGCACTTTGTAAAGCTTGTATATCTTTTTGTAACTAGCCTCGGATCACTTTGTAGTAGTCCAGACTGGATAGGAAAAAGGCATAAATGACGATGTAACTGCTTTGTAATCCATTTATTCCATTTGTTAATTTGTCATCATGCTAAGTACCAGCAAAACAATGTTTTTCAAAAGCCACGTGAGTGCAACGCATCAATCATGACAAGATGCAGGGCACACAAATATGCTTTAGGATGCTGACTTCACTGCTCTGCTGCTTAGCCTCTGGTTTGGTTGGTTGGTTATTTGTTTGTTTTGTTAATGGGTGTTGACTAAAAGATTTTGTTTTTTTAAATCAGGGCATGTTTTGTATTGCTGGAATGTCTGGGTGGAGTCTTTGGTCCTCTCTAAACATTGTTCATTTCCAGAATTTCAGAAAAATAAATTATATACATATGCAAAAATAATTACATGGATTAAAAGAAAAAAGTTTTGTTCCAGTTGTGTACAATCATTTCAGTACAACAACTCAATTAAAATGCTGTATAGAAAGTATATTTTCCAAAATTTCTTTCCTATTAAAGCAGTTTATGGTTTTAATAAGTAGTAGAAAGAACCTGTAAATAATCTTAATATTTCAAGGAATGCAATTTTAATACTAATTTTCCAGGATTTTAATTAATTAGGTAGTTTAAATTTCTTCATTTATTCATTACGGTTTCATACTTTACCTTACAGTTTTGGGTGAGAGGTACTTGAAGCCTTAGGGGAACAAGTTGCAACACAATCCTACTCAAACCACACAGACCAAGTTTCCTGAAGATATACATTTCATTGTCTGGTCCCTACTTACATTCATAATTATCACTAGAATAAACAAGAGTTAAATAAAGCTACTGCGGGTTTAAGTCTTCGTCCATTATAAAAAAAGGGGATGAAACTGTCCAGACGTAAGTTGTGGCTGTTGGCATTCTCTGCCTTCCTAATCCGTCCTGCTCAGCTCACATGTCTGAAGTTAGCAGGCATTTAATGACTATGAAATGTGCTTTTCCTTCTTGTGCCTCCTTCTGCAGAAGAGAGGCTCAGATTAGTCTTGCTTTGGATTCATCAGTGCATTTAATAACTGTTAATTTATGCACTGCCTTCTCATATTGGCATGATGGCAGAAGGAAGAGGGTATCCAGAGCCTGAAACACAGATTTCAAGCTGAGAAATTCCAGCTGAGATTCACAAGCAATCGCTCTGGGCAGTGCATGATCCACTGCAGTGAGATGGGGTACTGCAGTGTGCTTGCAGGACGAGCCGGCTACCACGTCCAGGTAGGCTGATCAAGCAGTCAGGTTGACCAGACCAGCCTTTGCATGGGCACAAAACGGCTGGATTTCACAACTTCTGGTTATGTTTAGAGTGTTTGCTAACAATAATACAAAAACTGATGTGAGCCAAAGTACCTGATAACTCAGTGTCTGAGAAAAACTAGGGTGGTGTGGTGGTGCTTAATGTTATTCTGTCCAATCATCAGGCATCTCATAAATATTCAGAATGGGAAGCTCCTTTTAGCTCTGCCCAGCTCTTCTTGCCTACTGCAGGTCTGCTTGCTTTCAGTTTTCTTTTTAGGCATTATGGCCCATATTCCAGGCTATGCTTTAGACTCTGGAAAGCTACAATTTGGATAGTTACAGAGATGCATATGGAACTTCAGAGGTATTTTGAAAACTCTTGAAAATATGGTTTGCAAATTCAAATTAACGTTGATGTGGGATGTGTCACATGGCATCTCTACAGAAGAGCTGCATCGACTCAAATTGCAGACAGAAGCCTTGGGGAAGCAATTGTTCTCTTAAGTGATTAAGGACTGAAACATTTTTTTTCAGAAGCCTTGCAGCGAATGCTAAGCTTGCCAAGAACACTAGCCAACAGCTTGTTTTGAGTAGACAGAAGTCATGGCAGGAATTTTCAAGTCGTGCCAAAACCCTCATAACTGTAACTCTGATAATCAGATATACCCACAGGTGAGAAAGCATTCTCACAGTGCCTTGTAAGAATCTTTTTCTGTTCAATTTGCTTTTGATACACAATAACTAGATTTTTGCAGTCAGACAGGGTGTTTTCCCAGCTTGTAACTAGTACTCTTAATTTCTGTATGGATCCATCTCATGTTCAGATCCACAGAAGCAGCCTCTTTTGCACAGCATTTGTGCAGTTTTGCTTGTGCTGAAAATGCTTCTCAGGAAATTACTGTTTCACTGCCTAGTTCGCCAACCTTCAATACCATGTATTATGAATCATAAAATATTAATCTTGAGCCTTTAACAACATAAATAAAAATCTTGTTTAAACAAGAACAAACAATCACCACAGTTATGCTACCATGAATTAATTTCCCATTACTTTGATGGTGTCAGACTTCCAGCCTGCATACTTTCTTGCTAGTTCTTGAACTTTCAGAAATAAAAATCACCGTAAAAGAGCATAAGAGCATGATTTTGTTTTCATTTTCATGATAGACATGCAGATATTAGCCAAATGCCTAGATTTCAAGTTTACTTCAGGATCTATTGACTGACACTAAATAATTGCATACTTCTAACTAATTGCATGCTTCTAACTAACTGCTCTATTTATATAACTAATAACTTGAAATAATTTTAATATTTCTCTAATTTTAAGTATTACCTTAAAAAAGAAATAGCAAAAGAAAAGCGAAGGGACTCTTTTAGCCAGCAAAATACATAACAAAAGGAAATGAATTATATTTAAAAGGCATCAGATTTTTAACACCTCTGCTAAGCTTCAAATCCAGGGAAATAATAAATAATGCACTATAGCTCATGTTAATTCTAACATTATTCATTCATGAATGAACAGGAATAGGTTGCTAACTCAATAATGGCACTTTTCAAGTATATCCACGGTAATGTAAAAACTGTGTTGGCATTTTGGGTTGATTTTTTTTTTTCCCTAAAATGCAGGTATCATAAGACAATGTGCAGGGAACTGGCAGGATGGAGGACACCTAAAATAGTGTGATGGGTTTTTTTAGTGACAGCATGTGGGGGAAAAAAAGTATATTTCCTACGAAGTTTGAATTCCCACGAGAGAATGTGACAGTGTCTTTATATTAGGTCACATTCAAACCTAGCACAATTTCAAGCAAGTAATATGGATATGACATAAGATGTTTTCAAGCATTTCATAAAGGGGATGCTGGTGACATCATTTTTAAATGGGTAGGTTGCCTTTCTTTTTGTGTTAGCAGAATTGTTATCCACTCTCAGAAGGGTTTATATACAATGCTAAAATTATAAAATCCCCAGAATTCTAAAATATTTAGTCACTTAGCTGTATCTTCAATGTAAGGAGCATTTACATGAAACCAAAAGGTCTGTATACTGAATGGGTTATGTTGTAAGGTAAAACTTAAATATGAGGTTTGGAGCATTTAAAAATATTTTTCCTATTTCTTTCCACTGTAATTAGATTGGTTTAGGTTGGGCTTGGGTTTTTTTAACAATATAGAATTTTTACATTAAACTAACAACAACCATATAAGGTTAGAAGTCCTTATTTTGTCCTTCAGTTACAACAACATAATTATTTGAATAAGAATAGAACTTTCTTTCTTAGTAACATATTTCTCATGACCAAACAGCTGTTGTAAAGAGCAGAAAGAAAATGTATACATATGAACGTACGAAACCACCATTCATATCCCATTATACTATCATTCTGTTTTATTTTACCATTACATTTCTAGGTTCCTACATTTTCAGAACATGTATTCAAGAGCTATGCAAAATATAAATAAAAAAAGGAAAGTAAGAAGAAAAATATTTGTGGCCTAGACACTTCCATGGCTTAACACAATTTCATTTGAAAGACTTAATTAATAGACCTTCCATTAACTGACATTCAAAATAAATAGTAATTAATTTGGAGTGGAGGTTTGCATACACAGTGTCTACATATTCACAATTGGAAAGTGCATCTTGATCTGTAGCTACTCTAAGTTCTAGTTGAAAAAATGTGAATTATTTTATATATCCACGTTCCTGTTACACAGAAAAAAAAAAAAAGTAAATTTAGCAAAACTAAGGAGATTATTTCTTTGAGCAAAAAGTAAATTGTCACTTTTGTTGTAGAAAATGCTATTATTGGAAAATGTCACACTAAGCACAGAAAAGTATGCCCATTTTATGGTAACTTAGTTTATATTTGAAGTTCATTATTGCAGTTTTCATATATTGTAAGGGGCTCTATAATTTCTGAACTGTGTGATTTAATGCCCTAGAAGTTTTAAAGCATCTTATTTAGGTAGAACAATCCGTCATATTTTATAGGAAATGGAGTTCCAGTTCATGGAGAAGTAGAAATTCAACTTAAGCATATAAAAATCACTTTCGGTAGCTCTAATTTAACTTTTCAAAAATAAGCATATAAAATTTTATTCAGACAAGAAAAATCTTAAATTTTATGTTCCAGTGCAGTAAACCACAGGCTGTCAAATATCTTTTTTTATTCCAAAAGTACTGGGTTTAATTTTTGTGTTTTTACTCAGCCTGAGTGCAGTAAGGCTACATGCTCTGTCTGGAGGAAAGCAGAATGGGGCTTTAGTGTGAAAGATGAGTCTGGTGAATACTTTTGTGAAATAATATAAATAAATATGTCAGCTTGTCATTAAAAGAAATAGGTTGTCATTCTTTCTTTATTAGTCCTGCCTGCAACCCAGGGTTACCTACTGTGTATAAATAGGTTTGCTAGATAACTTGGTTTCCTGTTTCTTTGCAAAAACATTTGGAGCAATTTGCTCATTTATAACTCTTGTTAGGTGAAAAGTTTGGGTTTGCCTTGTTTCCCTTAAAATCTGTAAATTTTATATAATAGAGGAGAGTCTATTTTAATTCTGGCTTATCCTGATATTGTCTGTCAGAAAAGTAATAACAGTGCAGGGTAATAGCTGAAGTGTTGGGAGAACTTCATAGCAGAGCCAGAAGGAGCCTAATGAGCACATATATTAAAGGAAAAAACACATTAACAAAGCCAGGGAAGGGTCGGTGGTCACAAGAGCCACGGAATTGCTGGATACACTGTAGGCTTCTCCTGAAGCCTAATATAAATGTCTCTATTATAGCATACACCTTACAGTGACACTGGTCCCTTTGTTCCTAAATACAACCTTGTGTAAAGATGGAGCGCTGTAATTAAAGGAAATAACTAAAGTAAATTACTATTTACAGCAACTTGAAGTAATATAGTGCATTTTTTTTAAAATGTGCCTGGCTCAGGCCACTTTATTTAATCATGCTTTGAAATATTTCTGACACAGACATCTATAGGTTTGATGTGCTTGTAAGAGATGTTTTGAGAGCTCGCTTCCTGCCTTTGCTCATGGCAGACGGAGAAAGTTAATAAACTTAGGACATCCATTGAAATTATCACTTTGTCGTCTCCATGGCCAAACAGGCAAGATATCTCATCCGATCTCCAAAGCCAAGACAAAAAGAGGAAAGACGACAAGCCCCCATTCTGAAAGCCCTGAAAGGTGTTTATTTTTGGATACCGTGTCCCAACGCTGGGACTCTCTCCCTGATGAGATCTCTGTGTGAAAAGGCACAGTGCAGCTTTCAGGCTGCAGCCGTACTTTCTGGTGTGCGAGAAGAAGGTAGATTTTGATGCCTCAGTGACCAGATCTCCTTCCGAGTAGTTTGCTAAATTCCCACTGGCTAGGAACAGCGAAGCTGGAAGTGCACTAGATGGAAACCTGGGGCCGCGATAATTGTACAAAGGCCTGCTGAGATTTTCCTGGCTGCTTCCAGTAAAAGAAAAGAGTCCCCTACTAGCAGTGGTAAGTCCCACAAGAAGGAACAGTACAGTATGTTCACTCATAAATGAATAACACTTATTTTATAACATGAAGTTATAGATCCAGGTGCCCTAATGGAAAAAAGGCTTAAGCAAATACATCACTGGGTAAAAAACTTGCCATTTTCCTCTCAGATATGGCTTAACTTACAGCCCTGCTATGTGTCTAAAAGAAAGGGTGTTCTGTAACCATTTAGAATCAGGGAGATTATTTTTTTATTTCATATCATGACTGATACAAGCAGGATTCTGTGAATTTCATCTTTTTTGTTTCCACAATCTGTGAAAAAAGGAAATCAGCTTAAAGGGCAGTGTGATTGACCATAAAAGGTGGGAAATTATGTTGCTACGACAGGACATCAGGAGAGGAAAACCTGAGGGACCAGACTGATCTCCCTTGCACCTTTCTATGACTGTGTAATCATCCCAAGAACAGCTGTAATACTAAATATAAGTGATTAATCCCAATAACTGTTAAAAGGTTAAAGCTTCCTGATCCTTTTCAACATCTTTCATTTTTAAAGGCTATGTAACGTTGTACTACAAAAATGATAGAATCCATTGACCATTACCTGACTTCGCACACATTTCCACCACAGTGGAGAATAATCTGAAATCCCAGGAGCACAGAAGCAAAAAGCTACTGGAGGTGAAAAGCTGTGCAGACCTAGCTGTGGGGATTCAAGGCACAGCACTGGTTAACCAGGAAATGCCACGAGAAAGAATAGTCTCTGTGCTCACAGAGTGCCTGGTTTTGAGACTGCCAAGCATTAGACAAAGCATAACTGCAGCTGTAAGTTAGTCTGCACTTAGAGTGTTGGTCTAAGATGAAGGCTAAAAAAAGTACCATCAAAATGCTTTGTTGAGTTCTCAAACAATTGAACTTACTGTCACACAGGTAGTAGGAAAAACTCTGGAGAAGGGAGAAAATGCTTCTGTTTGCTATCAACATAGTTCAAATATCCCTGTCTCAGGGTAAAGAAGAAAACAGAAAGTCATGATATCTTTTCTAAGGCAAAAAATCTGCCGCTGGACCAAAGAATCATTTATTCTAGCATCACCTTTCTAGCAGTATCTGCCTGAGAAAGGCCATGTGAACAATGTACAGGGTAGTAATGATCTCCTTACTTGTTCTCCTTACAATTTCTGCTACTGGTTTTGAAAGAGGATGAGCAAAATTAAATATCCAGAGTGAACCTCAGCATAGGATCTGCAGTTTTGCTTACCCTTGGCTGCAGAAGAACCCTCAGCCTTACACAGCTAGAAGTAAGGAGGGAGAAAGGTGCCATCCAGACCAGCTGAACTGCAGGGTGATGGTGGAGCAGAGCAGCAGTCACACCGTGGGGGTAAATCTAGGGAGATTAACCACTGAGAGTTTAAATCTGTTGAGTAGGAGCTGGTGTCTTGAAAGTAACACATCAACTGGACATTTGAGGTATGATCAGGGTTAAATGAGTGGCTGGAAGAGATTATCAGTAACCTTGGTTGACTGCAGAGCTGCTGTCTCGTCCCTGAAAAGCACCAGGTCAAGTGCAATGCGGTGGTGCTGGTTAGCAAGAGGCTGGAGGGAAGGGGCAATTTAAAAAAACCCCAATTTTTTCTAATGCTTTATCTGTTTGTAGGCTACTTGGAAGAAATTAGAGATATTAATCAAAAATTTAGCTGAAAAAAGATTTTGGCTAACATTTCTTTTCAGAACAATATTCCTGGCACGGGGGAAAGCCATCACATATAAGGCTTTCAGGATCCAAGATTGCTAATTTCTGGCACAGTTCTCCAGTCAGTGTATCCTTTAGCACCCTCCTCTTTGAGTCACTTAAAATATTTTATAAGAAACACAATATAATGCTGTAAAGCATAATTATTTTAGGCATATTTGATTTTGACTATGCTTCCTCTTCCTGACCTACCATTGACCTGGAACCTCTGCTTCTGTATAGCTTTGCTTTCTATACCTATGCCTTTCTTTTATTATTCAATAAAAGAACCATGAAAGGAACTTGATTAAAAAATCTCCTTTTGCTACTGAAACAAAATCAAATTATTTTCATTTTTTATGAAGAAATTTTTACTGCTCAGCTGCAAAGCCAGTCAGTGAAAGGCTAATTTTAAACTCATGAGATATTGACAAATAAAGTGACATATTCATGTTTGTGTAATAAGAGCCAGTAGTGGTAATCAGTCTTTCAAATAACTTATTCAGAAGCATTTCATTCAAAATATTTTTGTCTCTCTCTGAGAAATGTGGAATGGTTATAACTAATAAACCTGTGTTTTATAGAAATCATTAAGCAATTAGAACGTGGATGAAAATAATTTCGTTCTTGGAAGAACTCAGCACATGAAAGGAACAGCTTGGAAAAACCTTTTGGATTATTTCTAAAATCATCTTAAATTGTTATATGATTGACAGCATTATCTGCTCTTGATACTTTTCGAGGAAAAGGAAAAACAATAAAAGCCATTCAGACCAAAAGTATATTTTGATATTCAGTCCTGGAAGCACATAGTCAGTACTATAAACCAGGGTTTAAGATGTTCCGATCTAAATAAAACGTAAACATTAATGTCACGTTTTCATTTTTCAAAGAGGCAGAAGACTGCTGAAGGACAAGGGCTGCAGCAGGAGAAAACTCAAAGGAAAAGGGAATAGCAAGACTTGACTGTTAGCAAATAGGTTTCTAGTAAGAAGTCAACTCCAGCTTGACATCTCTGGGATAAGAGAGATGATTTTAAGGGGTCCAAAAGGCAGAGAAACCCAGGGAATGGCAAAGCAGATGTGTAACTGTACTGGTGATGGGACACAAAGGAAAACCGGTGGCTATAGGAGGGCCCAGGAGAGGGTAACCATCCAAGACAGGGCAACTGGGTGGATAGGTGGTGAGAATCAAACAAAAAACCACTGGGTTCCTGTGGGGAAAGAAAATTAATAAGCTGCATTAAAAAACTCTGGTAGTCAAAAGGCCTGGTAAGTGGCAGTCAGATCTGTAGATACATGTTTGATCAGGGAGGAGAATGACTGCTCCGGAGCTGAGCAGCAGCAGAGAGGAGGAAGGCAGCACGAGGCATTGCACCCCTGCCTGCCTCTGCCCTGGTCAGTCCCTTTGCCAAGACAGCAATCCATGTCATCCAGCGGTGGGCGAGCTAGCAAGAGTGGGCAGGGGAGGGAGCACAGGCAAAGCAGCTCCGTGCGGCAGCTGGGTGTGGAGTGAAGGGTGCTCCGCCAGCCCTTCCAGGGGGCTCATTTCTGAGGGGCAGCCAAAGAGCACATCAAGGGTTGTCGTGCAGTGATAGCCAGCATTTTGTTCAGGGCCTGAACCTTAGCTGTGGCTGAGCCTGGGAGGAGGAAAATGAAAGCAAGACAAGAACATGAATTATTAATATTCCTACATTATTGTGCTTAGAAAGCGCTAGACAGGGAGCTGGATGGAAGGGATAGGCCTTACAATGGGGAAGCTGGGGGTTTAGATGCACCTCAAAAAAGATGCAGAGGACAGGTGACATTTTATTGTTATTCTTACAGCTCTGGAAAAAAAGCAATAATCTCTTATCCTGATCAGGAGGAAAAAAGTAGAAATCAAATGCTGTAGAACTGAAGGCTACAATTTAAATTTAAATTACTTCAGGAACGCAACAGAGACTTCTTTTGTCTGGAACATTTTGATCTGTGGCAGCCATAACAGCAAAGAGTTTGTCTAGACCTAGTTGATCTACCTCCTGGTATTTTGTTATTCGTGATTTGATTTTTCTACGTGTGTATTTAATCATAGCTTAAATGCCAAACTATTTTGCCTACCTTCCTACCACTCGAGTGTAACCAGTGGTTTTGAACACTGTTCCGAAGCATTTGCAATTCTGTATGCCCCTGTATAAACTCATCATCTGCAGTACCAAGATACTCTTATTGAACAGCACACTATTTCAGCCAGCCTGAGACTTGCAGGCCATCAGTGGGAACTGGGCAGCCACCATATACAAACAAGGATTCATGAAAAAGCAAGACACTTGACAAGCCTGTTTGCCTGCCTGCCTGCCTGCCTGCCTGCCTGTTATTTGGCATTCTAAACATAGGCTGTGGAGAGGAAATGTGCCCCTCTGTTTCTCCAGAGAATTTCTTTGGCAGCAGCTTCCTCTGCTCACTGCACAGCAACTTTTCACATAAGCGAAAAGAAAAAAAAAAAAAGGGAATGCAATTTATAATATATGTTTTTCACAATAACTAGTAATATGATCAATAACTGGCAATAGAAATGTTCCGCTAGTGGCAAGGAACATTTTATGGTCTCAGCTGCATCAGCTGACATTACTAAGAAATACACACCATGGTTTCCTTCACAAGACAAGCAATATTGCAGCTACAAATTCTTTGTGTTTCTTACAGGCTTGTTGTAATCTTTATTTTCTTTCACATTTTATTTCACAGGATATAAACATATGCTTTGTCCCATTTTGCGGCACATCTACAAAACTTAACATTTTAATTTATATTTCTGCTGAATCACTCCAGCCCAAACTTGCTAATGAAGCTTTGGGCATGCCTTAAGGATGAGATATTTGCACTCATCTATAAGTAATATTCTGTAAGTCTAAATCCTCTCTGGACATCAGAGTCTAGCATTAGAACCACAAATAATTGCTTTTACCTTTCACATCGGTAAAATCAGAGGTCTGAGGACTCAATCACAATAGCTGATGCCAGGTATTCCTGCAGAAAGTGGGTTGGCCTCAGGCAGTCAGTGCCCACACAACACAGAATCTTGTAGAGATGAGCCCAGAACTGCTTTAGCAAGTAAAGGGGCATGTGATTCCCAGACAACCTGGGTAATGGGCTTCCTTTAAAACAATCTGCCTGCAGTCTCCAGGTCAGTTCAAATAAAGTTTATAGAGGCAAAGGTCTGGAAGGTACCTAAGGAGGTCATCTTGTTTAGTCTCATTCCCTAAAGAAAATCTACTACACTTATGTTATTCTTGAGAAATATTGTCTAGGCTTTGGCACCTTCCTTACTGGAGGTCTTTACATACCATCAATTTATTCCTCTGTCTTTACCACAAGGAAATAGCTTTTAACATGAGCCCTATATATTGCTTTCTGAATTTTAAACCCATTACTCCCTGAATTACCCACCACAAATTGAAAAAGTAAAACTTTTTTTTTAAATCAATGTTCCTTTTGTCTTGTCAGAAGCTTCTTGTATATTTGAATCCTGTTACACTCCCCTCCACCCCCAGCTCCTAGGTCAGTACGTGCTGTGGACCATGCATTTGGTTTTCATCCCTATTGTGGACCTGGCTGAAACACCAAAGATCTCTGTCAGCTTGCAAGCTGGTTTTGTTTCCTGGGACTGGAGGCATCAAGGTGTTGACGGAAGGCAAGCAGGAAGGATGTGATTTGCCCACAGAGCCCACAAAGTCCAAGGTCTGCAGCCAGACTCTGGGACACAGGAAGGACTTTCTGATTCCCACCATGTCCAAATGTGATCTGCAAGAACACACTCCAAAGGCACCATGACACAAATTCCTCTGGCAAGAGATGTATTTTATGAAATAAATGCTACTTCTAGACACTATACAGTGAAAATAACGAAGCTTTGGTCTCTCACTCATGAAATAAGTGTTTCCTTCATCCAGTTCACTGTCGCAATCACTGTGGCTGCACACAAATGAGTCTGACTCATCCACCTGGTTTAAAAAAAAAAAAAAAAAAAAGACAAGTCCAAACTATTAGCTTGTTTTCCTGGACTGGTTTTCTTTCATTCCCATTACCTGAATTCAACTGACATAAGGAGAACAGCAGGGCTCCTATGCTGGAAAAGGGGCCTGCTCCTTTCAGTGCTGCCAGGATTTTGGATTGACTCCAGAGACAAACTGCAACATCCCACAGGCTCTTCCCCTGTTTGATGGGGAGATAACAGGTGCCAGATATGGTATCTTGTTATGCACCAATGCTCCTTCTGAAGTCAAGAACTTGGTGCAGGGTGTCCCAGCCCAGAGCTTTGGTGGACAGGAATCCTTTAGTTAGACTGAACCTGGAATCCAAAAAACATTCATGTCCCTCAGCACAGCTGACTTCAATGAAAACTACAAATAGTTTTCTGCATCTTATTTCTCTGCCTACTTATCTACTGTATATTCGGCACTGAGGGCTGTTTTAGTACATTTGTAGAAGGAGTACGAAGTACATGAAGAGCAGCCATTGCTGACATGAAGAGGGAAGCGCAGATTTGGTATATACACACAAAATTTTAATTGCAAAATTTTTGGTATCTAACACTAATTATCTGGGGGAAATATCACCAAGTCCATAAAAACAGATCCAGAGAACCCACACCTGAGCAACAAGTGATTGTTGATCTTTTAATTCTGTGAGAGGAATATATTAAAATATTTCCCAAGAGTAGAAGCATGATGGAAAATGGATGGACTGAAAGGAAATTGGAGTTCTGTCATCTTTTGCATGATGATTTTGAACCAAAAATATAAGTAAGAATGTCCAGATTGAAAAGCCACAATAGGAGACAAATGACAGAAATTATTGTGAGTGTTTATTGTTGACTATGTTATTGCAACACAATTCTTTTCAGTGCCATTTGCAAACCATGTATGACTGATAGAAATTAGATATGATTACTCTTCTGTTTCTGGGACTTATGTCAATCTTATTTGTTCCATGAATAATAAGTCCAAAAATGTGCAAAAAAGGTAATTTCTTCAATAAATTCTGTAGTTTCTCTTAAAAAAATACACCAGATATTAAGAGGTACAGCTACTTTTTAGATACCAGGGAATTTTGGTAAAACATACAGGCTATACATGGAACAAGGCTCTGGAAATATTCCAATGCATCCACAGTCATTAATTACATCCTTTATGTTGTTTTTATAAGACAAATACCAGGAAAGCAACAGCAAAAACACTGTTGGAAACCAGACATCCAAAGAAATGCTGAAAAAAATCCCATGAGGTTGCCTGTACATAGACACATAGCTTTACAGCTATAAGCATTTATTCCCGCTAAAAGGAAAATTCCAAATTATTTGTGTAGTGTCTAGTTTTACACACAGCCTTTCTGAAACTATATCCCTTTTCAGCTTGCTCTAATATGTTAGAAAGTGAACAACGAAGGGCTGGCTCCTGAGAATCGATAGAAATTTCTACTTTTTAGCAAAGATATGTCCAGTAGTGTCTCTTTTATGACTTCTCAAAATATGCTTGTCCGTCCAAATGTTTTTTTAATCTTACATTTTGCTAAACTCAGTAAGGAACACTTGTATGTGCTGAACATCTTCACAGCATTCATCAGTTTTGTTTCAAGGGAAGAGCATGATGGAGTGTTTTAACTGTCAGTGAAAGAGAAAAATAGAGTAAGAAAATAAAAATAAATCTGAAATATTGACATAGGTTAATATGTTAGAGCAAAATAATATCTGTCTCAGACTTCTAAGCCCTTTGCCTTCACTTAAAATGCAATAGAGAAAGTGTATCAGCAGAGACAAAATACTGGCCTCCCTTTTAGGCATGGAATTTCAGATGAAATAAATTTTAAAAAACTAACAAAAATAATCTTCCTTGCTCTCTGTAATCAAAGAAAAACTCTATCTCACTAGCAGTGGAACACTTTATTTTCTCAATACCTCCTCAAAAACACTTGATTCTTTCATTTTCTTTCTTTTTTTCCGAAGGTTGTTTTGAAACTAACTAGCATTGAGGTTCAGAAATATCTAAGAGTTGAATTTCCCTGTACACCTGTTTGCAAGGTCAGTTTTGGCTATCCCAAAACTCTAAGGGGCACATCCTTCCTCCTTCTAGGAAATTACACTTGATGTGTTTTGTGCTCTTTTATTTTGATTCAGTAAGACCCTCATTTAAAATAATCATCTAGATCCATCTATCTCTAAATAAATGAATCTCAGAACTTACACTTGCCAACATAATACTGCAGAAAACTAGGAGCCTCACTTGCAAAAAGGACTTCCATTGGATGCTGCTGATACAGGAGGAGTACCATCAACACATTGTTCAACAAAATTATGACTAAATTATTGGAGCAGAACCCAAAATGTTACTCACAAGCCCCGCCAGCGTTGCACACACACAGCCCCAGGAAATAAAAAGATTAAGACCAGCAATAGCAACAAAGTCTGATATTCTCCATTGCGTGTTATTTACTCAGCAGCATTCTTGAATGTTGAAAATAAATACCACCAGCATGAGGAATTACCCAAAGAACTATAATTGGCAATTGATGTCTCTCGTCAGAATTTATATTTTGTCCCTATATTCATGAAGAACTGCAATGTCCCAGCAAGGGCAACACATCTGTCACCTTCATCTCAGAGGTGAACTTTATGATGCATTTGAAAACCTCTTCCAGGCACCTCCATGGGTGATCTGCAAGATCTCCCTAAACTACTGATTAGAAATTCACAAAATCTTCCAACCAATCCCTTAACTTTATTCTGTTGTGGGTTTTAACATGGAGATGCCACCACTACATAAATTCAGAGATTTTGAGGCCACAACTCATCACTGAACTACTCTGACGTCTTGTGAATGAGAATGTATGTCACAGACCGCAGTTCAAACCAGTGGCTCCCTATGGAGAAAAATAAATCAAGATTAGATGTTGGACAAGTGGCCCAGTCTCTACACAAGGCTGTTGTCCTCATGATTATTTAGCATTCAGTTAATCTTTCAGCAGTGATCTCGTGTGAGCTTTATGAACACTGGGACACGTGTTACACCGTGCTGAGCACAGTGTCTTGCAGAAGACCACGAGAAACACCTACACACAAAGACAGCTTTCAGTTGACAGCTTTCTGCATTACCTGTCAGCCAGCCAGATCTTAATCTATTGAGCACGTTTTGTTGGCATGGTGTCGTGATAGGACTTTTTAAAATCAGAGCAGCATGTTGTACAAACTCAAATGCCTTTTAAATGCCTAAGTGCATCACATCTATTTGTTTATCCACCATATTTATCATCATCAAAGAGTAGAAGCAAGTTTGATTAAAAAAGATCAATTTTGCATGAAACCATGCTGGCCAGTATTAATTTTATCCTGAACTTTTTGTTTATTTATGAACTGCTATGACCACAGGGTGTCCTCATAATTTGCCACAGCATGAAACCCAGCCTACCATTTCCCAGCCCTTGTCACATGTCCTCTCGTCATGCCAGAGTAACATGAGGGGCACTCTTTTTCCTAGAACTTTTCCTAGTTTTCTAAAATTTATTAAAAGCAAACATTGCTGAGGGCACATAATTTCTCTGCTCACTTTTTCGGGTCACTTGCACATTGGTTTGGAGAATCTGATAGAGGTGCGGTTTAGTTTTTGGTTTCTTATATTTTGAAGACAATATTTAACTTTGTTAGTTACAAATCACAGTATGTATCACAGCACATCATCATTTCTGCTGTAGTCTATCTAAGAAACTGAGTTGGTTTTAAGAACAAAATTTGTTTGGTGTAGCAAATCATGGGAGATAGTTGAAAACAAAAGCATGGACTGTTTCTATATGTAAGGTCATCTGCCATAGAAGCTGCTGAGGGGGAAAAAATGTCTACCCTTCCAGTAAAACAAAGGAACTGAGCAAAACAGGTCACTATTGGATTTCTTCTCTCACACTCTGGGAAGAGGAAGCAGCACAACAAGGATAAATCTGTTCCTATCATAAACTAAGATTTTTTTTTTTTTACATATGGGGGAAAATATAACCAAACAAGGTTTATTTGCTTACAGATTATTCCTCTTTCCTGAATTTTACATGAGTCTTACATAATTTCTGATCTGCAAAACCTCTGGTCACGTAAGTTTAACATTAATATCGGGGTGGACCAGCTAAAATAAAGGAGCTTTTTGCAAGATAAATAGTGAAATATGTGCACAATTGGACCAGTATTGTTAGTCATTGATTTTTATCTTCACTCACAAAACAAGAAAGAAGGATAATATTATGTTTATTATATAAGTTAAATATGTAATTTTCAGAGGAGTTTCTAAATTATCAAATTATTATGCTGCTGCTCAACTTTTAATGACCTGAATCTGGTTTTTTTACTCAGTTTTGGCAATTTTCTATATGTAAACACTTTCAACATGGAAAACAAAGATTATCTGAAAACATTGAAATTACTACTTTTATTTTTAAATAAATCAAATTTTGTGAATAAAATTATCTCAGAATCTCTGGTACTCTTGTTTTCTCTAAAAACACTCTATTTTGGAAAACTGGCTATTGTTTACAGATGACTCAATTCACTATAGCAACAATTAGCGTGAGGGCATTGAAATCCAACTATGATATATTTTCTGTATGAGCAATAAATTACTACTAATCAGCCAATATAGCAGCTGATATTTTCCATTTTAAATTCTCTCAATACATCCCAATTTGGTTTTTGTATTCTAAAACTGAATTCACAGCCAGCGTTTAACTTAACAGAAAAGGACTCTCAGAGACTATATTTGTCAAGAGACAGTACAACAAACCCCTGACTGATTCATTAAGGTTTTGAATGAAATCTTTTCAAGAGGAAGTATGGCTTTCATAAAGATCTGTCATTCAGTAGATGCAATTTTTAACATCAAGTCAGTGTCAGAATATGAAAGCTCAATATGCAAAACGAGTCCCCAACCATTTTCAGTCTCACCAGTTTTAGAGAAAATATATTATTAACGTGAAAAACCAATGCACATTTTCAAAAGCTAGAACAATTACCAGATTTCATTTTGCAATACTTTTTCCAATAAAGTATATCATTCAAGTGTATTTTTAAAAAGAAACAAGGACCAATTCAAAAGTCTCCTTTTCTCCCTGTGAGAAACAAAATTCAAAACAAATACCACTTGTAATCAGGACTTGTAGTCCTAAGAACGTCTTTATTAATGAGCAGGCAGACCTGCCATGTATGAAATGCTGAAAGTCCAAATCCAGAGACACACACCTTCTGACAAAGAACTACTGTACTGTCTTTGCTATTGTCTTTGAGGTTGCAAAATCACAGTTTCAAGAATTTCCTATAAATATAAAAATTGCTGTTATTATCAGGAAAATTACATATGTTCTGATATTAAATTTTACATTGTGGATGTCTTGAAAGCAAATAAAGATCTTTCCTCTTTCTCTGAGAAAAGAACAAAAAAAAAAGGCTAGAAAGAAAATGTAAACCTTATTTAGCTTCCTTGGATTTAATTTTTTCTGATTTCATGGGGGGAGGGAGGGGAGAATCCCACTAGCAGTGGTAATTGCATAAATGCTATAGAAAAAAAAAAGGAATGGATGAATAAAATAATTCAAGCAGTGACGTTTACTACCTGGACCAGATTAGTTTGCTGCAAATCTAATTTGTATGAGATACCATTAAATATAGGGAGAAATGTAGCTTATGCCCAGAACGGCTTATAGATATATAGCTCAACTACAAGTAAAACTGTGTGAGTAAGTGGAAATACGGAAATTGTAATTTATGGGCTTTATATTTTAAAAAGAAGTAATTTTGAAGATGTTACTTTTCATCTTCATTTAATTTTCTTTCTTGGATTAGTTCTAAAGTGTGGAAGTTTATCTCTTCCAGCATGATGATCTAAGCACCTTGTGGGCACATATTTTGATCCATTATAAAGTTCTACACACTTTATTAGAAATTAAAGTGTTATTAGGTACAATCTCAGTAGCAGTGAAAACTCAACACCTCTAAGAGATCAACCAAGGTGTACTTCTGATGCACTTATAAGATTACTTATTCATCATGCTTCTATTGAATACAATAAAAAATAAGGTACATTATGTTAGAAAGCATTTTATTGTCTTCTTCTGTATCACATTTTATGCCTAAACTAGTAAATGGACTTCTTTCTAATGACATTGCCATGTTATTATCAAAGTGCATATTGTACTGCCCAAGATGAAAGCAGCATGTTTGGAAATCCAATTACAAATTCTTTCAATCAAAAATACTCTGAATGCATTTGAATATTTTTTGACCTAAAAGAATTAAAACTACAGGTATACTATGTATTTAACATGTAGCTGCTTTTTTCAACTTTGCATGTATTTCTAGGTTCACCTGAAAACACAGCTAAGTCAAATTCAAGTAACTCTGGCAGTTATGAACATAACATTACTTTTCCACAATAGAAAAAACTACTCACTTTTTGCTTATAGTGCCCATGAATAAAACACTCGAGACACTAACTGTTCAATCCAGAAATTGAAATTTATCTGCCGTTGTCAGGGTTCCTGGCTCTGTATTGCACAAATTGAATAAGAAAAGGAATAAAAGAGGGCAGGCATGAAGCAGGCTTACTCTTCTTCAAATGCCAACATGCAAAATTAAAGCTGAAGTGAACACCTATTCGAAGAGGTAAAGGTGTAAAAGTAACCATTTCAACAGCTAAAGTTTCAGACTCAAGTGATGGCCATATCACTGTGTTCGGTCTTAGAGAAAAACTACAACCTTCCACCTGCCAGCCCTGCCAAAATCAAACAGGATGGGCAGACAGGCCATGCTCTTCTTCTCCTCACCAGTAATAATGCTGCTGCAAGCCAGGTCAGTCTCTCAGTTGCATTTCTTCAGCCCTCCAAAATGCTTTTAATTAGATTCTTGGTAACATCTTTGAGTCAGTTTGTGCTATCATATAAAAAAGGAAAGAAAATTCTTGCCTTGGTCGTGAAGACAGTAGCAGCAGCAGACTGTCCTTTCACTTTTCTATTCCTACTCAAACTGGGCATAAAATAGACATTTTAAGTCAGGATTCACATGACCTACTTTACATGTCATTTTTAAAAGGACATAATCTGAGCCCTTAGAGGTGCACATTTCTCTCCCCTAAAAGAAGCCAGAGATGAGGAGCGCAGATAATTGCATGAATACCATCCCGTTTGTCTCTGATGATATTCAAGAAGGATGATTCCTACTGAAGGAGTCTTATAAGGTTTATAAGAAACAGGCAAATCATAAAAAGCAAACACCCAAAGTTGTAATGATAATTAGCTACAGCACGGAGCAGGCAGGCAGAAGAAGGAGGCAAATAAATGCTATTTTGCAGGCGTTGAGACTTTCAGAGACTCCCCAGGAATTCTTCATTAAACAGGCTCCTCAGAAAAATTACTGGTTGGTATTAGATGGTTTCTTCAGCCCAAGTCCCATCACAGGCCAGGCACATGAAGAAGATGTGGAAGAAGCCATGGCATATAGAAATACATGCCTCTCTTTGAAAAGATTTGATTTCTGGAGAAAAGGAGGGAACTGGACCACAGGCTCCTCAATTCTCTGAAACTACATGAAGTTCAACTGGGATACTGCCTAAAAAGATGGATCCACATTTTGCTATCTAAAATAATAATAGTAACAAAAAAAAAAAAAAACAAAAAAAAAAACGAACCTCTTTTAAGAATAGGATATAGTTGCTTACATTGCTTACATTTAGGATAGGTTTCCAGGCTGCAAATCTGTCCTGAAATATATACCAATTCTTCTGGTGGCACCATGTAGACCATAAAGCCAAGAGAAAACCCTCCAACCCTCCAACCTCTGCACTGGCCTCCTTAGACATTTCCTTTTTGCTTCAGTGGAACTGTTTTTAACTGCTCCCTCTTCGATCTTTATCTAAGGCAGGTCTACAATTCTTTGCCTGATCTGAAAGGAAGACAATGGAGTAGCCAGGCTATAAGAGCTCTCTGATTCCTCCTGCTGTGGTTTACCTCAACTTCCTCAACTGCTCCACAGCTCACATCTTACCTAGTTTTTCATAATCCTTCTTGATAGTAGCTAATCCTAATAATTGTCTGCTACAGACGTAATCATCTCACTAGTCACTAGCATAAACTAATTGGTTAAAACAGCACTGACCATTGCATTAAACCTGGGAGAACCTCCTCATTTACCATGTTTCATCAGAGAACCATGCTATTTTTCCAGTCAATTTAACTGATTTCCAAGCCAAGCAATATAGTTTCCATAGCAGAACTAGTTTGTTTCCTCAGTAGTTCATAAGGGGCTTTTCAAAATCCAGGGGAAAAATAACTGTAGCTGTGAAATCTACACATCAGAATCTGAAAACTCCTTTTAAAATAAAAATATAAATATTTTTTTTAAAAAATGCAGTGTGAATTGATTCTTGCTTTCTCCAAAAGCAGTATCACAAATTTTTCTTTCACCTTACCCACTACCAGTAGGTGCAGAGGAACCCAGGAAGTCAGCAGAAGCAATGTTTGATTAACGTAAAATGAGTTATTATGTTGCCCACATCTCTAAGATTTTTCTCTCAATGTCTGCTTCCTTCTGGATATAAAAGCCAGCTACATGGCTGACAGGAAATGGTGTCTGGATGGACCACTTGTCTCCTGAACTTTTCTACCTACTACAATGTTTTCTTGAATGTTGCCACACCTGGCAGCGGGCTTTGGTCTGTTCTTTAAGAAGGACGAAAGACATAGTTTAACACAGTGTCATAGAGTCATAGTCCCCTTATGGAACAGACATAGCATCAACACATTCTGCAATTTTTCCAGTTCGAGTCACCATATCTCAGAAAATAAAAGTGGAAAATGAGAATTGACGAACACAATTAGACGTTTGGAAACAATCTCATGTTCTTCTTGAACAGGCTCATTAAGACCTTCAAAAAAATCCAAGCTCTGCTGAGGGCAGTGACATTGGTAAGAGGCAAAGACTTCATTCCAGCACCTTTTGTGAATTATGTTTTTAAAGTATTTCATAAACACAGCATTCCTTGTATGCTGTGCGGCTGTAATGCCATTCTGATATTAGCTGTATTTTGGAGACATTAGGATTAAACATTTCTACTATTTTTCAGTATCTGAGCAACAGAACCAGTAAAGCATCATTGGCTCCACTAGAGAGAGCTCTTGTGCTAACATAATTATATTAATAAACATAATTACTTATTTGAAATCAGTGGAATTATCCATGGAGGAAGACGTGTTGCTATACACACACAAGAAGAGTGTGACCGGTGTTCCTATGCCTTACCAAATACATGCTGCAATGTGTTTTCTTTGTGCTCACCTTTGGGAAGTGGTCCTGTATAGATTGTTTTTCATTTGCATGAAAACCTTTTTACATTACTCTGGCTACTCTGGCTCTGGAAAAAAAAAATCCAAAAACACAAACTCTAGCCCAGTACCAAATTATGTCCTTCTAACAGGATTTTGCAGCTTTCCTGACTTGAAGGCCAGTGCTCAGCAAAAATTCAGATACTTCCGAGTTGTTAGAGTGACTGTAATCCTATTGAAATTCCATTGAGAATAAGCATAGAATGGGGCATAATTGGGTACAATATGCTGAGGTGGGTCCTACAAAGCCCTCAGTACACTTGTGGCATACAGGACTGAGATCCTCACATTGGGCTATTTCAAGGAAAAACACACAAAATGTTATCACTGAAGGAGTAGGAAGAGATTAGGAAAGTTTTGACCTAATCCCAGTGGGGTTTAGATTTTAGCTATAATCACTCATCTGTCCTAATCCTACAAAGTGGCTTAATACAGAAGGATGGAAGAACTACTGAAGCATGCACAAAAGGTACAGAGAAGACTATTGATTGAAGGAATTAAGCTTCCTTTTCTACTCTGTTTCCCACTGCAATTGTTGTATCTAGTTTTATGCTTTCAAATCTTAGTTTCTCTGTTGAAAATGCGCAGAATTGTTTTGGTATTTTTAATGGATCTTTCTGGAACAATAAAAACTGAATTGTATTCTTACTTACCTGAAATATCTTTACTTCATTAATAATTGGCAGAGTACTAGATCTAAGACTGAACATACACAGTCTAAAAAGCAAAAAAATTTGAATGTGTTCTTACTATATGGTACACCAAAAGTCCATCTGAGTCTCTCCAATAAATCTGTAACTTTTTGATCAATAAGAGAGCACTGTTCTATCAAAGGAAGCGTTAAATTACCAGTGCACTTTATTCCTCCCAGCCCCCGCCTTCATCAGTGCTTCCCCTGTTCTCACTTGCTGCATATCTAGGAGTTGAAAGGCTGCTTAACCCCTGGCATCCCACTCATTCTGTTATTTGTTCAACTCCTACTTACCGCAGTGAAGACTTTGGGGAGTCATCATATCACAAGCCTGTCCTCAAACTCAAATACACAAGTGCTTTGGGTATCCTATTTCCAATCGAATCTACTATGTTCCCCTAATAGGTACAATCATTGTAAAACAAGCTCTCTTACTATTTTTTTTTTTTAACTGAGTCATTAGAGATTTCTTTAGTGCATTGGCACAAAATACGAATTTATTTGGCTGATTGCTTCTGCTCATTCCTCCTCTTTAAAGAAGCGTTAATATCACAAATATCAGTCCAGTACCATATATATCATATCTATCAATCCATTACCTTCAAATTTATTTTTTTGCAATCTAGTATGCAAAAACAGAGGGTTTTTTCCTGGCTCCACATATGAATGTAAGAGAATGTGACAGTAAATTACTCACATCAAATTATTCAATAATTCAATAATTACTAGGTTGCTCTGTAAGGAATTTTCCACAAGTATCCACTGATATTCGACATTTATTTATATTCCAGAAATATATATCACAGTGTCTTCCATTCAGATTAATCTGACAAGTTCTACTAACTTAGAGATCAGAAAAGAAAAACCAAAGTCGTTTTCTTTATGTTTCTGCAGTGCACTAAGCAGCATAATCTTGTTGTCGTGTGAAATTAGCAGCAAAGATCCCTGTGCAAAACAAACCCTGACATGTACTGTACATGTGCTGAAGTAAGACAGCTACCTAATTACAAAAAAAAGAACAGGTTGTGTATCCCCGGCTACTATACATAGCTAACATGTTGAGGTAATTCCTCCTTCACAAGGTTGCTTTGTTGGCAGCTGTTACATAGTCAGATTACTTTCTTATTTAACATAAGATTTTTTCTCTTTAATATCTTTAAGTTTTAAACAAGTTACATAAAATAGTAATATTAAATGCTACTCAAAGGAGAGCTTCGGACAGAGGGTTACCCACCCAAGAGCCAACCATGAGAAAGTGCCAGAGTATTGTTCAACAATTAGGTTACTCCTTCATTTTCCAGTCCTAACAAACCGTTCTGTGAAACTGCACGACAAAGGATTTCAACCTACATGATTCAGTACTTGGAAATGCACTGACAAAGAGGGCAAACCAATAACAAAATACATTCTAAGCCAAGTACCATTTTCTTTATACAGCCCAAATAGGGATTTCCCTGTCTCCTGAGTGTTCGATTGGTTTCCTCAGTGCTACCTGAAATTTCAATGCAAGAATCAAATGCTGGTACAAAGCAAGCAGTCAATGCACTTCCTAAGTGCATTCCTTCCTTCCTCAGCTAAGGCAGAGCAGATAACACTGTTCCAAAACCACTGGAGCAAAATGCTGATACCACATTTGATAAAAGTGGCAGTACTCGACCTCTTCCAGAACTTTGTAATACTGTCATCCTTTATTGAAGATAAAAGCGGGAGCAAAACACAATGCAGAATATTAACATGTCAATTCTTTCAGCTTCAGACAATAAAACATTTTGTTTTAAGCTTGAGCTTTTCAGTTTGTTTTTACATTGTGAATTATAGTTTATCTTGGTTCTGTCATCTTTTTGAAGTGTGGTTTTATGACCAGCCACTAAAGCTGAGCTGTTAAGCCGAGCTTTTTCTGATAATGTGTTGTTATGGAGTGGCTGTTCATGAGTTAGGCAAATGGATTTAGTCCTAAGAGAAAATAGTTAATTGACTTCATTGTGTGTCAAGTAGATGGTAAAATATATCAAATCATATTTCGCTAAAATTTACTTGAAAATAAGCAAATGGTTTTACTGTTGTTTTTCCTTCCCATCTGTCCTCAAAATTTTAGCAACTTTATTTTCCCGTGGAAGCTAGTGACAGTGAAATGTCACTTGACCTAAACATTTCACGTACTAAATTCTGAGACAGAGGCTTATATTTTGTTTCTTAAAATACAAGAATATTTTTAAAGTAAAAATCCTGTGCTACCTATTTATAATGTGAACTAGATACAAAAAGAGAAAAGCTATTGGAAAGATTTGCTGAAGCATTTCTGTATTTAAATGTTCATCAAACTGTTAAAAATAAGTCTTCATTTCTTTTGAGTGTGAGTACTCTGAGCATGCCATGTCATCTCTAATGGAAAAGTCAGGTCATTTACTCAGGTATGATGCACTTACTACTGAAAAAAACATGATGATTTGTCTCTTTTTATTACATATTATTCAGATAATGCTAAATAATTAAGGTATTTAGAATTATGGAACTTGTGACATTACCAAAATAAACAGAGATGGTAATAGGAAAGGATACGGAATACTTTTGCTTAGATTTTTTACTATCCCAAAAGATTTCACAGAAGATGTTGGAATGATGCGAATAATTTTCGAAACTGTAAAAATCTCATTCAGTTAAACACTAAAGTGTTATCGTGTTATTCTAAGATCATTTTAAAAGACAACACATTTTAATTACACATCAGAATTAATTTCCACAACCTTTATATTTATGATTTAACTACAGAAATTACCTTGTCATAGAAAGATTAAATGAAAAACACAGCTAAGGCAGGGTTCAGCTCTGGACTGTGAAGCATCACTTTAGGTGTTTACAGTAGGTGTCTGCACATAAGCTGGGTGTGGGGGAAGCTCAGCTACCACTAAATTGAAGGAGATTTTGCCAACACAGTTAGTAGCACATGGAGCCCCAGAGCAGGTTCCAGCTACCGAAACCTGCCCAGTCCAGTGGGGCATAAGTCTCCCTGAAACCTGTGCTAGATCTGTCAGATCTTTTGGATGGCAACTTAAGTGACAGTGGATGCCCACATACAGTCAAATGAACAAGTCCCAGAGCCCCGTTGATTCTGACAAGACTTAGACTCCCACTCACATGTGAACAACTCCACTATCAATACACACTTCTGCTAGTTGGCTGAATCTGGAGCTGAATCCCACCCACGAGCTCACCCGGCGCACGTACCACAGCTTTTCTTAGCAGGAATCTTCTCCTAACTTAAAATTTTAGTTACTAAACTGCTTCACAAACTAAACTCTTCATATACCTGATTTTTTTTCCTCTTCTCACTTTCGTTCTATTACTTATAATTGTATCTTCTTAAACCATATGGATTTCCTGAAGTTGGAAAACCTTCAGCTATATTCTATCAGTATAATGCTCTCTGTTTCCTACCACCTTTCCTCTGCAGTCACCTCTTGAAAAAGCTGTATATGCCTCATTTTTATACTGTCCCCACAAACCAATTTTGTCTCCCATTGTTTCTATCTGGATTATTTTTGCTGTTCCCTAAGTTTCTCCCAGGGTCTTTTTAGTAATATGAAATTCAGAACTGAAAGAATATCAGCTGCCGCCAACAAAGCTATGTCAAGTGATGCTTGTACCTGGGAACTCTTCCAGGGCAGAAAACAAAATACAGGCATTGAAACTGACAAAAGTTACTGACAGTAACTGATGTGCCAACTGTATTACAACCATCTGAATCTTTGTCTTTCTAAATGGGTGGGGTGTATAAGAAAATAATTTTCATTCATAAAAAAACAGGAATGAATTACCTGAGAAGTGGCTTCTATCTTCTTTCCGCAGAAAATCCATTAATTAATATTTAATCTGTTCAAAGATAATTTTCCCAGTTTTACTCAGTTTTGTGTACTCTCATAAACTGAAATTATCTGTCATGACAAAGAGAGAGTCTTCAATCACTGTCTTATAATCTACTAAAGTGTCTAAGGTAGAATTTTAAAAGCTTGTAAAGAATTTAGAAGCTGAACCAAAAATGCAGAAATTAATATGACACTACCATTATTTCAGCACAGGAACATGCAAACAAATGCTTTGTGGATTTTTAGAAGTTACCTAATCTCTGTTGCTTTCCATAGGAATTCTTAAGCTTCAAGCTTTTGAAAACCCCAGCAAGTATGAATAGTCCCATGAGGTAATTTTTAGAGCACCACTTTTTGCATCAAAAGGCTGCTGCTTCAAAAACAGAGATTATCTGCTATTTGAATATGTAAAAGAAGATACTTTGACCAGATTCCTTTTTTTTTTAAGCTATATTTTCCTAAGATGTAACCGTCTTACCTCTGAAATTACTATTACTGCTATTAGTCCAGAGCTAAACCTGGCATTTCTAAATCAGAATATTGCAGTGAAATCCATCTGAAGCCACATCTTTAAATTTATTCTCAGAATGAAAAAGCACTTATTGGAGCTTTATTATTAAATGCTCTCCCTGCTCTTGTCAACGGGATACAAGATCCACTTCTAGGTTAAATTTAAGATATTGTTTTTCACCTGCGTGCTGAATTGTCTTTCCTATCTGAGACACTGCTTTTCCAAGACACATTCCCACATTTGAGACCTGCAGATACATTTCACTTCAAACACAAGAGGTACAATCAGAATTTTTTCTTTAAAGACATCTTCATTTTGGCATTAATATCCTCCTCTGGCACAGAATAACCAGAGACCGTGACTTCCTTCTACTTAAGGCAAGCCTAGAGTAAGGAATTACCTTTAGATTTTATTTAGCAATGATTTCTAATTTCAAAAATACCAGCTAATGGTTATTTTTACAGGCAATAACCCAGGAAACAGGTTACCACTTTGGCTTTGTGATTTTTCCTGTACTGCAATCCTCACATAAACAATAGAGCTAATATTGGAACTCTTTTAAAAATCCAGGGAAATGATTAATTAATGTGTCTATTAATTATTTGGGAAAAGGTGAAGTCCAAGGTGGCATATTCACAGACGTCAAAATAATTTAGGTTACTGAAAACCAGGCAGAACTGCGTGGAATTCCAGAGGCACTTTAAAGGATAGACAACTGTGCTGCCTGACTGCAGTTAAAACTCTGTGTTAACAAAGGCATGTTAATGTACAGTGGGAGGTAAAACATCCAATATGATTTGAGCTGACGATACACCTTCATGAGCTCTAAGTGAATCGTAATCATTTGGGAGTGGGGCATAGGAGACATTGAGTCATTGTTGGCATCTCTGTTAATATAATTATTAACTGTTTGGGGGAAGACATTTTAAAATGTATTTTAAAATTGGGTTAAAATAATTCCTGAAAAATCATACAATGCCATCAATCAGATTAGTTGGGCTTGCATTTACTGCTCATAAACCATTTTATTCCCTTTCTCATTTCTGTAATTTATTCACCTTTTTAACATCTGTTTTAAAATTTCATTGGAAGATCTTCCAAGCAAGGGCTCCTCTGCGCTTGCACAGCATGGAGCCCAAAGGAGCCTTATGCAGCCTGGAAGCCTGTGGACACCAACATACCACAAATTAATGTGTGCTACTGAGAACCAGACATATGCTTTCATTTCCAGTGTTGTGCTTAAGTCTAACCACCTCATTTAAAACAAATAATAAAGTGGAGCTGGAAGGTGTTCAGAGAATGTAAATGCTAGTATAATATTAGATTTTCATGAAATGAGGGTTTTTAAGCACCAGGATTCTTTCCTTTGGAGAGGAAACATAAGAGACCAATCAAATAATGCATGCAAAGGCAAGAGCAAACTGTGAACTCTTATTCATCTCCTCATTGCAAAAAAAGACAACCAATAAAATTGAAGGAACATTAATGACCTAGAAAAGGAATTTCGTCCTTTCATTGTGTGAAGGGAAGCAGAAGGACTTACTGTGATAGATACAGTTGAACCTAGCAGATCAAAATTAACAAGATGGAAGAGGGGCATTCAGTTGCCTGAAGACAGCACAAAGAGACGTTTAACATGATCCAATGGTATCCCAAGAGGTCCATGTGGCAAATATGACAGAAAACCTATGGGAGACATGTACTGTGCTGAAAGCAGATGAAGACCAGCAGGGACACTAAGGAATCTCCATAGAGTAAAAATTCCTTAAGGATAGAAAACATCATTATTCAGTGTATTAACCAACAGGTGTCTCACTAAAATTAGAATAGACAATTACCTTCAAAGAAGATTATTCTTATAGCTTTCATTGATAGATAGTGGCCGGTGCCACAAACAATTTGTTCATGCAGTAAGTAGCACAGTACTCCTATATATGATTTCTTAGGTTTTCCCCAAGACCCTGATATAGGTTGCCCTAAATTCATCTGGATTTTACTTCTTATTACACTTCATCATACAATTCTACCCAATTCATTATCAGAAAAGTGGAAAGTTATTTTTCCAAAAGGGAACTTAACTTAATGTTGCTATCAAGGTTCTGAGTGCAGACCTCTTTTCAAAACCTACTGTGTCTCATAACATTTTTCATTTTTATTTTTCAAGCACAGTTTTGGTTTGTGATATGGTTTGTGTCCTTCATTGCACAGAGAGACATGGGTTTCTTGAAAAATGGTATCTCAAGTTCTTAGTCTCCAGCCTTCTTGTGAGTTGAATATCAGGAGTAAGAGTTCTTTTTCTTTACAAACTCTACATGGTCAGAATCCTGATCAGAATTTATTGTGATTATCAAGTCCCTTATAACAGCAGTGCAGAGTGAAAGAACATGCCTGTAAATGCAGCCTCCTCAATGGGTGCACGAGCAGCCAGGAAAATAAAAGGTATTTTTATGCCTGAGAATTTTCCCCCTCAATTTGCCACTCAGTCATATAGGTAATGAGCAGTATCTTCTACATTCAATCTATACTTGTGCACTTAAAGCCTATTTTAGTTTTGCACACAAAGCCTATCTTTAACCCAACTGTGCCAGTGGCTTCAAAGGAGCTGGAAAATCCTTTCAGAGGCAGATTTATGGAAGATCACTGGACACTACTGCAACAGAAAGAGGAATGGCATTTTCTGTCTTTTGGGAAGTGTAGCAGCTTTGAGACTTTGATTTAACATGACCTCAATCTAGCCTGTGTTGTCCTAATGGGAAATATATTACTATCCTGATTTGTCCTGTTACAGTAGTCTCCATTCTTTTGTTACTAGATCCTGATTGTACTTTTCCAGTGAATGCCAGCAGGCAAGAATCGCACCATGAAATCAGCATGTGGCAAGTTCAAAACAAGCAAAATATAATACTTCAATCAGTGAGCACACAAGTGTTGTAATTCCTTGCCACAGAATTGCTGAAATGCAGAGCAAGTCAAAAAGGAATCAGGAATCGATGCAAAGGAAAAAAGCTTCAGAGCCCACTAAACACAGAGGTGTTACCTTTATCAAAGATCCTGATCTAAGAATGGTTGTAGCCTGAGAGGATATCACTATATTTCTTCCCTGGTGCTATATTTTAGCACGTGCATCCTCTGTGAACCTCTCTGAAACAAACTTTTGATCTCAACTTATGGCCTTTATATTTATTTGTAAAACACTTAATTTTCAAAGCTTGTCGGGATTTTAAAAGTGAGCACAAGTTTCAGGCAAAAGAATTTAATGCATATTTTCCAAATAAATGTATTTCATGAAACTATTTTACCAGATGTGATAACTATTCCCTTTGTTTCCCTTTTGTGATCAGCATTTGCTCTTTTGTCTTTCTCTGTCCATAACCTTTTATACTTTCATTTGTAATTGATCTTTTCCTGAAAGTACTTATTACTCACATAGTAAATCTTTCATTGTTTGTACAAGCCCCATGTGCAGGCAGGCCTTGAACTCTGAAGTCCTGTAGGCATCTCAATTTGCATAGCAAATGATTGATGGTGACAATATGTGATGTCATATTGGTTTTTTTCCAACTGCATTCATGCAAAAGCTTTGAGGAAAAAATGTTTCAATTGAAAAGTAACAAGAAAAAGAGTCCTTTAATAACCACCATTAAATAGTACTTCAGCACTGTTCTTACTTGTTTGATAACAGAATCCCAGAATTTAAGGAGAAATGGCAAGCATTGCTTACACAGAGAAAGTGCAGCATTGAATTTTACCCTGTCTTGCAATGGGAAAATCCATCTCAATATCTAAAGGAAGGGCAGATAAGGTCTTACAGATACAAATCCTTAGTCTTATGAAGAATAAAAAACTGAAAACCTGATGTTCTTAGTGGTGGAGAACAATCTCTCAAACAGATACATTTTTCATTGAAAATTGCAGCAATTTCTGTGAAAGGGTTGTACATGATTTAGGCCCCAGGGACGAAAACAATTTTCAGCCAGTTTTATGAAACTACAAACTAGAGTCACGATTATGAAGCAATTCCAAGAAATAAAAAAAAAAAAAAAAAATTCTTGGTATAACATTGTATAAGTCTACAGTGAATCAATATGCTGAATGCTGTGTCTAGGTCTGATTCTGCCCTCCATCTCAAAAAGATGGAAAATTTACCTAGCAAGGTGAAAGAAACATCAAAGTCATTTCACATTAGATACAATGGAGAAGTGGGAACTTTCAGGGTGCTTCCCTGGGGATGGGCTAAGGCTGGGCAGGGTATCAGTCCACAGATCAGGATCAAGTCTAGTAAGAGTAACCAGAGCTTTGTCAACTTGGACCCAGAAAGTCCCTGAACCACAGACTGCTGGAAGCTATAAATCTCTGTAACCTCTTCTGTTCATAAACACTCAGCAGTCAATATCTGCCACTACTGAAGACAGGGACAGCCCGGACCAGCCATCCTTACACTGTATTCTTATCATGAGAAAAGATGGAGAAGGGATGGAAGTTGAGCACATGACTCAATGCCTTGATTGGAAATGGCATCAGCTGGACTACACGTCAGACACAGAAGCCAGAATCATTTAAACGAGGCTGTCTGTTTTCCAGATGGAAAGGACTGCCTTTATCTGGCCCTGGTGCAGTAAAATGTTAATTTTGCATACTTTTAATGCTGAAGTAGTCAGTTGGTTTAACCAGGGTGAGGTGATTAACTAGAGTGTGAAAAGGTACAAGAAAGGGAAGAAGAGCTTCTTAAGTTGTATAATGAAGTTATCCATCATGTTGCCACATAGGACAGCTCTTCTACACCTCAGTATAAAAATTGGCTGGCTCTAGAGAGATGATTTTACTTGAAGGTAAACAAATTAGTAACTCACTGAGATGACTGTAAGTTCTTTTCACAGAATCACAAAACCACTTTTCTATGGAAATAATTATTTACAACTAATTCAGTCTCTCATAATCTCCTCCTCATTTTCAAAATCCATCTGTAAACAATCACTACTTATTCTTAGTAGATATATTACAGTTCCATGGTCAGGAGACAGGGAGTACAAATGACTCCAACATAGCCTTGTCTATCCAAAACAAGTTTGTGGCCACCTTCTTAAAAACAAAATGTCTAAACCCAACTACCTGGCCCAAAGAACCTCTAGTTATAGAAGAAGAAAGGGATGTAGAGTAGGAAATGGGAGGTAATGACAAGATGGTTAGCAGGCACCTCTTTTTTCAAAAATTTCTCTTACCCTTCTTATCTCAAAAAACTCCGCAAGTCATGTCTTTCCCATAGTCTAAAACATGCATATAAATAAATAAAATCCTTCACATTAAGCTAATAGAGCAATGAGCATCAAGGCAGCAAGAAAGAAAGAAAATATCCTCATTATATAGTTAGAAAATTTATTTTCTGTAATATTCCAAACATTTGCTTGAGTAAAAAGCCATATTTCTCAAAGAGAACATGTATGTTTATACATATTTTAGCAGCCACCTCTTAAAAGGCTTCACAAGGTGTCTCATTGGGAGAGAAAAGAAATTAGTCCAAAATATTCTGAAGCGCTCATGTAATAAAAGCGCTCCAGAACTGTTCCAAGAGAAAGTGAATCAAGGAGGCCCAGGGAAGAGTTTCCAAACAGTCTTTTCAAATGACAGCAAGAGTCTTGGAATAATGGCTTCCAAAGAAAGGACAAATACTGCTGACCAGGAAGGGGGTGAGAAACAAGAGAAGGTTAATCAAGACTGTAAGGAATCCACAAACCCTGATGAAAAGGAAGTCTGGATTGCAGGGTCTGTTTCAACTGCCGGAGAAGGCAAGCTACACTGACAAAATACTCCTCAACTGCACAAGGTGGAAAGTGTTCTTCCTATCGTAATGGACAGAGCACTTTTGGGAACTGTTTATGTCACCCAATGAACAGAGAATTAGGGCCAAAAACTCTGTGGATAGCTTATCAAAATTTTGTTGAACAACTTTATGCTTTTGGTGGTAGCAGCTCTGGGCACGATAATAAGCCGTAATCCAGTATTGGAACCGAATGTTCTCCTACCCAAAAAGGACCATGTTTCTGTCATAATCCTCAGACAGATTTTTAGGGGCCAAATATTCTTGGTGCTAAAATTTCATAAAATACAGATGCCATCTGATGTTAGGTATTGATAATGAAAATTTCCAAAGAGAAATTATTCACATTTAATTGTATTTAAAGTTATTCAATGGCTTTTCTTTTCTCTTGCAATTTTAAAGTAAAGTATATTCTTGATTTTTGCAAAAGCAGTCTAATGCAGCTATTAATAAACTAGCAAAAGTTGACATAGTGTTGTGAAAATTACACACACTGTAATGTAATCCATAATAGAGTATGCAAGAAGGAAATGAAAGAAACAGATAGCCCAGGAAATTATAATTTTTCTACATAAAGAAACTGGAATCTGTAGAATGGTATATCTGTGTCTACAAAAATTAAAATCTAACAGTCACAGACTACATAACCAAATGATGGATAACAATGTCTGGGTCAGCAGTTGAGAGGAAGCCTCTGTCTTATTTATACCAATCATGGATCAAAGAATATGAGTTCAAGGGAAAGCAGTACGAAGTTTTTTTATCTGGTCTACTTGCCAGACTGGTATAGATGCAGTCCATGCTATTAGGACTTACTAAACAAACAAACAAACAGGCAAAAAACCTAAATTGCAGTAAGCGTTCGAGAAGTTTTCTTAACCTTCCTTCTAGGAGTTCTCTATTATCTCTGAAATGTGCAAAGAGATCTTTGTCTAAAGCATTGGATTTGGGTAAACAACAAAGATTTCAAGAATGTAACAACAAAGGGACCAAATGTTAGACAAGAATCCAATTTCTATTTTTTGGTCTTCTATTTAGGTACATATCATTAACCCAATCTAATTTGCTACTAGACACTTACAGGTGCAAAAGAAATTTTTTTTTTTCCTGTCTACATATTAGGTATTTCTCATTTTTGAAGTGTTTACAACGATGTTAGTTTTTAGTAACTGCAACCAGGTTTGCTTTCAGTTTAGGGCAGATTTCTTTCAGTTTAGGGCAGACTATATTTTCAAGGAATGATGAAAATTTTTGGAGAATTTCTGTAAAAGGTTAATTCATTTAAGTTGCTTTTAAGTAAGTTGCATTCTAAAACTTTTAGATCAGTGTCTTCAAAGACTGAGATGAAAAATAGTCTTCCGTTTATATATATATTTCCCTTATATCTAATTCCTCAATTATTTCTGGATTTCAGAATAGAGAACTCTTCTGCCACACATCTCTCTAGTGTACCTTTCTTCCGTCTCTCTTCAGACCCTACAGATACTTACAGAGTGCTCAATATAAATGTTGAAAATCAGGCTGCATTTATGCGGATTTGAGTGAAAAGTTCCCTGAAAGGACCAGTTCAGTTCTACCTCTAGTCTCAAGGTTTCCAATATGCTAAAGAAAAAAAAAATACTGTAGAATTTCTATCTTGGAATTGAAATCTGAATGTTGTGACTGAAGGACATTACTGGCATAAGTTCAATCAGACTCACAGAAGAGTTGAGTTCAGGTTCCTATCCCGCTCATTTGAAGCTGAATCTTTTGCCAAAAATTGCTCTGTTTTACCCGCAACAGGGAAGACAGCAAGAGTGTTTTTTGCTTCTATATCTACTGTCTATATCTACTAACTTATTACAAGAGAAGACCAAATCTTACTTTGCTTTTGTAATTGTTAAATCTCTAAATGAAATTGCCTTCCTAAACATCACTTATGCATCCCTTTATGCAAATACTGGCATAAGGAAATGAGTTCCATCCTTTGATAAAAGATTAAGAGCTTTCTCCAAAAAAGTGACCTAGTCAAAGAGATGCTGAGCATCAACTGTGACTAACCAGAGTGGAAGCTGGTGTTGCTCAAAAACTCTGGAAAACTTACTTGGGTTCCTAAACGTGTATTTTGACTCCTGGTTTGGTTCAACAGCTAAAGAAAGAATTAACGCTGACAGATTCCCAAAGAGATATTGCTGCCAGAAGGACAATTTCCTCTAGACTGGTTAACAGCAATCCAAATAAATCTGTCTTCAATGGAAGTTTTAAAAAGGAGACCATGAGTGCTGTGTTGGGGTAAATATCCTCGATAATCTTGGCAGTCAAGTAAGGGGAAAGAAAAGCGGAATCTGGAAGAAACATGGGAATGGCTATTCTGAAACAGAACTACAGTATATCCATCAAGTGTCCTATTTCTAACATTGACTAGTACCATCTGCTGCAGAGGAAGACTAAAAAATCCTTTCTTAAACCAGCTCAAGTTCATCAGTTGGCTTACGCCCTAAGACATGATGGATTTTGTCTTTACAAATCTTGTGAGATGATAAAGTAAGAAGAAAGATCCGGCGTTTTATTTGCCAATAGAACTGCCCCTCTTCTCTAGAGTCCTGAAAGTGTGGGGAAAGATTCTGGGCATTTTATTTACCTGTAGAACTGCCCTTCTCTGGAATCCTGATCAATGATGGTATGAAAGCCAGACTGCTATTTATGTGTTTAAAAGCGTTTTGGGACAGGCCACATAATTTTACTCATTTCATCCATTGCTAACTTTGAGAAGTTAAATCTGCTAGAGGAAACAAAACCAAATTGGTTACATACACAGAACCTGTACCACTTACACAGATCTATATAGTACTAACATAAACCTTTACTTCCAAGGAAAAGAAAAATATTAGGCTTCCATGGGACTTTTGATGGGATTCAGCTGCACTGGGACGTGGTTCTGCAGTGCACATGTAAAAAAGAAAGAAGTATTTGGTGTGAATGTCCTAGGACTTCATCTGTCTTGCTATTTTTTACTGTAAACGTTTTTTTTATCATCTTCTGGGAAATGTCTTCAAAGTTTTATTTCAGCCAAGCTTCTATATTAGGCTGCTTTAAGTTCCCTCTAGCATTTACTCTGTAGTGTCGTCCCTAGTTGGAAATGCCGTCATTTGCTTGAAGGTAAGTTCCTTGAACTTGATTTTGAAGATAAACAATATTCTTCTCATTCAGCTTTCCAAAGCATTTCAAAATAGCTTCCAGAACTAAAGTAATGAGCAATTACTATCCTTAGTGGAATTCACTAATTGTATGATTCATACATAACATAAGAAACATTCTTTATTTGTATTGTTAAAACTCTTTTTTTCCTGGTTCTATCTATAAAATGTTCAATTGTAAATTGTACTATTCAACAAATTTAACTTGGTATGTGGACTTATATGCAAATAACAAATCAACAAAAAGGAAAAATGGCATTCAAAATAAAAAAAAAATTATAAATATCCTGTTTCTCAGTGAGTTTCATGCAGATTTTTAGTGCAATCAAGGCAAGACAAGAGGAAACACATATGGCTCAATGAAAGAAAGAAATAGAAGGATGAGGGAATTGGGACTGGGCTCCCGAACTGCAGTTTTAATGTCTGTATTTTTATAAATTCATTAATGTCCTGCCTGTCTATTTTGGTAATTCTGAAGTGCCTTTGCAAAACTGATCTGAGTGAGTTTAAGTTCTCTAAACTGCAGGTGACCAATGCTGGGGATTGTTTAGCTAGCAAGCCACAGCACTTTGTAATTCCAGGAAAAAATTACAGGTTACAGAGCCTTATACATTTATCAATGATTACTGAAGCTGAGATTTCATTAAGTAGGCGCGAAAAAAATTGCCTTTGGTTTTGTTACTTCTTCTACACAGAGGCCAACTACTACAATCACGTGACTCTCAATTTGCTCAAAAAAAAGCTATTTAAGGACACATATCTCAAGATCCAGCATAACAGAGACCAGAAGAACAAGCTGCCCTCCCAGTCTTCCTGTGACCCTCTCTGCTTTCGGGATCAACTGCAGTTCCTCCATCTACTTTTTCCCAGCAGTGTAATTCACATGAAATATTTTAAATAGGAAAAATTTGGATTTGTAAGCACTACTTACATTTCTGGAGTCTTCAGCATCTATCCATAGGTTTTTCTTTTTCAGATCTTCTCAGATTTTACTCCGCCATGCTTTCTGTTTCAAATCTTTTGAGTTTCATGAAAGAGCAGTCAGCTGGAATTGATGTTTCCTGCAAGTCCTCCTCACAAATGCTTGGCAAGCCTAGAAAGTACGGTCTGAGGCCCAGGAGCTGACAGAGTTAGGAGATCTTGCTGTACACATCAGTGTAAGGTGGCTATCTGACTTTTGGTAAGAAAACCTGACGAAAAATTGCAAGCCAACAGTAGTCGAGCAAGGAACCATAAAATATATTTGGCGCTCAAGGGTTTAATAGTTGGTTAAAGCTAGAAGTGACGGTGGGCAAAAAAGCAAAAGACCAGTGGAGTTCCCACTTTCAAGCCTGGACAAGCCCCAGGGTGCCTGCACTTTGGCAATGAGAGAGACAGATTTTCTCACTCTTGTCCACTCAGACTTCTTCGTTTGGCTGACCACGAGCAACCAGCAGCTGGCATGGCCACCTGGCCGAATTGTGAATAGCCATCCTTTCATACTTTTGCAGCTTGGAGCATCTGGAAATGCCTGAAGTGCCATGGGCTGTCGCCATTGTGTTGCCTCAGGTGAAGTTTCCTCCAGGTGATGCGCAGCAGCTGCAGCACCCAGCTCCACCTGTGTTACTCCTGGCTCTGCTACATCCCCAGCCATGCTGGGTTTGGGTGTGGTACTGACGTTTTCTTGGTTCCTGGATAAGCAGTGCGTGTCCTACTCTTCTCTGCTTCCAGCTGAAAAGATAGGCTGGCATAGGAACAGAGCATGATGTGGAGCCTTGTGCCAGGCCTGAAGTGACACGCTCTCTGGGGACACATGCGGCTGCAGGTGTCTGCTCTTTGTGTTTCACCTCCCCCTGTTGCCTCGCGATATGGGCAAAGGCAGGAAACTGAGTCATCCTCCCAAGGCAGGCTCTTCCTTTAACATTAATGAGGATTTTGCAGAAATTCCTCGTCTCCCACTGCCTGTGTCCTTAGGACTGAGTTCTACCTGCTATAAAATCAGATGCTTGGGAGAGGAGGAGGAGTGTTAACTGGAAAATGCAATGCAGAGGAAATAGCACCTTGCAACAAACATAACTACATTTCATATCTTGTCTGCAGAAGCTTTTTGCAAACCTAGAAATTAGATATATGAGCATACCTTTTTCCTTTGTAAGCCATATTTAACCTTGCTTGACATGTATTTACAATGAAATGATTCTACTTTCTAGACAAGTTATCCCAGGTTTACCCAGCTTTAATCTAAAGCCAATATTCTGACTTGTTTTTTACTTCATCTCTTCTTTATTACTCCAACCATTTCACCACAGGTTAAAAAAGGAAAAAAAAAAAAAAAAAGTGTTCAAACATTTATTGAGTTTCAAAACAGGAGGGAGAAGAAGGAGAAATGTAGGAATGCCCTCCAGTTTCTCAGATTTTGTGGAGATACTTATACTCATAAATCCATGTGTTCCTAATTAGACAGACATCCCTTTTGAGATAAACAACCTAACTATCCTGGAAAAAAAATCTTTCAACTGCAAAGTCTCCAGAAAAGAAAAGTTCCTAAATAATTCTTAACAGTGGTTTAGAGTAATTGGTGGAACAAACATTTAACAGAAAGTTCAGGCTTTTTAATGCAGAATTGACTTTAATTGTCTGCAAATCACAGGTGATAATTTGGTGGATGTGAATCTGTTGCAAGCGTTATGGGTATTTGCCCATCAAAATAAATATATCAAACTGTCTTCTACAGCCTGCAGTCCCTGATTTAAATGGTTTTTACTATTTTATGACTCTGATGAAGCAGACTTTCTTGATGAAACCTGAGTCTTATTGGTGATTTTAGTGTTGTATTATATTTATTGCAATTTAAAAATAACTGTTATACAACACGTGTATTGTCAGTGACTATACTTTTGCAACTGCAATCTGCTGTGAATGTTTCCAAGGCTCAGTGATCCTCCCACCCACCTCACACCTGCAGGGTGGGGAATTACTGCGTGGAGCTATAGAAAATAGTTATATGTTCATGACTTAACATCAATATTAAATGCTCAAAGATTCTTATGATGTTTATGATTTTGAATGCTCAAGAAAAAGACACAGAAGTGATAACGATGCATTTACCTGTTGTCATTTTTTTATTGTCTCAGTTTAATGTGTTTTAAACATAGAGAAAAGGTTAACATGCTACTAACAAAATTATCAGTGAGTATTGAAAATAAGTACCCATTGGAAAATTTTGCAGTCTTTAGTAGAGTGTTTTACATCTTCTCGTGGAATATAGTCCTTCCACACGGTACACAGTACACAGTACGGTACATAGTCCTTCCACACAGTACAGACACTTCTCCACACAATTTCACTCTGTGTGTGTACGTACAAGTGCACAGACACGGATGTGCATGAATGTACATGTGTGCATAGTTCTGGTTTCTAAACTTATTTCTAAACTTTCTGCACTAATGAATAATACATGTGCAGTTTAACTGTAACACATATTTATAAGAAGCAATCGTTTTGCAAAGATTAGAAGTTAACCCTTATCTCCATGGTATGATGACCATGGGTCCATGATCTGTTTTCAAAGGCAGGTGCACAGCAATTGATGGAGATTACAGAGCAGAAGGAAGAGCCTTCCTGCAGAACAGAGCACCTCTGCTAAAAAAAATTGGCTGGTAGCAACAGTTCAGCCTCCTCATATTTCTTAACACTTTCCTGCTGTTGAGTCACACTGCATTGTAAAATCACCTTGCAAATCAGAAAATGGTGATTGTTTAAACACTTTTCTTTTAAAAGAACCTCTGATGCTCATGAGCTATAGGCCAAACGCCGAGGTATTTACTCATGGAGTTAGATCCTACTGAGCGTTAGCTGGCATCCTACGTCAGAGTGTTACCTGCACAAGCTGAAGGCCTGCTGTGACTTCTTGAGATGTTCACCACCTTGCAAAGCCATATGGGTGTTCAGGGTAGTGTGATTAATCCAAGGAGAAGGAACAAAAAGGAAAAAGGAGAACCATTTTGGCCTGTAATCAGGCAGCCAGTCAGGTACACACAGCTGGGCACCATACAGATTGCAGGGTGACACCGCTTCTATCGAATTCAATAGAAAAATGCTTACTGGCCTAACAAGGACAGATTTAATCCTAGACCCTGAAATATCTCCACAAACCAGTTAATTTTCAGTATAAAATGTCTAAATGTATGTTTTATCAAGCCACTTTTATGTTTCCCTGGCCCCTTTATCTTATGTCAACCGAAAATTCATAATACCGATTTTGACTGAAGGCTGGCTTTAATTACAATTTCTTTTACAGGTCTCAACTGCTTTTTGTGTCCTGGGAAATGAGAGCAATTCTTTCTATCATATTCAGAAAGAAAATGAAAAGGTTGGTAAATGTATAAGTAATTTTAACTGATTCATTGATCTGAATACTTTTAAAGTAATACAGTAAGTATTTCTGTCACACTTTGAAGTTAAGCTTGGAGCTCAGTTACATCCCTTAGGGTTATTTTATAGCCATTAAGAATGTGTACCTTTTATCTGGTGCCTTCAATTAATTGAATTTCAAAAATATTCTCAAATGTTTTTAGAAAATCATTTAGTACCTGGAGGACATTCCTGTGTGATTTATTGTTACAGTAATTAAAAGCAGTGAGTATTACACTGGTCACTGTTGGAACTCCTGTCTGCCTTTGGCTATATTTTGGTTTAAGTTAAAGCATATAGTACACTTGAGAGACTTGTGAAGGGAGGTAAGAAAAAAATTAATTCTTTTCAGATTGCTTCAGAATTTTGGCACACTTAGAAATAACCTCTTAAAGTGATCACAGTGATATTTACATGATAATTGTATGCAAGCACAATTAAACTTCTATATTAAACAATTAAACAGTGCTTTTCCTGCTATGGTGAATTATTCCTGACTACCCATATTAGTATTCTGTGGTTCTAATCAGTGCCATAAATAATTTTCAGTTTTGCACATTCTGCTCTGAAGCAATTATTAAGAACTCTCAGAAAGAGTTAAAACAGCTAATGAAAATAATTAGCAGAAAAAAAATGATGGTTCATCCTGCATTGAAAGATAACCCTAACTGAGAACTACAAACGCTGCTTTAATTGCATCTTTGTTTTGTGAGGCACTCACAGTTCTCTCCTGTAATCCCTTTTGTGCAAGAAGTGATCACTCACAAGCAGTGTTTTGCAGAACTCCTCAGTCACAGGAAAATCGGCAGGATTACACCCCCGGCCCACGTCTCTTCGCTTGTGTAACACAGAGGAAGGAGCTTATTGCTGTATTGCTTCCCTGGAGCTCCACCTCAGCAGCACTGCTCACCTGGCCAAAGTGCAGGATCGAGCAAAGACACAGCACAGGAAGGAGAACTTGGTGCTACTGACTCACTTGGTGTCTTCTGCCTTTTCAGCGTCTTCCAGGAGGCTTCATTCTGCTTCTAAGTATATAAAATTATGCTTTTTTCCTACTAAAAAAGAATGCTGTCCACCCATCCACATATTGAGTACACTAAAACAGCCTTAGCTGTTTCTCTAAACACATCAAAACTTTTTTCTAACACAAAATAAATATCTTCTAAAAATCATGGGCTCACAAATGGAATTATGGTAATACTTGCTTACAAAATTCTTGAAAAAATAATCACGAACCTATATCTTTGTGGACTATAAAAGAACCTCAGATGACCACACAGGATCTGAAAATAAATGTGGTTTATTAGCTTAGGCATGCATTTATGAATAAAAGTCTAGTTGCACAGATTCTGGCCAATACAGGCCAGTACCAGATAAACATTTCACATTTTAACGTACACACTGAAGTCATTGTTCAAAGTAATAACCTATCCTTTTAATAAACCATCCCCGTTACAAAGAAATGCCTAAAGGTTTTCTAGTGTGCATCAGTCTTTTGAACATCACATAATGAATTTAATGTGAGAAAAGGAAAAGAAATGTACCTGTATGGATCCCTGCAAATTAAGATAAACCTTGCTGCTCTGAGGCTACCATATAACTTGGCACCATATAACCAGATGAGGACAAAAATAGTTTCAGTGAAAATCTGATTTCTATCCATGTATTTACTACAGTCTGAATTATATTGGCTTTCCTGTGAAATTATTCCAGTTAAGTAAATTATCTCAGAGGTTTCATGATTAAGCTAATGTGTTTCTAGGACCTTCACAGTGAACATGAGTTATGATACATGCATTAGTATATTATTCCTTGACTAGGTGTGATTTAGTAACCTCTACAGGAAAATAAAGGCCAAAAAAGTAAGACATCAAGCTGCTGGTTTCTGCCATCTGATATCTTAGAAAGTAGGTCTTCAAAATATAGCCACAGTGCTGAAGGAATTGACACTGAAAATTAAATTATATTCCCTTTCTGAATGGAAATATGTGGTGCTATCACCAGTGCTGTTTGTCTAATGACATGGAAAATTAAGGGTTTTAACCACTTGGTATCATTTAATAATGGCCTTTTCACAGCAGAGAGGGCATTGCTCTAACTACAGAAATGGGAAAGAATGACAAAGAATGTCAGGATAGATAGGACCAACAGCATTTCTACAGTGAAAAGAACACCTTTTAATAGTTTAAACATTAAAGAATGGTTGAAACCTTAGCATTATTGGTAATTGAAACAAAAATAAAAGAGAAAGACAACAACATTATGAACAACACGAAGCAAGATCCACAAATGCCCTTCCAGCATTGGACTCTGGCCCATGGTTTTTTGGAGTGCTGCTCAAAAGCTTTTGCTCTTCCCAGATTTATCAGTGACCAGTGTTCCCTCAGTGTCTATCATGCCACTATGGCTGACCTGCACTCATGTCTACTGGGATTCCAGCTCCACTTAGTCTGGTTGCCCTCCTGCCTGCCTAGGCCAGTTTCTGACAGAAAGCCACCTTGCTTTCTGCTACGTAGTTCGGAGGGGCAACGGATGGCAATTTCCAAGGTGTGCAGGCCAACATGAGCAAATTGGAAATGACAGACTCGAGTCTGCTCACTTCCTTTAAGCATCACTGAAATAATTAAAAATGTTGATCTCGTGGACCTGAGGTTGTTCTATTACAGAAGACTCATATTAATGTACTGTTACTGGTGGTAGCTGTTAATACAAAAAATTACTCTGAATGATGCCTCCTGCCCTTGAACATCATATTTCGGGGCAGGGAGGCAGCTGAATCCAGCAACCCCCCAGCACCTCACCACCGGATCTCCCCCCCTGTAACTCTGCCGTCGGGAAAAGCGGGGGTGGCCTCTGGCCTAGCACCCAGCTCCGGGACGGAGAAATGGTTGGAGGGAGACACTGAGAGGTCCCGCTCCCTTCAAAGCACGTTTGGGCCGAAGGGCAGGTGTCACCTCCAGGCGGTGGATGGTGTCACCCCGCTCTGTAAAACACAGCCTCAGCCGGGCAGGCAGGCGGCTGGACGGGGTCCCCGGGGGCGGCGGCGGCTCCCCCCGCGCAGGCAGGGGACGTCGGCCGGGCTCAGAGGCAGCCCGGGGCGGGAGCCCGGGGGTAGCGCCGGAGGGACAGGCTCCCCGAGGGAAGGGAAGAAAAGTCCAGACCCGCAGTGGCGGGAAGGGGACAGCACACAGGCCTCCTGCACTCCCGGGGGGCATCGCAGAGCCCTCGTCCCGCCGGCGGGGAGGCAGCCCTGGGCGGGCAACCAGGGCACCCACGTCGCTGTGGGTTTGTTACTCCGCTTTAAAACGCAAAGGCTCGTGGCACGATTGGCTTTCTGTTTACAAGTGCAGATGGGGAGAAGGCTCACGTTTTCTTTCTCCGTATGGTTTCCCCGCCTTGAAAGCTGCAAGGGCAATCCGAGGAGGGAGAAAGGGGAAAGAGAAGAGGATTTCCCAGTTTCAGCATTCATCAGATTTACCCTGTCATTGCACTACAAGGTGCAGCGTGCGTCGAACATTACGAGCACGGGGCCATGCAAATGACACAGGCATGAAAGAGCCCTGGCAAGAATAAATCTGTCGATGTACAGATGTTCCCTATTAACGTTACTGTTCAGCCTTGGTGGTTACTGTGGGAAGACATCGGATTAAAAATTCCCATTGCCACCCCACCTCTGCTGAACCTTTCTCCCCACACCTCTTTGTCTTCGCTTAATTAGGTAGGATATAATACTCTCTTTTTCTCCTCCTCTGTCTTATTGAGACGTCTGCCCAGGCTCACGCCTTTAAACAGGAATGATATTGATCCCTCCTCCCCCTTCTGTCAATCCCGATTTGTCCCTTTTCCTGCTGAACAAACAATTAAGAAAAGAAAGTACCGAGCGCGCGGTGGAACTTGTCATGCACAGGCTCCGGCGGGGATCCCGGGCGCTGCGCGGCCCCGGACACCGGGCCGGAGCCCGGAGCGGCCCTGGGCGCCTGGGACTGAGAGAGGGTGGCGGGAGGCTGCACACTGGGAAAGGGATTTGGGACTGGGAGCTCGCTGCCGGTTCGCCCAGCCTCGGGCCCCTGTAACTTCTCCGCAAGAGAGAGAGGCGGTGGCGGTGGCAGCCTGCGGCTGAGACCGGGCGGGACGGACGGCCAGGAGAAGGGACGGGCGCAGGAGGACGCAGGAGGACAAGCGGCTGCAAGCGGTCCTGCCCCGACCTGCTTGCGGCTGCCTCCGGCACCTGCCTCCCCTCCCCGCTCGGCTTCCCTCCCACCTCCGCCCCGGAGGAAGCCCCCAGTGCCCGGGCAGCCCCCGTGGGGCTGCGCCCAGGGCGGGCAGCGACGGCGTAGCCGGCCTCGGGGGCGCTGCAGGGAGCGGGTCCCCGGTGCCGGGCGCTGCCGCGCCGCCCCCCTTTGCCCCCTCCCCGCGGCCGGGGGGCGCTGGCCCGGGCAGTCCCCGGCAGCTCCGCGGCGCCCGTCTCCGCCGCGCTGCCCCCGGGCTATGAATAAAGCCGAGGCGGCCGGGGGGCCAGGTACAGGTGCCCGTCTCCTGCGCGCAGGGCTACGCCGACGTCCCAGCCCGCCTCCTCCAGCGGGAGGGAAACAAAGACGGCGAGAGAGGCAGGGAGAGTTGCCTGTAAGTTTAGCGCCTTTCAGTCGTGACTCGCGGAGATAAATGATAGTTTGGAGGTGCGCGCAGTTAATCACCGCCACGGCTGCCGTACAGCGTGTGCAACCCGCAGATCATTAGGTTAAATGGAGGACATTCGTGTCCTTCCAGAATCAATGCAATTATTGTTGGCAACAAGGACAACAATTGGAGTGGCAGTACTAATTTTACTAACCTGCTATTAATTATGGTGTCCCCCACGCCCCAGATGGCGTTTATAACCCGCGGAAGCAAGCAGTGCTGGCTGCTTCTGTTTTAAAACGGGAAAAGTTGGAAGTGGAGTGCCTGGTCGTGTTGGAAAGTGTTAATCAGTAGCAAAGAGTGTGATCAGTGGAACTATTCACTTGAGCGTCACTCTGGTACAGGGGGTTAGTGAAGTGGCTGTGGCGCCAGTTGACCGAAGGCTCCGTGCCGTGCCGCGCCGCGCAGGTACCGCGCACTGAGACATGTCTGCGTTAGCTCCCCGCAGCTCCCTGCCACGCCAGCCAGCGCAGACCAGAGGAGAGAAGCCCTGCCATGGCACAGCCATCGCTACCAGGTTTTAGCCGAAGCCTGGCGTGATCGCAGGTAAAAAATTTCTTCTTTTGGTGGCGATGCTTGTGAGTGTGTGTGTGTATGTGTGTGTGTGTGTGTGTGTGTGTATCTGTAGAAGAGGGGGGTGGAGGGGAGCGGTGGGGCTTACCCCCGCACCCCCCCTTCTCCTTCGGAGTCTGCTTTAGCAGCAAGGCAGCTGAAAACGAACTGCTGGAGGGAAGAGAAACTATCCGTGATGAATCATTTGGCTTTGTGCAATCTTTACCTAGGACAGAGGGTAAATGTATTTTAACGTATGTGTGTTATTTCTTGGGAAGGGGGTGTGGATATGATATTCAGCGAGCACTAAGGTAAGGTACAAGAGTCAAACTTTCTGGATTTTAAGGCGAACTTTAAAAGACACAGAATATGACCTTGCAAGCAAGAAAGTTTTACCTTCGCAGGGAAGTAAGTTGAAGCTGTCGGCTGCCAAAGAGCTCAAAGGTGGTGGCGTCTGAATGCCTGCAGGTCTGCAGCACTGGGGGTACAGGAGCTGAGAAAGGAAATCTTGTACAATCTTTGCTTTGCTAGTGAAAGCGTAGTTGCGATGCTGTGCACAGAGCAGGTAAATTTGGGCATGTTGTAGGGTCCGTCTATAGCGGTAGAGCAGCTGCCCATGTCGCAACATATGCTTCTCTTGCTGAAAAGTTTTGTGTGTGTGTGCATGTGTGTGTGTTTGTGTGTGTGCGTGTGTGTGTGTGTGCGTGTGTGTGTGTGAGTGAGAGAGAGAGAGAAAGTGCTGGCTCTAGTTCTTAAGTGTGAAAAGTTAATAAATACAAAGAACAGAATGAGCATGTGAGGCCTTTCTGCTTTAATCTAGATTGTTTGCCAAGAGGATTGAAGACTTACAAAATGAAAGCATTCAAATGGATAGCTTTGAACCACTGATTTTGCATGTAGTTGTAAACTGAGTAAATTAATTAGCAGCGCCTTCTTATGCAACTGTTCTGTTGGTCATCATGGCTCTGCCAATCCCAAGCCATGGCATGGGTTTGTGCAGGTCGGCAGCATCGGCTCTCTGTTCCTCGATCCAGAGTGCAGGAGATGCAGTTACACCTCAAATTGGCTCAGAAAAAAAACCCAATCATATTTACTGCCAACAGCGAGTTTACGGGAGCTAACCTACTTGAAAATGTTGTAGGCTGCCCTCGGTTCCATGTCAGATTCCAAATGGGCAACATATAGATCTTCACAGCGTTTGTCAGGTGGTGTCAATGTTGCTTTAAGTCTGTAACATGGAAACAAAGCAAACTCGACTGAAAGAGCTCACTAAAGTCTGTTTAGCCCATAAGCAAATTCCGTTGCTGAAATGTTTCCAGGAGTGGCAATAACCCCTCCAAAAGAGAAGGCGATGGAAATGCAGATAGTAAGTGTAGCTGCATTAACTGCCTCTAGATCATGTCCCTGAAGACGTCCATCAAAGCCTGAGTCCTGAAGAGGTTCTGTTTTACCTGCTGTGGCCTGTTCCAGCATCACACTGTTTCATTCTCATTCCATGTTTTTACAATAAAACTTGTATGAGCATTAGCTCCAGGTTCTCAGAGGAAAAGCTCATAACCCTGGGAGAGAGACCTGGTTGGTCTTTGGATGGGAAATACCTGCTCGCCTGAGTGCGCAGGCTGGTTCTGACCAGAAGGGAACACTCCAGCATTTCCTATTGATCGCGATGGGTTTCCTTGCTCAAACTTTGGAGAGAGCAGTGTGTGTGTGTTTCTTTCTCGAAAGCTGTTAACTGCTTTGTACAGGAAAGGGGCTTTGACGAGGATCAATTTTTATTGCACAGCAAAGACTTGCATTTTCCAAATGCTTAAGGATATAGCCCACAGCATTAAGCGTCTTTGCTTGGATTTGAACAGTGTTACGTTGTTTATGTGCAAGAACCACAAAGGTTATTTTAAATCATTGTGGGGCTTAATGCATGTTTGTGCTCTGGCACCAGAAATTCAAGATGAAATATAATTGTGTTGAGTTTCTTATCAACAAAGGGCCATTATTTGTAGACTGTAAGTGAAACAAGACATCAGCAGTGGGGGAGGACGTAATGTCAGCTTTCAGCATTTAAGTGTTTAAGGTTATTAAGTTTTTTTGTCTCTTTTTGTTTGTTTGTTTTGGTGGGGGGTTTTTAATGACTGCTTTCTAGGGAATACAGATTGGAACTGACACAAAGCTGACCGGGGGTAAAGTAATAGAGCAGGCAGGCTGCAAAGAAAAATGACAAATAATTATCATGATTAATACAGGAAAGTTCAGTGCGAAAATGGGCACCAGAGTATTTGCATGGCGCAGTGAAAGACAACTGTGATATATAAATAGACAAGGACTATAAATATTGAATTTCTACTTGTATTTTAAAGTTTAATAGACTCATCTAAATATCAAAACCTGTAGTGTACTGTGGGCCACTGCGGAGTTGACATCTGCAGTGGAAAAAAAAAAAAAAAACCAACACAACACCGGGACATTTCCCAAACTGTAGCCTGGAAAACTGGGAGGACTTCTTCAGGCAGTTCTCCAGCTCTCCCAGCTAATTATAGTGCTTTACACCGAGCCGCTCTTGAGATAAGTGCAACTATTTTCTTCCCTACCACCGGTGAGTTTTATTCCGGAGCTTGAACAAACATCCCCCAGCGCAATGGGCACAGGAGGCAGAGGGAGCAGCACGGAACGCTGCGTGCAGACCATTGTGTAAACACTGGGTGTCTTTTCTTCCCAAACAATGCGATAGTCCGTCAGCACGCCGCGCAGAAGGAAGCTGCCGGTAAAGAGTCGCTAAAAGTGTCGTTATACCTTGGCAGCACCGGGGAATAATGCAGGAGGAGGAATAGAGAAGCGCTTCTATAAAAGAAACCCAATGGCAAAGTTATTAATATTCTCAGAAATAAAAAGGAGTTAGCATTTCAGGTGAGGAAAGAAAAAAACACTTTCTTCCTATTCGAAAATCAATACAGAATTCCAAACCGATTATTTATGTCGTTTGATTCCCATTCTTTATACGTTTCTCCCGGCTACAGATACTCAGCTGTCAGGATAATTTGCATGTACTGTATCTGATATCTTTTATTTGCAAACACTCTAAAGCGCTATAAAACGCCTCTCGTTGTAGTCTAACTCAATCTGAGAACTAGTATTTTCATCTGTAAATTAAAGCAATTACGCAGCAGATATTATATTATGTGTACTGTGGTCTCCAGATAGTCATCAATCACCCTCAATCGAGCTGTCAGTGTGGGCAGATTCGTTTCTGGGAGGCAGTCTTCCAGCTGGGGAGAAGAAGAGAATATCATCATTAATTAGAGTGTGACCCTGGGGCTATTCACATGTCTGAACCCAGGAATCTCTCTGAGCAAGTCTGCACACCATGGAGCAGCGTTCGACTGCACCAGCAGCCCAGCTTCAGCCTCGGAGCTGACTCCTCTGCTTCCTCCATCCTCGCGGGGGTTGCCTGCTTGCCCTGCCTCGGTGGTACCGGCCGTCGGGGGAGAGTTGCTGGGGCTGCCAGCATCTTCCCCCGACGGCCCGTTACCTGCTCCCTCCGAGCGTGAAGCAGAGGGGGGTTGCTCCCTGCTTGCGTGTGGGGGGGCCCCAGACCCCCAGAGGGCAGGGAAGCTGAAGGCACCGATGGGATGGTTGGGGTAGAAGGGGGTGTTGGAAGTTTGAGATGGGATCAAAGTCGTTTTAACGTGAAAAGTCACATCTTTTCCATCATTCCCCGGAAGACGCTTGTAGGGCTTTCTACCTGTAATCACACGCCTGGAATAAAAACCGAAAAGAAAAGCAGGATTGCTTATCCTGTGCTTTATTGTCAGCGTTAGCGCTAATTTTAACTGTTGATTAAATCTTAAATGAAGACTCAGTCGTGTGTCCCTTCATATGTCTTGTTTGTAATTGAGACTAATTATTACTGTGGGGTGGGAAGAAGCAGCTGCTCATTAATTAATTTCTAATTAAAAGTGCTTACTAGCCTTTCAGTGACTAAGGAGGGTGGGGAAAATAGCTGATACAACATTGATCCTTCAGATTAAAAACATTCATTTCCTTCTCTTGCCCGCAGAAATATATATGTGTTGCAAGCAGGCGTTGCCGCTACCGAAGCGCTTCCCAAACTTTCGCTCCTGTTAGGCAGGCTGAAGGCGATGCTGGAGAGTCTGTTTTCCATGCCAGGGGAAAGGTTCCCGAAAATGAGTGTTAAACTTCAAGGCAGGTTAATTTGAGTAGGTTTTGAGTGACGTCAGAGGCTCGGCTCTTTTAAAACAACGTGCTTGTGAGCTGATACATTTGTATCACTTTTCTTCTTCCCACCTTTTATTTTTCTGTGGGTGCAGAGTATTTATTTTTGCTGTTAAATTTGCCAGCCTTGGAGCCTACATGTAACAATTATTTCTGTGTTGTAGCTGTAGTGGGGAAGGTGCTAAAATCGCCGCACATATTTAAAAGAAAAAAAAAAAAAGTTTAAGTTTTCATGTAAATAAATTAAATGTGGTTTTCTGCTTCGTCCTATAAGCATCTAGGGACCTGTGGTTACCAATCAATTGGTACAACAGAGCACAGCCAGGCTGCAATAGCGTGCAGATCAGACGTCTCGCCTTGTTTCTAGATAACTGGGAGCCTCTGTACCATGTCCTATCCTCAGTTTGGCTACCCTTACTCCTCTGCACCCCAGGTAAGACTTTTTGCCTACCAACGTTAATTGATTGAATTTCAGTCCTTATCTATGCCTTCCGTCCGGGATGAGGGCGGCAGCGATCCTCTCCCGCATGCGGTAGCGGCAAAGCAGATGCTCGCTCCGCAGCTTTCCAAGATGCCCAAGTTCTGTGTCGGGCACCAATTTTAAAATGGGAAGAAACACGCGGGATTTAGGGTGTTTGGGGGTGATAAAGACTCGTGGGAGAGGATTACAGAGATGAGAGAGGTGAGAAGGGGAGCTAGAGATCGCCCATCCCAACCCCCACCCGCACCCCTCTCCTCCTCCTCCCCCCCCATTTTTTTTCTCTTTCACGATTAAATTCACAGTTTACCAGTTAAACACGGACGTACGGAGGTCCGGCCCATAGAAACAGAACGGAATATTCTAAACCAGCAGGTTAATAACAGATGCATGAGTGGCTGCTACAAATCTGCAGTCAAAATAAATATGCATGAATGACTTCGAAAAAAAGGTTTAAAAACGCAGATGGGAATCATTGTGCTGCAAGACGAGAAAACGGTGTAAAGCTCAGTTTTGTGAAAACACCCCAGGAAAAGTTAGCTTTTAAATGCAGAGGGCCTGAGGAATGTATTATAGAGGATTAAACACCCACAGTCACGGGGCGTTTGGTTGTGGTTGTTGTTGTGGAGTCGTTTCTAAAAACGGATAAAATACTTGCACCTCTGCACTTCTCCAGAGCGTTTCTATCACGATTGAAGTAAATACGGAGGGGGAGGGAGGAGGGCGGGCGACACCCCAAAGCTACGACCTGGTTTGAAAAAAAAAACCAAACCAAACCCAAACAAAAACCCACCAAACCCGCACAATCTAAAAACAACCGAACCCAAACTTGGTTACACTTTGGGAAGTTCCCCACCCCCGCCCTCAGCGCCGCTCTCTTTCCCTCCAGTTCCTGATGAGCACCAACTCCCTGACGACCTGCTGCGAGTCCAGCAGCCGGACGCTGGCTGAGACGGGGGCAGCCGCCTCTGCCCAGACCCCTGTGTACTGCCCGGTGTACGAGAGCCGTCTGCTCGCTACCGCCCGACACGAGCTCAACTCCGCCGCCGCCCTGGGGGTCTACGGCGGACCCTACGCCGGGCCCCAGGGCTATGGAAACTACGTGACCTACGGTACCGAGGCTCCCGCCTTCTACTCCTTGGTAAGCCGCCCCGGGGGATGCTCGCTGCCTCCCTCCCTCCCTGTCTCCCGCTCGCCCGTAAGCCCCGCGCTCCCCCCGTGCTCCCGGGGGCGGAGGCCGCTCGGCGGGACCCCTCCGCGGGCGGGGGCAGCCCCGGGCGCTTCGCCTCCGCCCCGCCGTGCCGCACGGCGCTCCCCGCGTCCAGCCCCGCGGTCAGCAGCTGTTCCAGCCCGGCGCTCGCTCCTCACGGTAAAGCAATTAAAAGTCGCGCCTGACGAGCTGGCGGCCGAGTGCGGAGGGCCCGTCCGGGAGGGCAGTTTAGGGCGACCCAGACCCAGGCTTGCAAGAAAAATGATGCGCTCTTCCCATACAGTCTTTTTCCTTTTTCTTTTTTTTTTTTTCTTTTTCTCTGCACCGTAACAGCGAGAGTTAATGTCCCTATTGATGTCGCTGGCCGCCGCGGCCGAGGGGCCCCCGGGAAGGTCCGTCTCGCCGCT
>VZTF01009722.1:327658-391947 GCA_013397755.1 Cnemophilus loriae | reverse complement strand
GATGCCGCCGCCGGCCGCCGCCGGGGAGGAGGAGGAGGAGGAGGAGGAGGTGGCGGCGGCAGAGCGGGCACGGAGCTGCCTGAAGACGGCGGCGGAGGAGTGCGGCCCCGACCCGCTGGGCGCTCGGCAGCGCGGCTGCGAGTCCAAGATGTGCTTCCAGCAGGGGCAGCAGCTGCTGGAGGCGAAGCCCAGGATTTGGTCCCTGGCGCACACTGCCACCTCCCTCAACCAGGCCGAGTACCCCTCCTGCATGCTGAAACGGCCGGGGGGCTCGGCCGCCGCCGCCGCTCCCGCCCCGGTCAGCGTCATCGACAGGCACCAGGATTCGCCGGTCACCAACCTCAGGAACTGGGTGGACGGGGTGTTTCACGACCCCCTGTTCAGGCACAGTACTTTAAACCAAGCCCTGAGCAACACAACAGTTTCCTGGGCTACAACCAAAGGAGCCATTCTGGAAACGGGCGCCTTGGGACGCGCGGTGGGGAACGGCGCCAACGTGCTCAAGGGGCAGCTCTCAAACCTGGCCCACCATGACTCAAACAAAGAGTTTCTGGCGTTTCCCAAATCAGGAAGCAAAATGTTTTGTTCCTAACAGGCCCGCCGAGGGGCAAAGGACTTTCTAACGCTTGAAGAGTCAGCTACACTGAAAAGAGACTTGCAAGAGTTTAAATTTAAAAATAAAACTTTTTCTTCCTTTTTGTTTTTTTAACAAACAGTATAAACGAGGATTTAAAGTTCAGTTTGCTCCGTTCAAAGGAAAGACTTTGCTCATTGCTGTTCTGAACATTTTCTCCTGGCTGCGACTTTAAGGGATCAGTGTCGTGAAAGTTATTTAATTCCATGTCCAAACAGCACGTACTATAGTGTAGACCTACTTAAAAAGTTTACATCCGAAAGTTTACAAACAGGAAATTTTAATTCAAATTTAATTTAAGGCATGCCGACATTAGTTATAAAGACTTTTCGAGAGTTTTTCCTCCTGATTTCCTTGTTAGCATATAATTCACAAACAGCACTTCTAATAAGTTTACACCTACTGCACAAATTTATCTTGACGAAAAAAAATGTTAAAAGGTATGCTCACTCCAATAAATTGTCTGTTTCAGAGGTAGCACAAGTGGTGGCGTTTTGCATTGGGCAGCAAACAACTTCCGTGTTTCAAATTCCCCTCGGAGCCGGTCCCGGTAATTCCAAGGACTGTCAACAGGCTGCCGGGAGAGGGGAAGAGAGGCTCAGCGCAGCGCTGCCGCGGGACTGAGGACGGACCCCCGAGAGGCACGCTGCGCGCAGGAGGGATGCTGGGCTGCGCTCCGCGCCGGCCGTGCCTNCTTCTCCCTCCCCTCCTTCCCGAGCTGCAGGCGGGCGGGGGTCGGCCCCCAAGGGCCGGGCTCTGCCGCGGCGCAGCCTCCGCCGTGCGCGGAGCAATTGATTCACATGGAAAATTTGATCTTTTAAAGAACCGTTTTAGCTTTCCAGCTCCTCTGCCAGTGCGGAGAATCGCTGATCCGCCATGAATATTTCAGCACTTCAGTACAGATGCTTTACCGTTTTGACATTAAATAGAGTGCAGCCAACAAAAAGAGAGAGGGAGGAAGAGCGCTCTCGACGTGTGATTCAGGGGCACTCGCAGCTAATTTACCACTTAAATAACAGGCGCTTAAAAGATTTCATTTCCTTCCCCTGAACGGGGACAAACTTTACTGATCCCCGGACCGGGAGACAGGGAGAACTGCTGGAAGAGAAACTGCGAGGCAATAACAGATCCCGGCTTACCCGGGCCGGTCTAAAACCGCTGAGCTTCTGCGCCCGGCGCGGCGGGGAAGAACCGAGAGCACCCGAAGGACCAAGCTGACATCGGGACAAGCAGAAAAGCCTTCCTTGCCTCCCAGCATTCTCGCCCATCCCACCCCAGCGGCTCCCCTCCAGTCCACCCCCCTTCACAATCAATAAATAAGAATACAACAAAGGGGAAATATATGTAAAGGCAACTATAAACGCAACCGAGACAACACTCAGCCAAAATATAACATACTCCAGCTTGCGAAGTTTCTAGCGAGACCTGTTAGTGCAAGGACTGAATAAAGGAATCCAGGTGCGGAGATCAGATCAAGCCCTTCCCCTCTCTGCGAGCAGCCGTAATTGGATTGTATCCAGTCATATTCCCTGTCATTGTATTGACTTTCGCTCTCTTGGATGATATTATCGAGATCACTGAACCCCTCTGCTGATCTGGCTGTCAAAAGGCTCAGACAGGAGCCCCCGGCCTGGAAAACGTGCATCAGCCGAGATAATTTGAAGTGAAATTTTCATTTTGACAGTAAACCCCTCAATTTCTAAAGGCTCTGCACCCGGAGAGCTCGGTGGCAGGGGGAGGCTTTACAGAAAGCCCACGTCTTAAACTGAAAAGGGCAAAAGAACTCGAATTAGTTGTAATAGATAAAAGGGCAAAAATAAAGAGTCAAGGGTACTTGACAGTAATAGCGAAAGTGGAGTCTCGGGGGAGCCGCGATCTGAGCTAAAGGCTGGGCCGGCAGGAATTTTAATGCAGCCGGGGCGGCCGGCGAGCTTTGCGTCTGAAACCCTTTAGACAAAGCAAATTATTTTCCGCCAAACTAAAGAGACGGGGATGAAGGAGGCGAGGGAGAGGGAAGGGGAGAAGGGCGAGTGTTCGGGCTGCCCTCAAACCACTGGTAGAGTCAAGCGAGATGGGGCATAAATCCCCTCCGACTGCTGCGAGGGTGATCTTAAAGCGGGGAGGTTTGTGTGTGCCAGCCTTGCTGGATGTGCAGGAACTGGAGGGGACACGGGGGCTCCCGATGGGCTTCGGTTTCTATGCGACAGAGGCTATGTGGAGTGGAAGGGGAATCTATTCTTTCTCCTAACACAGCGACAGCCGAATGTGTGTGTGGATTCTGTGTGTCTGTGTGCAAGGAGAGGTCTCGTCCATCGAGCAGCCAAAAGTCTTTCTCAGCCTGAAAAGCTCCCTGACTTTGCGGAGAGCCGGCCCCCGCCGGCCTCCCTGGGCTGGCCCTCGGCGGGTGACCCCGCAAGCCGATAAAAGTCATTTTACAAGTCATTGCTGGCCGGCTTTGGCTAGGTCCAGGATTCAATTCGGACGTCCCGCTGTTTGGGAGACAACACTCTCCCCTCTCTCCCCCTCCTCCCCTCCTCCGAACTTAAAATGAAGGTGATAACACTGTGGGCAAAACACAGGCGCACTGAAATACCAGAAGCCAAAAGAAAAGCGGATCAACACTTTATCCCTTCATTTTCGTGTTATTGTTGTTATAAAACAAGTTTGAGTGAGTTTATGACTGCTGTATAACAAGAGCAGGGCTCTCCAGAGCAGGCGACCGGCCGTATCTCGGGTCTGGTAAATCTGTCTGTGCCTGTGTGCGCTCACACCAAAACATTGCCCATCCTGAGAGGAGACTGTGTCAGTTAAAGGGGAGGGAAAACAAAAAATTGCTTTAATACACAAACCTTATGACCTAGATCAGCCATGAAATGCAGAAGTCTTTCAAAAGGGTTGGGTTTCTCATTGTTTGGTTGTTTTGATTTTTCTTTTAATGTCAACAAAAGAGTGTGAGAAATTAATTTTGCCATTTGATTCAATAGCACAAGTCAAAGATCAGGCTCCTCTGCTTTAGAGGAAGCTGCAGGGCTGAAAGAGAAAGCCATGCAGCTCGTATGTCTGTACAAAGCAGAAATATAAAGGCAGATTGAGAAAGAAAGAGGAGGGAAAAAAATCATTGAGAAATGTCTTGAAACTGAGAGACTCTAAATCATTCAGCCATGGCAAATTCAAACACACAAAGGAGGGGATGCTAAATTAACAGTGCTTTTTACATAGAGCCCAAATAAAACTGTAATCAGCGACGCGTTACTTTTCATTAAGCGAGTTTGACAGGAGCATATTCAGACTCGACAAGGGAACAGGAGCGAAGAAATATACGGCTCTCCCAGCCCGAGTCATAAGATAATTCCTTAAGCTCCATTAACAACTCTTAGCCGCAGGAAATGGGCTCACTGAAAACATCTCCAAATCTAAAAGCTTTATCGACCTCTCAAACCTCTGCTGATGGTTCTATTTTTTTTAAAAAACTTAGAGGCGAGACGTCCAGCAAGGTAATAGACTTTGACACAACACCTTCTTAACTGGAGAGAGAAAGGCAGAGAAAACGAGACCTTAAATGATATTTAAAAGGCAGCCAATTAAGATTTAAAATGATTGTCTCCTGAGATTATGCATGCAATTTATGTCATCTACTTTTTTTCCCAGACATGCATGCAAAATTGCAATGGGGTATATTGCCTATTCCTTAAATGATGATGATGATGATGATTATGATGATAATAATAATAGAAGAAACAGTAACAATTAACAATCTATAGCTATCTCACATAATTGTAAATGCTAATCCAGGAAAGGGCTAGTGTTTGGGTAACCTGATAATAGAGCATCTTGCAACAGCCAACTTATTTATAGATGTCTAATTAAAAGACCAATAAATTAAATGATTCTCACATTATCCACTAATGTTTAGGAGAACATTTCTTTTCATCCTGAGTGAATATTTGACTATTAAAGTCATGTAATTAATTTATAGTCAAACAACCCAGTGTAGCAGCTGCTTCCCAGTGGCCATGTGGAAAGGTGTCCAAGAAGATTTTGTCTTGGCAAGACTTTGATTATATATTTTTCAGATATAATGGTTCAGAAGGAGACTCTGACTTACTACAGTCTTTTTGCTATACGTTTGCCTTTTCCATTTAAATCTGACCTTCAAATACTATGAAGGCTTGCGTGTGTGAAAGTGTATCCGGTTAAATGCCAAGAAAAGAGTTAATGCTCACACTGTACCATTTCATGCAGAAATCCTGTAAAATGCAAGAAAATATTATAACTTGCTAATTTTGTGAGAGATCAGAAATTGTTTCAATGAGTGTGATTTCTAGATGAATGAGGTGAAAAAAGATCATTCAAACACCACTGTGTTTTGGTCCAAGTGTTTTGGTCCACACTTAGATGAAGTTAGTTCTGTCTGTGAAGCAATGAGCTTGGGTCTGAGTCCTGTGTGTCTTGAGGGCTGAACATGTAACTTAGTCCTTTAAAAACATGAAGAACGGAGGAATATCAATGGTCAAAGTATACATTTTTATTTGTGTGGTAAAGAAAAAGAAGTAATAATTGTGCGTGTTCTTAAAGAGGAAGCTATTTTTAATGGAATAGCTAATGGTCAAAACACCAGTCTTGAAACGTGACATCTGGCATGTTTCAACTCACATTTACTGTCAAAAAGGCTGGGAGGTGCTTAGGACTTGTGGGAAGCGTTCTCTTCATACTCATTGTGAAATGGCATCGTGGCAGATAATAATCCTAGATTTGTAGGCCTCCTCGAAAAGCAGTCTTAATATACACACCAACTACATGTATCTGGAGGCAGTTTAACACGTAAATCATTGGTCTCTTGTACCATATGACTATACAGCAAAACCTGAATTTGGCTTAGAACTTGAAGACACATTTACCATAACCTGAAGAACCACGGGAAGAGGATATGCTTGGGAGAAATTCAAAAGCAAATGATAATAATTGCTTCCCAGTGTGCCCCCACTCCAATGAGAAATGGAACTGTATTCAGGGAGGAAAGAAAGAAGCCTCCATGTGACCTAGAGAGAGTGCATATATGCAAGCCCTGCTGGTGTCCTGCTTCCCACAGTGGGGAATGTGGTCTGGGCATGAGAACAGTGATTGACCTACTTACAGTGCTCAAGAGCTATTTCTTGTCCATCCCAGCTTAAGGAAAGCACGAAAAGGAAGGAAATATCTTGAAGGAAAGTGTTCTCTTAATGTTTTTTGGTTTTTTTCCTGACATTAAAAAAGTCTTTTACTCATTCATTTGGCTAGACAAAAGTGAGGGCATAAAAATCTATTTCTTCTCAGTATTACATCCATTTCATTTCTCCAAATCAGCATGTCATTATCTAAATTTTGAAATGGGTTTCAGTTGTAGTTGGTGAGTATTTTTTCAGTGGTTTATATGGAATCATAATCAGGTCATTTTTCAAAGTCTACCTCAGAAATCCTTTCTGAAATACTGCAAAGAATGATGGTGGCAATGAAATGGAACCAAGGAAACACCTACTTTCAGAAGTATTTCTTTAATTTATACGACTCATATAGAATGCCAAAAATCAAACAATTAAAAAAGATGTACTTGAGATCTCATCAAATATTTTCTTATGTGCATTGTATTGTGAAACAGGATTGAAGCATTTGCTAGAAATATAGAACAAAGCTGAATAACCAACACTTTACCTATGTCGTGACAGGAGAGGTGCTATATCAAAGGCTGACGTGTCCCCTAAAGCTCTGTTCTCTGTCATGGTATCTATTGATTCTGGGCTTTAATGACCTGAGAAGTTACTCAGAATGAGTTCTGTTGTCCTCAGTATGAAGGTGCTCAGCTAACAAACAGGTTCACTATATTAGTACTTTTGCCGGGGGGAAAATTATTGGAAAGGTAGGAGAGTGCTCAGGGAATGAGCTGAAGTGGAACACTTCCATGGTAGGAGAAATGAATAAAGAGGGAAATGCTTGGGAATCCTTTGTGGTTCCTTCCTTCCTTCCTTCCTTCCTTCCTTCCTTCCTTCCTTCCTGAAAAGTGACCAGCCTGGCCCTTACAGAAGGTATATAGAGCACAGCATGATATTTTTTCTTCAGTCCTGGTTAGATTACAGCTCACATGAACAAAAGCCCTATATGTGAAGGTGATGTTACACACATCAGCCCTCATGACGTTGGTTGCTGGGGGCTTTGTGAACAGAATGCTTTGCTTGTGAAGCTTCATGCCATTAGGTTGCCCTCTTTCTGAACATACCATCATCTTTTCCCTGACCTTGTGACACAAATGGCTGACAAATCACAGGATCACAGAATATTCTGAGTTGGAAGGGATGTGCAACTCTCATCGAGTCCAACTCTGAAGTGAATGGCCCACACTGGGATCAAAACCGCAGTCTTGGGGTTACTGGCACCATACTCCAACCAATTAAGCAAAGGAGATAGAAGCTGTGAGATGTCTTTTAGTCCAATGTCAAATATGTGATCAAGTACTGATAACATTATCTTTTTGAGTCTTATTTGCCACAAACTCCAGTGTACACGACTTGATTCTTTGGTTACAGACTTCAGAAAGAAACAAGTAGAAATCTGCTCACTTAAGGAAGCAATCTCATAATCTTACAGGTAAAAGTAAACCAGATCTGAACCAGCCTGGACAATCTTGTAGTTTGTTTGCCACAGGTAAGTTTGGCATACAGTAGCTGAAATAAATAATAACCAAAAAAAAAATGTATCCTCGTTGCTTTTACTGGGGAAGTAAGGTGAGAAAGTCCCACCATGCCAGAAGGCTGGAGGAAAAGGAGCAAGACAGGGGAAATTATTGTGGTAGGAACTGAAGGGGTTTTAACTCCATGCATCAACCCAGTACTGGTTTCTGCCCTCATTTACACCAGACTTAGCCAGTTTTACCTCAGATTAGCTTCATTGGAGCTTCTCCATATTTATGATATCGTATCAGACAGCAGGAAGGATCCTTGTGCGTGAAGGGCAAACCCCTGCTGACATAGATCCTGCATGTAAATTTGGGGGTTAACAACACTCACAAAGTACATGAAGGAACCTCACAGTATGTAACCGGTTTAGATTAAGGTCTTTAGATATATATAAAGATATATTAGAGTGCTTAGGTGAAGCAGGCCAGTTCATGTTATGTTACTTTTGCATTAAATGGAAGAAAATGGAATCAACAAGTGTGGAGGCCAGAAGTCAGATTCTCAAACTTACTTCCAGGTTTCCTGTCAAACATTTCCACTAAGCCGCTTTCCTCTGACAGTAAGTAACACAGTAGAAAGGAACATCAAGAGTTTTCCCTTCATCCTCCCATCTAGAGGAACGCAAAGCCTCTCTTGGTTGACAGAACCGTGAAGGAAAGAAGGACTTTTGCTCTTCTCCCCTCTGCTGCCACATGACCGAGTCTGTAAAAGGTCTTCAAATACAACTATTGTCTTGCTATGCACAAATCTTTGCTGCCGCTCTTCCTTTGCTTGAACTTTTCTTTTTAGAAGTGATGAAAAAGGAAGAAAAATCAGGTAGGAAAAAATGTCCTTCTCTTGAACCCATACTCACAGATGAAAGTTTGTGCCTACTACTGTGAATCAGAGGCATTGTCAGTACTGGGCCGAATTCTGCAATTTTGCGCAACCATGTAAAACAAAGGTGATCCTGGAAACAGCGACAACACATCCATTTCACACATTCATTACACTTAATGAAATAAACTTTGCCAAGATCCTAAAGTAAGACTTTTGAATTGAAATGAAGGACATACAAAACTCAAATTATAACCCAGTAATAAAACAATAGCAAGAGAGAGAGCCAAGTTTGCAAGTTGACTAAAGAGGAAGGAACTTATAATAAAATGCGCAGGTGATTCTGAGAAATGAGCCTTGTTCCATGGTAAGAGCAAAACAAAAGGGCACAAAGAGCAAATCCTGATCCCAAATTATGGATGAACAAGATGCACAAATCAAGTCTGAATTTTCCACCAATACACCATATCTCAGCTTCTTCTGTTGTGAATCTCCATAACAAGAAAGAAAAAGCTGAAAAGCAAACAAACAAGACAGAAACTGAGTTGCACTTCAAGAAAATAAAATTTCCTAGTTGCTGGAAGTGACTGAAATCTGGGAAAGAATGGGACTGCACACATATAGTATGAGTAGGAAGAAAGCAAACACAATAAGCAGATAATGCCTCAGCCTCTTGAAACATGTCCATTAGTGCTTCTTGCAAACACCAAACTCCTGCTTTTGGAAACGTTTTAATTAACTATGCATAGACTATTCCTTCACACCATCCTTCTCCAATTAATAACAATTTAAAAAATGGGCTTGACATGGTACATTTAGAACTAATATATAGCTGCTGCTATTTCAAAACTGTAGTTTCGTAATCCTGAAGAACATGACCGGGCCAATTATATCACTGAAAATGCCTTGGTTTTAATCCAGGTAAACAGTATTATATCAGACTGAAAACTAGACTCACAATGCATGAGAGAATCAATCTATTTACTTACTGTTCTCTCTGATCAGCCTCGTAAAGGGATGGTTTGGGCTGAATCTGACTATAGCTACATCAATATCCCAACCCTTTGCAAATATCCCAAGCTCTTCACAACCTAACTTCAGGCCTGGATGCTGAAGAATGAAGAGGTTTGTTACTCTTGAGTGTGAAGGACCCCACAGGGTGGGGACAGTGTGATGTGTCTCGAAGTCTTCTCTGTGCTGCTCCCAGGATTGCTAGAGAAAGGATGCAGCCCATTCTTGACAGGCTGCGAGCAACTGCTGACATCCTCCTCTCCTTAATCCCAATGGTAAGGCACATAGGGACAGAGTGGATCAGGGACATTTCATTTTGTGATGCATCACTTACAGGAGAGTGGTGAAACGCAATGTTCTGTTCACTGGAAGCGTGTTCCCAAATTTGATACAAAGTCAGCTGAGCACAGGAAGAGATTCTGCACACCAAGAAATAACAGCAGCTTGTTTTTCCCAGTGGGTGGCTGCTATGTGAGGCTATGTACATGGGAGAGGTACAGATGAAGAATGATTCTTGCAAAGAGAGCTGCAAATAATCTTCTATTGGGCATACCTCATTTCAGCTGCGATGACCCTGGGGGTGTTATTTTTAAGCAGTTGGCACTGTAGATGGCCAGGAGAATAGGATAAGGAAGTATTGTTACAGAGTTGTGATAGCTGCTGTCACTGAGGTAGCTGACTGGTAGACAAATAGCTCTACAAATAGGACAACGTTAAGAAAAGGATGTAAGGAAGTGTTTTATTTTCATTCCGTTGCCTTTAACTACCATAAATTCTTCAGGCACTGAGATGTAAGGAGACAAGATTCTCAGCCTTCCTCTTGACTTATCCTGATTAATGCTCTGCCAGAAGGAAGTAATATATTAATTGCTTGTGATCTGGAAAAGGATAACTTCCTGACTTTGCATATGTTACCAAAACTGAGTCAGATAATGCAGTCTTAAATGCAGGCTTTGGCACATTTCTCACCAGTGAGACTTCCTGAACTGAAGAGGGATGTGTGGCCATGATTATTGCATCCAGCTTCCAAAAAGGATGCCTCCTTCTTCAAAGCCAGAGCAAAGAGGCTGAATCCACTCCACATGCAGATTCAAGTGTGTGATAGAAACAGAAGATACTTTAGTGTATAACCCATGTCACCAAATCTTTTTGTGGCAACAGTAAGACTAATTTAAGACTGAATATATTCGGTGACTACACTCTGCAAAAACACAATATATGCTCTTAATCAGTAACACATTATCTAACAGCTTCAGCAGTGACAGGCTGCCACATATGTTGGGGGTTTTGATTAAAGGCTGGGCAATTCTCTGAGAAATGGGAGTTAATCACTTTGGACCAGTTTGCTACCTTCACTTCAGAGCTGTTTCTGCAGCACATTTCACTGTATGCTGCTGCTGAACTGCAAAGTGGTTAAGCAGGTTCTTTATCCTTCTAGATCTGGGCCTTGACACTTGCATAATACCGATGAAAAAGATTTGTTCAGACCAGACTAGGGCATCCCATCCCTCTTTTCTTCCTCTGCAAAGTCCTGAAGATTCTGGTTGAAGAAACTGGCAGTTATGAAGACCATATTGATATTAAATTTGCTTTAAAAGCCTGGAAGATCAGTATTTTGTTCCTCTTGAATGCTGATTTCTCCTATTTTTTGTTCCTGCCCACTGGGTCTTGGCCCTGCCCCTTTGAAGTGCACAGAAAGAAACAAGGATCACAGAATTTTTTCTCTCTCACTGTGACCCATCATACATGCAATTTGCTTTAACTGAACTGGACTGAACTTGCCTACCAGGTAGATGCATAAATGCCAATCATGATCTATGCTGTTTAGTGCAGTTTGACAATATTAGGACTACAGGTTAGGAAAGAAGTGAGCAAGTAATTCAGGGTGAGATTGTTGTGCTCTAGCAAAGCTGCATGATAATTCATGCATAGTACTTTGTATAACCTTGTCTAGTTTAAGCAATATCAATTTCTTGATTACCACAATTATTCACATTGATTTATATAAAGAAAAAAACACCCTACTTGAACTGTGTCAGATATTTGCATGAATATATCTCTGTAAGTGGAAAAGGAAATGTTTCAGCTGGGCATACTTCTGATTTTTTTTCTCATTCTTTTAATATAAATATTTGAGCTTGTTCCCTAACAGATACATGTCAGCAAAAGATAAATGAAATAAACTATATAAGCTGCATACTTTAGCTTTAATAAAATTCAGTACATTTCATTTATTTTTAATAAATTTAAGTATAGCATGAGATAAAAACTATCTGTATATTTTAATACATGTGGACAGACATATATTTTTACAAACCTTGCTTAAGTAGTCTACTCATTTTCTTTCAAAGGCCCCAAAGGATTCAAATGACATATGGCAAGAATTCTTTTAAGGTAATCATATAAGAAAAACTAAGCAAATGGAAATACATGGTCATTGACTGTAAGATCAAACTCCACAGTGAGTCTGTTGTGAATACCCAGTCCATACCAAAATGGGGTTTTATTCTTCCTAACCTGTATTTTGTACAAAATGTGTGCTTTCCATTTCGAAGTAAATGTGCATATTGAGTAATAAGATTACTGATTTTGAAAACAAAGTTAGAGTAAAAATTCCTACTTCTAAGTTTAGGATCAAGTACTTAAAAATAACTATTATATTTCTATTAGCAATTTCCAAAGTTATAATTGAAATACAATTTGAATTCCATCACAGTAGTCCCACATAAGGGTAAGATATCAGGGTAATTCAACTGAAAGCTGAGGCTCTCACTTTTAACAGTTGACACACTTGCTTCCTTTTTTAGATTTATTTGAGTATGTAAAACAATAAAAAAAAAGCAGATGGGCTTTTATGCTGCCATTTCTAGCAATTTTTCATTCATTACTGCTCATGTTTTAATTATTAGCACAATTCAGATATAACGATGGTTTTAAAGCCTCTAGGAAAGAGAATAAAATTTAAAAGGTCTTAAGTAGTTTAATTATAAAGCAAATAAACAAGTACAGTAAAAATTCACAGAATGTTCACACAAAATCAATTTTACAGTGGACCAGTAATATCAGTGACTCCACTATTACAATTTAAGGAATTGATGATGCAACACTGACCAAAATTCTTAGAGATTATTTACTCTTTAGACCTTTGCAGGTGTACAAGTGATTCATAGTTAGCCTATTTGCCACAACAAGTTCAATTTCCGAAACTTGGAACTCAGTAATTGCCTGCAGTTTTTGTAGGAGTTTTGCTGAGCCCTGCAACCCAACTTCATAGGAGGGTGAAGCCACAGGTAGCCAGACTATGGTTTCGATTCTACAGGAGAAAAATCCTCATTAAAACATTCTTTGAAATCCTGACCCAATATTTTACAAGTACAGCCTGATAAGCTGGGGTATGGGAGTTTGGGAATCCAAGGAACATGAATATCCAGGAAAATTTATAGAAATAAGGGAACCTTATATATTGTTGACTTTTCATTACAGATGTTGTTGGTATTTGACAGTTACATACTGTACATAATTAATTTGGTTCTTTTCCCTGCAATATACATGACCTGATTGCAATTTTTGCAAATTGGATCATTTTTCATAATTATTCATCACATCATTTATGTGAACAAATGTCAGGCTACGGTTTGTCTTCAAATGCAGAGCTGCACCTTCTGCTATGTATGACTGATCATGTAAACCCACAACCCTGGCCTCTTCTCTGGATACTCCGCATAAATAGGAGCAAAGCAAAAAATATTTCAAAGGCTTTGAAATTTTAAGGGAAAGCAGAGAATGCTTTAAACAGAAAAAGGCAGTAGACATACGAAAATTAGCACAGCTTATGCTTTTCTGTTATTATTTCCAAAACTTTCCTTTTTCAAAGGATTATGTTTGATTACACTCATAGACAGAAGATTAACAAATAGTTTGTTGTTTTTTTAACACATCAAAGTCATCAGAAATACAGAATTTTAAACATTTCAAAAATCTTAGATTTCTTTGCAGTAACTAAAGCATCTCATCCTAACCCAAAGGAAGTATGTAGCTTACTGCCTCATCTTAGATTCTTACTTTTAAAATTTCAGCTTTTTCTCTGTGCCCTACAGAGAATCTTTTCCTGCATAATGAGAAGAGCAGGGAAACCACCTGCAGACAAATGAAAAAATAAGGTGTTTCACCTAATCAACTTCAACTTACTCTATAGCCAGTGGAAAGAGATGCTTCCTATGGCAAGTCCTCTGATCTCCAGTATTCACGATGGGTTAGTGGAATCCCACTGAGGATCTTGCTGTGAATTTAGGCAAGTACTTTCCAGGGCATTCCTCCTCATTGGCTGCTACTTCGTTCTAATGCGTTGGTCATGGGTTCAGGTCTGACTGAATACAGATCTGTTTATTTAGACTCTTCTAAATAACAACCTGAAGGAAGTGCCAGAAGCTGACCTGTACAGGAGACCTCAGCAGAAATGCTGACACTGAAGCTTTGTCTGAACTCAGGAATAGGTTTGTGCCTTCACTCTCCCAGTCCCTGTCCCTTTACTACCCCCCAGCAGGGGATTGCTGCAGCAGATCTTGACTCCCTCCTTGCTTGTTCAGTTTTCCTTCAAGAGCAGAATAGGGTGTACAGAAAAAACAATGATATGTCTTAGCGTTCAGGTGTGGTGCCTTAACGTGGGGGGTCAGGACACAGCATCCATGTGTAACTCAGCCTGGCTGGAGCTTCCTCCCAGCTGTTGCAGCAGCAGTCTCAAACTTCTCTTAACCCAAACATAGAGCTCTCAGCACTGGTTCAGACAAAATTCCTAAGTATGAAATAATCTGGACACATGGTGGCCACTTCTCTGTCTCTCCCTGAACAGCACTCTCTGTTGAGCTGGTCCGTGTCTTTTGATCTCGACTTTCCACAAAGTAATAGTTAAGAGGGAACAGCATTAATCTCCATAAGTAAAGCTGGGAGCTAAATACCCCTCACACTCGTTGAAATAAGGGAGACATTGCTGGCATACCTCTCCATCCTGCAAGGCCTGCTATCTGTATCCTGCAATCCTAACTGGCGTGCTGCTACTTCTTCCCTTTCCTGCTAGCTTGTGACTGTGGTGGCTGCTCAGGCTGTGTGATACAGTCTTTGCTTTGATATCACACAAAAGGTTTTAAAGTGGAACACGCTGCAGAATTAGGAAGGGTGAATTGGCTTGCTTTCATGAATCATAATCTTCTCTTTCTTCTTCTCCCTCCTTTCCCATGCCCCTTATCACTCATCCTAGTTCTGGACTGGTGCTGTTCCCACCAGCCATGCTGTTGTTCTCTCTTCCCTCAATTTCTCACTGTTACTGTTCTACATCCTCTTATACCCAAAGAAACTTCCCTGCCTCAACCTCTTTTCCAACTTCTCTTTTTCTCCCTCCAAATTCCATTCACTCATAATAGTGGTAGCTGTAAATAGCTCCCAAGAGCTCAGAGTGGCTTCCCAGACAAGTAATTTCCCTTAAAAGACCCTACAATAAAGAAGAAAAAAAATCTGTCTTTCCTGTTCAGTACCTGAGGAAAAGGGGTATTTTGAACCTGACATGAGGACAGATGAAGGCAAGCAGTGATAAGTGGGCAAACCTGCTACTAGCTCCTGACTGGCCATGCTCTCTTGTGACAGCTTCCTGCCTCCTACTTCCCCAGAGTGTGAACAGCCACCCACTGCTGCTTATTGTCCGCAGGCTGCATTTGTTCTGCACAGATCTGTGCACTGAGGCTTTGGGAGATTGGCTAGATCTTGCTGGGGGTGTCTCTGAATGTGAGGAGACAACTTCATTGATCCCTGGGATCTAGACTTGGCTCTTAAGCCAAATAGTGCTGGTGTGTTGACCGTCTTCTTGAAATGTGGGGTTTCTTTGTGAGGTCAGTTCAAAAGGTCCAGAAGTTAGCCGAATGCTGGATAGTAATGAAAAAAAGCTGAGAGGAAAAGGCTGTACCAGTGCCAAGTCAGGTTTACTACCAGGGATTTTTACTTTGCAAACAGAAAGCCGTAGGAACCCCAGAGCAGAAACAGTGACAGGAAGACTCCAATGACAGGTCATGGTACAATGCCGAGACTTGCAAAGCTGGCAGAAATATTTGCTGTCAAGAGAAGTCTGAAGCTGCAGCTCATTGGCCACTAAGGAAAACATTTCTATCAGGTCTTCAGGAAAAGGGTCCCTGCACAGGGGGGCTGCGATGAATCTGTCCTGAGCACTTCCTCTAATTGCTTCTAGTGCTCTGTTTAAATAGCAGTGCTGTCATTCGGAATGGCTGATAGAAGGAAGACCTCAAGTTCAAATGGAGCCAAGGGTTTTATATAAAACAAGAGCTGAGCCTATCCCCATCCTTCAGGCACAACAGAAGGAGCAACCAAACCTTTGTTAGGCAGAGGAAGGACAAGAAGCAGGGAGCACACCCCCCGAGCCTCTTCTGCCACTTTTGCAGGGGGACAGAAGTGTGTTGCTCTAACTCAGCTGTTTCTGTGGGTCAAAATACAGAGGCCAAGGGTGCTCTGGCACCAGCTAACTTAGTCCACCAAAACAGTGGAAAAGCAACCCATAGAAAAAAAATAGGTTTTTTGCTATTTAAGTGAGTGGGTGTGAATCAGCAGAGGAACCAAAAAGAGCTGGCAGAGATCTACAGCTGGAAAACGAGACAGGGAGGAAGTGCAGTGGAAGAAGGATTGGAAGCCGGAATGGGGTATACAAGATTTCCTCCTTTTGTCTGCAGTAAGACCTTGTGGGCTCAACTGCCTGTGAAACTAAAGCCTTGGGGTAAAGTTACACACCCACTTCAAGCTGATAGAATTGTTCACTGACATGAGAAGAAGGAGGTCTCCCAGCTTCAAGACCTCAACAGCTTTGTGAGGTCTTGTCACACAGTTGTTTGCTTCTCCTCCTTTCCTTCAGTTTTTTTGTGGAGGACTAATTTTCAGAAATCAGATCAAAATGAATCTAGTAACAGAGACTTTCAGAAAAGGGCTTTGTGGATGTGCTAACCTTGTGCACCCAGGATTATTAATGACTTAATAATTTTGCCTTGCTTGCTTTGCTATGAACAGACACACTGACAGAAGATCTTAGAATCATAAAAGATGACCAATAGGGGAATGTGTAGGGGAGTTAGCAGGACTTTCAAAAGAAGGTATACTGGTTTTGAAATTTAAATAGAGGCAGAGACCTCTTGTATCATCACCTGCCAGTGACAATGCAAGGCAGGAATCATGCAAATATCATCAAGATCCTTAGGACATCTCTTTGTTTGTCTATAAGTTTGGGTCTCATTTTTGCAATTTGGGTATCTGTCTACATTTCACTGCTGTGTAAAGGTCTTTATGGTCTTAGTCTGAAAAGTGATGAAGCATCAGAAACATGTGTTCTTCTTCTACAAGATGCAGTCCACGGCTGTGTTCTCGTTCCTGGTACTGGGCCAGACTCCCTGATGCTGCTGAATTCCCAGGACAGTGAGGAAGCTGGTTATAGTTTCCTGGTTATCTGAGTCAGCTGCTGCAATGTATATACACCAGATGACAATCATCCCACAAGGGGCCGTTCCCCAAGCTAAGAATAGCTGGAGCAGTGAAAAGAGGGGACTATAAGGCAGGAAAGCTGTCCCAGTGTCTGCACTGAATGGACTAGGTTGCAGCTTGTACAGCTTTATCATAATTAATAACAAAAGTGATAGGGACGACAGGCCTGTAATCTTGGCAGCCCTTCAGCATCTGATCAGCCTCATTCGATATCTTTAAGTAACTCAGATCTAAAGCACTAGAGCAATCAGGCTCCTGTCAGAGGTGAAAGAGGGTGTTTCTGAGTCTGATCAGAATAAAAAGTTCGTCTCCTTGGAATAATGTCAAGTAAACCCACCAACTTCTGAGTATGAAGAATCCACCACACCCTCAGGAATGAGCTCAAAACAAAGGCTTGCATTGCACCGTCGAGACCGTTGGAATAACCTCTTCCTTCCTGAGACACGGGGGACAGAGTTAGGGACTTTTGCCCACACAGGAGCTTTCCTACTTACAGCTCTCACCAGCACAGACAATGCCTCCTCCTCTGCCAGCTGAACAGCAAAATGCTCCCACAGCACAGACCACCCCATGGCGCTGGGAGATAGATACCTGCTCCTCCTGCCACCAGACCTTGTGCTTTTTCTCTGTTTCAGTTGCAGGAGTACCTGTTTAAAAGTTTTAAATACCTGAAATATATATTTACATCCAAGAAGCTGTTTGAGAAGGATCTCCTGTTTCTTCTTGACATCTTTTCCTGTGTAACTTTCTCAGTAGAACAACATGCACCACATTCAACATTGAGTCATACCTGTCAATAGTTCTTTGCTCTCTCTACTTTAGATAATATCAACTTTATGCTTAGTTGCCAGTCACAATTATCATTTGAGTATCTGGGCAAGACAAAACAACCAAACTGTCAAAAGACCACAAATTAGAAATGGCAAACTTGCACCTTCTGATTTTCCATTTACTAAAATAGGTCTGCATGGCCAAAGTCTACTTTGAGCTCCATTTTCATTATGCAATTGTTGTGTGACACATAAATACTAAGTTTCTTCTTCATCGTTCTCAAGTTACTGGATGATACCCAAACACTTAACAGGAGTATGGCAAGGTCATCTCTCCCACTCTTCATTCCAAGGTAACAAAGCCAGTAACTTTCATACCAAGGTGCAGCTGAAGGATAGCTACTGCAGGCTTCCTAATCTACAGCCACCTTGAATTTATTGTCTTACACAAGTACTAATAGCTATAGACTAATTTTATATATGGCTTTGTATGTTCTAAACTGTCGGAAGTTACAATGTCTGTCCTGGAGAAACTTCTGCCTTTCTACAGGATATTCTTACCGAATTGCTTGTGAAATACATGATGTGGCTCTTTAACACTTGCTGAACAAAATAAGCATTTCATAACACACATTCTCACTAAAGAAGAGTTGTTTTCTACCAAAAGCACAAGAAAGAAGCCTGAATAAAGACCTTGGTGAATGAGAAAAACAGGTAAAATATCTTTTGAAAGATGGAAAGCCTTAGCTCCGAGTATAAATTCAGGTCTGTCGCAATTTGTAAGTCTTTAGAGGCTTGAAGCAGGAGTTATGGCCTGAGTTATGTTGTCAACCATCCTAGAGACATGGACTGGCCTTCTTGAAGTAAAGTCTGAAACTGTAGGTCAAAATATGTCGTTTGTGTGCATTTGAAGTTGGAAACCTGTTTTTCTAAATATTTCTTCTGAAGTTACTCATTTCTAGTCAAAAGCAGTAGTAACAGATAATATAGGTTTCAGTTTTATGGCAGCATTAGGATTCATGTCCTTGTATATCTATTCTATATGTATGTTTTATTAAATATCCTCAGCAATTTAGGCATGAAACAACGTGTTCCTTTGTGTTCCTTTGAAATAGTGGTGATACTGAGTATTTTTCAATTCTATTCTGATTTGATGGCAACAGGCTCTTGTTTTCCTCCTGTTGGCAATCAGCTAGACTATTCAGCTTGTATCCATTCGAAAAAGTAAATATTTGTGCCTAATATGATCATTGAACTATCATATATAAATAGACTGTCACAGTCATTCCTCAGAAAAGCGTGAAGACTGAGGGGAACATCTGCCAACCTATTGCTCCTTCTGAAAGTAGAATTCTTTATTACTCAATGGAGTTGACACACAAGATCAGTGATACATATGAATTAAAACCCCTGGCAAATGTGTTTATGATAATTTTTATTCGACTTCATTCATAATTCAGACATCCCTATTCTTTTCAACAGTGCATTATATTTTCTTTTCCTTTTTCTTTTCATGATTTGGTTTACTTTTCATAGGTTTCCAAATTTGTCATGTTCCATGTGGAAAGTAAATATCAAGATTTCTTTGTCCTGCCTTGGAATTACTCAGGTGACTCATTAAGATGAGAGCACACTCGTTTTCTGAGAGCAACGAAGACCACATTCTAGTTTTGATGTTTCCAGTGTAAAAATCTTGAAGTGCCATTAACAGTTCTTCCAAGCTCAAAAGCAAGAACCATTAACAAAATTTTGACATTTTTATGTTTCCTTTTGACAATTTCCAATTTAATTGATCATTAAGGCGGAGATCACACTTGTGCTCTGTCCTTGTCCCTCACAGACACAGATCTCTTTAGAGCACCAGCCCCCCCACAAGGCACACACACAATCTCTTCAAGGCTCCTTGATCCCTATAAACTCTCACGCTGTCTGAACCATTAGCCTTGGGAGAGAAAGAGTTGCCTTGCCCTCCATGTGGCAGCTGCTGCATTTGGGAGAGAACAGATGGACCTGGCAAGGTCCACTTGGGTGCTCCGTCTACTCCAGTGGGTCAAGTTGGATGCTGCGCTGCAGGGAACCGACAGTAAAGGCATTTAAACAAACACTGGGGCACGGGCTGGAGCCCTGGCTTGTCCCAGTGTCAGACAAGGATCCTGTGCTGTGGCTTGCAGGGTGCTTCTGTTGGCAGTGACCATGTAAACCGTCACAGATAAAGGAGGGAAGGTGATCTCTTTCTTACCTGGTTGTAGGTTTGCAGCACAACACAGGACCAAAAAAATAAGCTTTGTTTTGCAGGTTACAATCCTACTTTTCAAGAGAGGGTTATAGTCCCCAGTCCTCAGGTTATAGTCCTATAGTCCTTTGTGTACCCAGGCTATAGCTTTCAGAACATTCTCCTTGAGGAGAGGTGAAACGGTTACTGTGTTTCACCTATCTAAAGGAAAACCTCAAGGATTAATGGCACAAAATGAGCTTTCTAGCACTTTTCATTTGCATCACGGTATATTCATGATTTAAAGTTCACAGACGTATAGAGAGCTGTGACAAGTGTCACGTCTGAGCGTGGCTGTTGGTGCCATTGTCAGCCAAGCTAGTTTGCAGTGGCAAGGATATGGCCCTGTGTTTTGCATGCATTTGTGTTATTTTTCACATGGAAGCTTCCTTTTATAAATATTGGCAGGTTCACACAAAATGGACATGAAAATACATACACAGAAGCCAACACGCACGCATCCATATGGGTAAATCTGCCAAATAAAATCCCCTGCTCCTTTTAGAAAATCATCACTACACACGAATAGTATTTTCTGCACACTCAGTGATTATAAAATATCAGGTTAATGTGCTGTGTGCTTTATCTGTTACTGAGGATTTGACAAATAGGTTATTTTCACCATTTTTGTTAAAACAACACAAACCTGATTTCTTTGAAGTCTGCATTTTTTTACATTTGGAAGTAAGTATCCCTTAAAAACAATCACCTTTTGCAATAATCTTATTTCATATCTTCTTACTCCTCTGTGGGATGAATTGCTCATGCAGCTGGCAGCATTTAGCTTTATGTTTGCATACCCAGTGATGTGGCCAGGTTTCATAATGCTGTGAATACCAAACCATAAAACCGCTTTTCAAAAGCAAATTCATAAATGCACTCATGCATACCTTTTTGAGTTATGAGGTGGCTGCAGATTTGGCAGTGCTGACTTGATGCAGTTTTGACAGGTTAGGTTAAAGGATTAAGTCTAGTCTGTCTTCACTTTGCCCTGGCTCTGACACACTCTAAAAAAAGTTGTAGGCTGGCTCTGTGCCTAGTATGACCTCTACATCTCCTCAGAGTGACAACACTTCCCTTTAAGGCTCTCCAAAGGTCAAGGCAGATAACTTGTTGAGTCTTCCAGATACTTTCTTATCTGTAGCTCTTCCTCCTAACCTCACACAGTGGAAGAAATATGCAAAACCTTGGAGGAAAACAAATCAGACTTCATGAGGAATAACCAGCACTAGATCAAATATATCTATCAACATTTTCTCTATTATACAATCCTTACTTGCAACAAACATCTGAAATCACAGGTCACTAAAATCAGATACGTGTTCCATAGAAAGAAATCCCATAGACCATCTTCTTTTTGTCCTGGCTAATTTGCAATTGAAAGCAACTTTCAAACACTTAAAAAGAGAGAGCTGGGGAAATAATGATATGATGATAGAAGAGCACATTTTTACAAAAAAAGCCTGCGGTATTTGTTTAACAACTGTTCACCTCTGAGAAAAAAATAACGTGAACAAATACGGATGATAATCTCAGCCTTTTATTCTGGCATTATGCCAAAGACTTTTAAAGAGAAGTGTTGGTGTATGCAAGATTCATAGAGGTTAATAGATTTTTAAAAACAGAATATCATCTGTTTTTCTGTATGATTTATCCATTTAATTTCATCTAGTACTGCGTTGAGTTTAAAGGCTTGTGACTGACTGCAAAACATCATCTAGGAAAGCGAAAAAAACCTCAACATTCAGTTTTGACGTACAAGTTCAAATTTTAAAAAATTAAAAAATCTTTCTATACATAGTGTTATCACTTTATATTCTGATTACTGAAATGGGTACTTTTGTCTTCTGAATTCAAGTGCCTAATTGAAAGGAAACACTTTTGGTAGTTAGAGAACTATATACACACATATATCTCTTGAGTATGATTCTTTAAGAGAAGCTAAAAACTTTAAGCTTCCCATAGATTTGGTTACGAAGTGGAATTTTCTGTCTGTAAAATCATTCCTTCTCAGATCTTCTCTGAGCACTCTGCAAGATTTTTAAATCTTTTTTGAAGAATAGATATCAGATTGCATTTTGGCGATGGTGTCAGTAACTTTGCGGACAGAGAGAACACAGCTCTCTCCTCCTGTTCCATGATTTCTTGTTTGTAAATCCACAGACTTACACTAATCCTCTTGGCTGTAGTACCAGATGAGAAAATATTTCCACTGAAAAAGTATTATTACCTTTCCAGGCTCAGTGCTTCTCAAAATATTCTCTCCTTAATGTTAAATCTTGCATTTTTTCCCCTATATGGTGGCTTCACGTTTGGTTATATTAAAATACATATTATTTTTTCCCCAATTTATTAAACAATTAAGAGGATTGTGTACAGACAACACAGCATCAAGATTTTTTTACCACAGGTTCAGTTTTTGTGGCACCTGCAAACCTTACCTACAATTCTTTTATATTTCTTATATGCTTTTGTCAATGATTTATGGCTGCACTGGAGCAAGAACTGGTCTCTGTGAGACTTCAGTGGAAGCATACTTGATTATGATACTCTGGTAATTACTCTGTTGGATACTTATCATTCACATATCACATATCATATTGTCTTATGATACAGAGAAATTTGCATGGTAATATGTGAAAAACTGTGCAGATATTCAGCCTGAACAGAATAATAAAGGTACCTTTAATCAGCTCGTCATCTCTTAAGAAAGGAAATGAGGCCAGCAAAAACTGTTTTATGTAAAAAAAAAAAAAAAAAAAGTCAATTGAAAGGAATTGTAATCTCATCTTTTATTTTTCATATCAGTTATCTCATTATTTTGATAAACTCAATGTCATCTTTACAGGTTTATTCTAATGATCATTTTAAAGTACAAATTTACTTGCCATCCTTTAGAATTTCCCTGCCGTTCTGAAATTTTAGGATGTTACCAGGAACAACCTCCATAATTATTTCAAAACTCTCGGATTCAAACGATAAAGATTCCTTTGTTAAAAAGCCCTTATTATAGATGTTTAGCTTGTTTCTGAAGCCCGTTTATTTCTAACAGTGCAAACGACTTTTTGACCAGCATTTTTTCGTTACAGAGCACCTGAAGTAAGAAGTTATAAACCCAACTTAGAACATAGCCACAAGCCCAGCTACTGACATATGGAGTTCCCCATATTGTTGTTTGAACCTACAAACGTGTGACCTCAGACTCAGGTCAGTTTGGGGATGGGTTTCTGCCCTTTTTAGAAGAGGAAGTGCAAAGAGAGGGGGAAGGAAAAAATACCGCGAGGTTCACCATCTGAGGTTTTGGTTGCTTTTTTTATTTCTTTGAATGTTGCCAAAGACAATGGGTGTTTCAAAGGCTGGAGGAGTGTGAGGATAAGAAGGTACCAGCCAGGGCAGGGGCTGGGACAAGAATGCCCATCTTCCTGCAGTGCAGGGACACAAGTGTGCCCTGTTCCCAGCAAGTTTGAGATCCATGCTGCCACGACTTGCTCCTCAGCAAGGGGTGCAACCCAAAAAGCCCAACGTCTGCATGTTTAAATGCAAAGAGGGTAGATTTAGATTAGATATTAGGAAGAAATTCTCTGAGACACTGGCGCAAGTGGCTCAGAGAAGTGGTGGATACTCCATCCCTGGAAGTGTGTACTTTACTAAACATGTACCAAATATAGCACCATATCCACAGTGTAAAGTTCTTGCTTCCTTGAGTACATTTTGGAGTCACTACCTAGTGGATACATTGATGTTTAGCAAAGTACTGAGGCTCAAATGTATTCTGCTTGTCAGTCCACACTCAAGAAGATTCAGAGCATGAGACTTAAATTTTCTTTTTAAAGAGCTTACATATCCATAAATCTAATTATCCTGTGAACCTGAAAACCAGTTTCTCGAACTTAAATACCCATCAATTATGATTCAAGAGTAGTTTTAAGCAGGCCAATTTCTGCATGGAGTTATTATCCAGCATGGATTGCTGAGTGTAAAGAGGACAATGGTTCAACAAGGAATAAAAATGAATTTCATGTTTTAACATTAGAAAGAGTAAACAAGATCATGTATTAATTAAATAAAAGACTAAACAGGACAAACCTTTGGAACAACAGACATAACATTTAAGAATAAAATCAACATGGCAGGGTAAAGGTCGGAGAAGATCAAGTAAGACGCTAATAGTTGTGCTTTTTCCATTTTCTTATCGATCAATATTATGTTTTTCCCAGTGAAAATGCAACAGCAGAGTTATTGCTGACCTTTTTCTCACCCTTCCATTGTGTATAAAATCACAGCAAAATAACAAACAACTTCATAAGCTGCAGGATTTTTTGAGTCAAAAAGCCTATGTCCAAAAAATAATTGTTTAAATGATGCATAGTAAAAATGCACTTTCCATGGTAAAAAGAAATCTACCTCTCTCCTAATTACACACGTGAAAAACTTTGTGCCAGCTTAAAAGTCAATAGTTTCACATTTTTTGGAAAAATTCAGCAATCAACTTTGCTAGCATTTTAAATAATTGGCAGATCAAATACACTCTCAGCAACAAGAATAGGAATTAATTATATATTTCAATAAGAACTAAGGGCATATATATTTCACTTACTATAATGTGGGGTTTTTTTTCTGAAGTTTAATTCCTCCTTCTCACTTTAATGTACCATGAATCAAAATTCTGTTTATTAACAATAATTACCCATATTGCCCTTTTAAAAACTAAGAATAAGCTTTTGTAAGTACTTTACATTACTTACTAATAAGGACATGGATGGGTGCAGTGAGCAATTCAATCAGAAAATTGTGTGTTCTATTCCAGCAAAATGACACTTTCCATTTTCTGCCTCTGCCACGGCCACCAGGAAGAATGACACAGAAACTGAGGCAAAGAATAAGAGAAATTAGAAAAAAAAAAAGAAAGAAATTATTTACAGTGATTTCAGTTAATTCAGAACAATACAGTGACTGTTTTATCCCATTTAATATTTTTATTTTGATCAGTTAAGATTAGGAACAGAATAAAAGTTTACATATGGTAAAGCTGAACTGATTAATCATTGTGAGTGACAGCAAAAAACACAGAGATATTATGACACACCATAAAGAAACACCGTTTCTTTCAAGTGGAAGAAGAAATGCTTATATTTTTCTACTGTAAATAGTATTTTCAGATCCTGTAGATACAATAAAAAATAGCTAAATACTTTATTGAAAAATATTCACAGTTCTCCTTTCAAAAATGTATACTGATAACATAATCAGAAGTTAATAGCTGCCTAGTAAAAAGTTTATCATCATTTCCAATGAGCAGGTAGTGAAGACACAATTTCTTTACATAAAAATTAGATAATCACAGGATTATCTACATAAAAATGTAGCTTGATAAACCACATGGTCTGGCGCTCAATGATACACTAAGAATATGTTTTGCTGCAGAAGATTATACGCTTGCTAGATGCCCCTTTATGTGACATACAGGGTGTGGTGACTTTTGTAGACAAAGGAAGCCTCTTTGTCTTCATAAAAGTTATAATTGTTTCCCTTATTAAAAGCCACCGAAGAATAGAAGCACATAAGGTAATTCAGGAATCCATTAAAATCTCAACATTACACATCAGATTTCAAAATCTGAACAGGGGCTACAAAATAGTGAAGATATATGACATGCACATAAAAATGCTTTGTGGGAGATTAGAAACCTTGACAGCTCTCACAGCTTTCTTTAGAACCGTGATATAGTTGAAATTTACTCTGAAGCCATGACCTACAAGGATGTGTGATTACTGGAGAATCTCTGCCTTTGTTTAGACAAGCAGGTTGCAGCCAAACTTGTTTTTTATGAAGATACTTGAAAACGAAGGCTCACAGTATTCCATGAGTATTTTCAAAATGCAGATGGCAAATGCAGAGTCTCGAGATGCATTACTTATTACCAAGTCTCATAATTCATTTAATGATGTAATTGTTTTACAAGCCTGGGTCATCATTTGTGAATATCTGAGTGTAGTGACATAGAAATTAACCTAATAAAATGCCACTATAGCGCTTGACTGTGCCACAGCAATTACTGTAGGCAGTACACAGCTCTCCGTCGCTCTCCTCCTCTTTGTTATCCTTACCTTCTGCACTAAATTGAAACTAATGCTGCTTGAAGTTACAGAAAACAAGATCCAACAAGAAAGAAAATGTGTCCCTTTCTAAATATTATCCCAGTCATTATAACATTTCCTTGAAACACTGGAAATGCACTGGAAATGCTGAAACTCTGGAACTCCAGACAGGTTCTAGCAAGAGCTGTGCAGAAAAGAAGACATCTGAATACACTAAAGCACTGTGATGGAGACGTGGGAAAATGCAGAACCTTCTGTACTACTTTTCAGCTATTTCTTGCTGTAGAGTTACTGCTTCAACCCCATTTTCCCATATCTTTTACAATCAATCACTAGCACCCCACAACATGTAAAAGGTGAATTGAAAATTATGTCACAATTCTCTATCCAGTGAGACACTGGCTTTGAGCAGGATATTACTGTAGGATATTACCCTTTGGATTACCAAATTCCCAAGGTGAATTTCTCCCTCAGAAAGGCTGCTGTTTAGGGACACTCCTCCTGGGGTGCCATGGCTTTGGAATAAGCACACTTCACTTTCTGCTGACCAAGACACACAAAAAGGTATTTCCATAGTAAGGAACTGCAATATTCCTACTGCAGAAGAGGATCTTCAGATGCCATAAGGCTGCGTGGCTTGCAGCTCACTCTGCTTCTTCTCCCCTACATCTTCTCATATCTTTTGGAGGGGTTTTAATTTCCATTCTCTTTCTTCTTCCTTCTCAATTTCCTCATGCAGGTCTCCTCTCTGTTCCTGTGCTCTTCTCATTCCACTTGATTGCCTCTCAAACTGCCATTTTTTTCATCCATTCTCCACCTTTTTTTCCCTCAACTTGCCATAATTTTATCATGAATGCGGTGATACACAGCTAACTTTAGAAGTATCTCTGACTTGTGCATCACAAGTATTCCCTTATTCAAATTGCTTGATATCTCCCATAATTTTCTATGGGACTTGGACTCAAGAAGATCTCTTTGGCAAGTGGCTACATTTTCCCTGCGTGTTTAGGTGACACCGCAAATGTTGTCTGCCTGGCTAAAGACGGATTGGAGTTCCTTTTTTTTCTGCCTGGAAAGAGTCTTGGAAAGATCACTGTATTTGAGGCCTGCATGGAAGCAGCAAAACAGACAGTACAAAAGAGAAAATGTTTTTCTAAGTGGAAGAAGAACATAAGAGAGGGAAAACTATGTCGCAAGATATTTGAGAAACGGAACCTCAATAACAATAGCAAAGACGAGGGTTTGTCTGCTGCTGTATTTTTCAGAGATGTGACAGTTGGACCAGAAGTCTTCACACGACATGGGCAGTGATCAAGCAATTGACCTGCAGTGACAGGACAGCACAAGGCAGAGCATCACTAAGCCTGTGAAGCTGGCCCGGGTGACCACAGACAAGAGCTGACCCAGCTGGGAGAGACCAGCTTACTTTCAATGCTAATTTTTCACCCTGCAGATTAATTAGATTTGTGAATAGAGTAGAAGGGGATATGAGGACTGTGCTGTTAAAAAGTCTTGGCCCTAGCCAAACTATGAATTTGATAATCAACTCTATAATAACTTTTCATATTTGATTTTTCTTTTGCAGTTTTTTGTTATTTTCGTGTAATTTTATAGTTATGAGGAGTTTTTTTCCAAAAGATATATGTGATTTTATATTTTCGTGAAATTCCCACCACTTAACAGAGCAATGCCTGCCTATGAAGATCACTAGGAGATTTAAATTCCTCAGATTCTGAAGAGAATAGGGCTTTACCAGGACTCTAAACCAAACATTTTATTTTGAAAAGGATCTCTTGAAATAATTGAGACCTCCAGCTCTTATTACTGCTGGTGGTTTCTGCCAGAAGGGCTAATGTTTGGAAGAAGGAAGTTACAAAATGTATCTTATATTTATACCCTAAGAATAAAGAATAAAATCTATCTTTTGATATGGGGGAAGAAAAAAAAATTTAAAAAAAGAAAAAGCCTCTTCCAAGAAGAGAAAATGCAGCATGGGTGTTTGGGCAAGAAATCTAGCACAGTTGCTGTGAGCCCATCAATCAGTGGCTGAGATGAACCCATTTGTAAAAGTTAATAGAGCAAAGTATAATGAAAGACAAATTGGTGTTATTAGTCTAAAGTTTATGGTTCAATTAAACTAATAATATGCAGTAAAGCAAAAAGAATAATTAGAAACTATGATAAATATACATGGGATTGTAAAAATATGACAAAGCTTTACATATTTTGTTCTTTTCAAATATAGTATCTTTTTGATAACTTTATACACAGTTGCCCTAGGGCATACAAGGAAACTGCAACAGTAAAATTTAAAACAGATAATTACTTGAAACCAAATAGTATTAAATATGCAACATAAAATTTACAGAGGAAATTATCCTGAGAGCTGAACCAATTTGAGACTTTAAAAAATAAAAGGACATTTTAAATTGGTTTCATGATATTATTTGTTTATCAGCTTTATAAATACATAAATTACAAATATTTTATAGCTAAGCATTATTATTCTGTTCTCTGAACCCTCTAATATTTACAAAATACATACAATGAGCTGCTCTATCTACCATGAGCCAAGCCTTCTATGTCCTCCATACTTCTCTTTCTGGAAATGCAGAAAGGAAAAAGATCCTTTGTCAAGCACTCAGCGCTGTCCCTCCCCTCCTTGCAGGGCGACATCAGGAAGACCAGGAAAACTTGAACCATCTTTTTCCCGAAAAACCAGTGAGAGTTAGGAAGCCAGGCCAGGAGACTGGCTTACTGCTTAAAGTGGCTGCTCCCCTAACACCCCTCAGAAGCATCCAGAGATCTGATGTGATCCTGCCAAGCCCTTTGGCTCCACCAGGCTTTCCAGCATGGCTCTGTCAGCAAGTACCCAGGTAACCTGGGGATGCAAGCCTCTGTTCTGCAAAACGATGATCTCCTCAGCTCAGGAGAACAATTATTACTTACACACGCATCCCTTCAACAGGAGGGCAGATTGGGTGCTACAGCCACGAGCACAGGCTATACAGGCATGGCTGGAATCAGCAGGAGCAGCTGAAGGTGTGACTTAGGTTGAGAGCATGAAACTGGATAAATGTCAGCCCAATCAGTGTTAGTCGTAGTCCCTCAGCCTCCAAACTTACCACACAAATTTAAAATATTTTTATTTTTCAAAGTTTATTGAGATGCCAGACAGGTATTTTGGTCATTGAAAGATGGATGGGGAATTTGCATGAGGAGAATATCAAAGCCAAATCCTACAAAAATAATCCCAGTTTAAAAAAACCCCTACATTTAATCTATATCTGATTCAATCTGCAGATGGTGAAACATCATTTCCAGTACAACACTGGAAAACAGCTGCAGAAGGAAAGTGGAAAATAAGACAGTAAATATTTCAGGTTCATAAGAGGACAGAGATCAGTTTTGAAATGTGGTTTGAATGCTCCAGGGGGATTTTGTTAAGCAGACAAAGAAAATAAATAGAATTTTACTACAGAAAAGTAATTACATCAAGTAAAAAAACCTCCAAAACCCAAGAACAAACCATTAACTCAAAATTTTATGAAAAAAACCCCTAAGCAAGCCCAAACCTGTTCAACAAGATATTTTGGTGTCTTTTATAGGCTTTGAAAGGACCGTCATATCATCTTCTCAGGGAAGTTAAATTTCATACATCTTTAATCAATCAAATACCTTTTCTCAAGCCCTGGGGTTGTGACATTTCAGTCAATCAAAGGCAGAGGACAGCAGAGACCAAGACACTTCCAGGATGGGAACCCGATTAGATGTATATGCAACAAAAGCTCTGTTACCCCCACAGCAAAGAAACAGTATTGTATTTCAAGAAATGCCGTCTAGCTTCAGTAGGATCTCTGGATGTTTGTGTCAACAAGATTGTAATCCCCCGCTGTCAGAGCTTTTTTCCACTATGAAATTCCTGTTACCAGTGATCAGGTTACATCTTGATCTGCTTTCAAATAAACTGAGCAAGATGAGCTCTGAAGGCTTCATACAACAGGGCTCGACTATTTTGATCTCACGTAGACAGATAGTTTGAAAGAGAATGTCCTGAAAAAAAGTTTCACACTGTTTCCCAAAAAAAACCTTACATGAAAAAATACAACTTCCATGAAAATTGCTTTAGACTAGATATTTTTTACCACAATTTAGCCTAGAGAGAGGCAGCATGCTGAGAGGTTCTAACTTTTATTCAGCCTTTCCATTTTCTTGCCTTTCAGTTGGATAAATTCATCAATTAATTGAAACAACTTGATCTCTACTTATGTCCTTTTTTAAAATGTTTGTTATTTGAAATTTTGTAACATTGCTTAGGCAAAGGTATTTCAACCTATAAAATAACACCTACTGCAATAATTGATTGAAATACTGTCTTACTCAAACTTCTAATTTCCACCTATGATTGATTGCTTAAATACAAGAAGATGTTTGGGTATTTTCCCCCTTCCTATTAACTGAAAGACTTGCAAATTTACAAAGAGTTTCCTGCAATAATTTCAATTAGAACTGAGCAAATAATCTCCTGCTAGCAATTCAGGAAATACTTTATTGTCTTCCTTTTTGCTATCTCTCTGGGGAAAGATCCTTAAATAAAACTGATGTGTTGCTAGTAAGAGTTGTTCTTCCCCTTCTTCCATCACACACAGTTTACAGATTACATGCAGTTCTCTGGAATACTTAATGTTCAAAATTCAAAGTCTTTCGAATGTTCGCACTGATTTTCACAACTTCATTAAAATGCTGAATTGGTTGAACACAATGTCCAGTCAGGACTGGCACAATCAAAAACGTCACGGTGGGAAAACTTTAACCAGCTTTTCCCTCCTCCTATTTGCTGCACTAGCACAGCAGCAGAACTTACGGAGCACATATTTGAGATGACACTTGTCACTCTTTCTAATACAAGGCAAACCACTTTTCATGCCAGCTTTGGTCTAAGCGGTGGCAGTCACTTCAGACATCAGCGTGAGAAAGAAAAGGAAGTAAAAAATTAAAAGTGATTTCTTTGTCTGCTTATGCTCGGACAACACAAAAAATTGAGCCTTGACCATTCTCAGGATCACCATTGTTGGAGGATCACCTTTGTTGGAGAATCACTAAAAATAGTGCAGAGGTAAAATAATGTGAGCCAGAGACATGTGGGAAGTGGAAAACTGAGCCTGGAGAGAGGAGGTGACACTGAAACAGTTTTTCCTGCAGGAAGCACAGTCTGTGGTCTTCCTCTGAATTAATTCATTTTAATGAGGTTTTGATTCTGCCTTGGAAGTTCTCTTCCCATTCCCAAATTTCTTCTTGGGAGAATCTACACACCATTCCAAGATCAGGCCTGTGTTGCCTCTGTTAAGATAATTTAGCTATTAGAAAATAAAACAGACAGGAGAAGAGATTAAGTTTTCCTGTTGGCAACTATCAATTCCCTCAGAACGTTTGCAGAGAGCATTGCTGAATGGAAGGAAAAGCTTCCTGTTTAGTGAGATTTTATTTTCATTTAAGGGAGTCAAAATTACAAAATTACAGGCACACCCGGATTGTTTGGAAGCAACCTGAAAATCCACAGGTATCTCATCTACATCTCTGGTTCTATCCCCACTGCCAGTCAGAGCTAAGAAAACTCCTGGGACTTCTTTGGGGATCTCTGAGAGGCCCGAAGTTGCTTTGTGCTACATGGAGTTCCTCCACCAAATTTGTGTAGGGCCAGTTCCACCTTCTGTTTGCTCAGCAAGGAGAGGACTCACTGACAGTTAGAGAGATCAGGCTCAGTGATGGCTTTTCCTCAGCTACCAGGAGGCTTCCTGAATGACAGGCTTGGGGCTGTTCTGGAGCAAAACCAGCCCGACCTCATATTTGTAGAAGTGGTCAAAATTTGAATGGTGCTACCATCAAATCTGGATTAGGACACAGAGGAGTTGATGTGAGTGTGACAGCCCAGTTTTGCTGTCAGAGCACTTGGTGGGCAGAAAAGAACTCTTTGAGTATATTACATGGCTGTTTGGTTACTTAAAATAATTATTCAAGCAAAAGCTTTAAATCACGCCTTCCCTCTTCTTGCCAAGTGCTCCAGCCCATAGACTCAGGAATATGTCCAGGTCACACACCTTTTCCACTTGATCCAGCAGACATCTTTTTTTCACAACTCAAAGCACCACAACATAAATGGGAAGATATGGGATGCACCACCCTCTGTTCAAGGGAGCACCCAGCCTCCTGCTGAGGGCCCTCAGGTGCCAACTTCGATTTTCCACAGGCAGAGAAATCGTGTCACGCCAGATGCCCTAAAGACTCTGTCCCCAGTCACACCAGAAACTGTCAGGAACTCCTAGCTTGAACTAGATGAAAAGGAGTGTTTGATGGACAAAGAAAACAACAGTGCATTTCCACAGTCTGTTCTGGTGGATGGCCCTGACAGGTCCCTGCTTCGTGCTTTGCCTTTTGTGGCAGGAGGCTCAGGGACCTGCCCAACCTAGGGCACAGTTAAACTGTAGATGTGGCTCAGGACTGCATTGTAGCACTAGAAGAAACAGAATTCCAGCCAATGCTGAAATGCTTTGTAGCCTCAGAAAGTCAGTCACTGCTTTCCAAACCAGCAGATATCCTGAAGTCTGTGGAAGCCTAGGAAAACACCACAGCCTGGTATTTCTGAAGCAGCCACAAAACTAAATCAGCTGGGGGAAACAGTGGGCATGTCTTGAAGCCAAGCATAGGAAAATATTTTGTATGGCTAATCTTTACATTTTCCTGCACTTCATTCCCTATTCCTTTTCTGCATTTCAGCCAGAATCCAAGTCTGTGTGTCTTTTCAAACAAGCCACAAATAATTTTCACTCTTAAATTTGTTTGTCATTGTAGCGACATCATTTTACAGCACACCAAGAATTTCGTGAGGTTTTTAATACTATCACAATACCTCACTTTTAATTACTTAAACAAAAGGGTTTCAAGTCCATCAGAATGCCTTTCAAGGCCTGCAAAGATATTAACTGATTCCATAACCAATTACCCACATTTTCCTTTACTTATTGCAAATGTGACCTTTTGTTAGAATTTGATTGCAAGTTTCCTGCTGTGAGTATATAACTATCTGTGTGTCTGAGAATGGCTACCCTCCACTCATGTGATGACTGCTGTTAATTTTAATACACTTTGATGGCTAGAGAACAAATAAGTGTCTGTGACACAGAGCAGAGACATTTGAAGGTGGATAAACTACCACTTTAATGAGTAGAAATCAGCAAGTAAAGGGGCCTTCCAGTGACAAACCAGAAGACCTTCAACCTAAGCAAAGTATTTTTCGGTCTGGAGGGGATTAAAAAAAAATCCTACTTTCGTAGAGGTGGAATAACAAAACATCCTGTAAAAATGACACAGATTATGGAAATGAAGAATGCACAAATAAATTCTCTCAAGAGGTAATCTATTTTTCTTATAAATTAAACTATGTGGGAGAAAATATTTCAGAGAAACTATTGCAGTTATATATTTTTATTACCTGTTGATAGTGATTCTCTGAGATACGAAAAAGAACCCCCAACACCGTGTTTATTGACCTATTTTTGTTCCATACTGGCACTGCATTACTCTTGTTTGGATTCCGTTTGGAGTTTTTTTGTTCACTCCAAAGACAATCTTCAGGCTAGAATCCTATCTCTGAAAAAAAATATACTAACAGATTCTTTTGGAGTCCAGAGGAGAGTGAGGACAAAAATTAGGAACCTGGAAGGAGTTCCTTGCAAGACAAGATTAAAAAAATTTCTTAACCTGAATAAGTAATGATCAAGGTGAAACATTAATTCTTTATAAATATTTGAATACTATGAATCCTTAGGAGTGAGAGGAATTAATTAACAATATGTAAAGCAGTACTGGGATATTAAAAGCATCATAAATACAAAAATATGAAAACTGGATTATTTATTGTAAAGAAAAAATATACAAATTAGTCAAAGTAAATGAATGAAAAATACTCTCTGCTTCTGCAAAATGATCTTGGACTAATGTTTGACTCCTCAAGCTGCATTCTTTTCTTTACTGGTATTTCCCCTAAAAATGCACAATTGCACATAGAGGTTCCATTGTGTAAAATCAGGAGACAAACAGAAAAGCATTGCACCAGGCTGGGTCTTCTCTTCCTCTTCTACTTTTCATTCACAGTTAGTGGGTGTATTCTGAAACCTAAGTACTGACTTGTTATCAGCAGTGGAAGAGTTTGCAGAGCACCAGGTCTCTGATTACATGTTAAAAAGGAGAAGCAAGCAGAAAAGATTCTCTGAATATATTCTTTCCTACTCTGACCCCATTGGATGGTTTCTCAAACTGATGAAATCATCAGTTATTAGCCTACAGAGTTATCTTTTCTCATGTTTCCATGTTTCCAATCACTGATTAAAGATTCTCATTTATTTTCAGAAAAAAACCCAAATCCAACAGTTTTTATCTTGTTACCTCCAGAAAGAAATCCCACCTTTGCACTGACTCCAGCATCTACCACTTGCCTGGATTCTTACTCTCTTATTAAATACTCTGTAGAATAACAAGAAAAGCTTCAGATTTATATGAGGACTTAGGGCCCTCTACAGCATTTTAGTTTCACAGCCTATAGCTGAATTGTTTCTTGCTATCACTGTTAATTAAATAAGCAGAAGAGGGGCATTGCCTTTGCAAAATACTTCCCATTATAAAAGTATTTTTCAGTAACAATAATTTGTGTCAATATCTTAATATTTTGGTCTGAAATTGTCCATATAGAGTCAGATAATTTTATCCTACTTGCTAGAAGAGAGAGCTTCCGCAAAGAAGACACATCTTATTCCAAAAGTCAGATGAGCACAATGACTATGATGTTATTTCAAGCCCCTCCATTCAGTGATGGTGTCAGAAGATGCACTCCTGTAGCTGACATTCTCCTCAGAAGGTAGGAAAAAGCTCTTGGTCTCATTCCCATTATCACTACTTCATCCTTTGCAAGGTAAATTTTAATGATCATTTCAGTGGTCCCACAGTTTACTGGTTATTGTACTGTTGGCACACGCCATCCACAGAGTCATCCAAAACTTAGGGTGCTGCTCCCTTTTTTTTGTTTGGTTTTGGTTTTGGTTTCGTCTGTCTAGGTCACTGGGAGAAGGTTGTCTTTGTCCCATTACCTGAGTAGCTCCGTGGTTGGTAGGCACCTGGCCTCCAGCAAAAATGCCCTTCTACTCTTCTAACGTCAAATGCCAAAAACTTGCCATGATGCCATCACCAGCTCATACCAACCTTTCATTCTTCTGAACCCTGGGAGTGGTTAGCAGTAATCCATAATCTGCAGCTGTTCTCTTGCCAACTTGTCAATGAGCTTCCTAAGCCTCCTGCTTAAATTCTGTGTCAGAAAATATTTTTTCAAGGCATGAATAAATACTCTCTTTCCTTCAGAGCACCAGACTGGAGCCCTCTGTATACCTGGTGCACACGTGGCTGTTTTCCTGGAAAAGAAAGCCAGTTTCCAAAGAAGGACTGTAATAACAAGAGGGCAGGCAGGGCTTGAGCTGTCAGAGCTGTACTGATCATAGGACAGCACTTGAGTGTCAGCTCATTGCCAGCCGGTGTCCAGACTTGGCCTTCTCCTGCCGTGGAACTAGCTGGCTCACTGCACAGCATTTTGGAACACAAACTGACAGCCAAGCATTGGAAATGATGCTGAGGAGGACAGGCAAGGTTTATGCTCTGCAGTATCCTCAGACTGGAACAAGCTCATCAGCCAACAGACACAGTCAAAAGAGACCTGGCACACAAGCCTGAAGGCTTGGGTGGCATTTCCAAGAGGAGCTACTGGTAACAACTAGTTCCACACAACTTCTTAAAAAATCAGTGCTGAACCCTTGTTCACACCGAATAGAAACAGAGCACTTAGTAGAACATTGTTTGCAGAAAGGCTCAGTCAGTCTTGCCTTTTTGTATCAGTGTGACCTGCAATTTTTTTCCCTGATTCTCAGTAAGTATTACTGAAGCAAGCAGGAGGGAGGAAATGCTTATATTACAATGGATATATTTTTTAATAAAATGTAATTGATATCCAGATATATGTCAGTCAAGGTCATGAAACCTAGACTGTGAAATCCAGTGAGACAGCAAATCTTACCAAATCTGATTATATTAAGGGCAAAGAGCATTTCAAATATAAGGCAATCAAGATGAATTAAAAATCAGAACAATATAAGATGCAAAGGTGCATGTCTTTGAAAACAGAAACTGCTTGTTATTGGCACACATTGTATTACACAACATCTTGCAGAATGTCCCTAATCTGTATCTTTCTCCATTATGAACTTCCTTGTGTTGTTCTTGTCTCATTATTTTTCAATGGGAAGTTATCAATACATTTCAGTCTTTTTTGATCTCTTAGAATTGAATTCGCCTTTTTTTTTTTTTTTTTTTTTACTACTTCATAACCTTCTAAAATTAATTACAAAAATATTGTTAAAACCAGTAAGGAAGATACTAATAGCAAATAAAACTACATGTTTCCAATAGAGACCTATTAACATTCAGCCAGTCTTTGCAAATCATGTCTTAAAAGTTGCACTGTAGGCTGTGAAGTTACTTTTAAGCAATAAAAAAGAAAGAGTGATATTTTGTACCAGTGAAAAGCTGGACCAGCTACTCCACGACTAGGGGGTTCCAAGTGATTTTGTTTGTCCTTCCTTTTTGCAAGAACAGAAAACTTTTAGTCCCCGTGTAGACTGAGACAGATTTTCACATTAGTAGTCACTGGTCTTGCTGGTGAAGCAGAATGACAAGGCAAATTCAAAGGCTAGAGAGAGACCATATTTGCAAGATGGACAGGATAGGTGGGATTCAGTTGCCTAAATATCGTCACCTCAGGCTATCTGAGATGCCATGGGCAGCCACAATATCTGCAGGTGGCTGGCAGGTCTGAGGAAAGACTTCAGGGAGATCTGCTCCCTTGCAAACCACCAAATGGAGGCCAGGCAGGTTTAAAATGTTGTCAGAGCAGACAGCAAAAGCAATACTTAGCCCTCCTGTTTCACCAGCTGAATCTCCCTCTGCTCCTTGAGTATTCCTTAGCTTGGCCTTCTTGTAGGGCCTATGGCTGTAGTTTGCCTTTTGCTCCATTCCTACCAGAAAATTGAGTTTCTCCAGAGACTTCACTGAAACTGAGCCTTACACACCAAGATTTTGATTCCCCAGTTTTTCATCTGGGAAAAGACCAAGAAGATTTTATCTCTGTTTTCTTTCTTCCTCTTTAGGAGTTCATATAAATTATTGAATGCGCTACCCGGGTCCTCATGTCTCACTTCTGTCCACCTTGGCAGAACACAAAGGAATCTATCCTGGAGATGTGAGAGTTTTCTAAAAATTCTCAGCCTCTTTTCAAATTCAATTCTGACGACACGTGACCTCTCACAAAAGTAAATAAAAGCCACCGAAATCTTTGCTGTCTTACAGAATTGTTCAGTGGTGAGTGCTCTCAGACAGTGAAAGATCTGCTCTGAGATACCTATTAATGTGGAAACAAGGGGCTCAGTCCAGTTCTCCTACTAGCCAGGAGACTGCCTGAAGCAGAAAACCATTGAAGAACTGCAGGTGCAGCCTACCCAGGCTTGACAGAGCTGTTCCATCTCATGTTAATAATTAAATATTCATTGGAGCATGGACCAGAACCTGACTTTCCCACTTCCCAGGTGATAGCCCTAATTATATGCCTATGTCATCAATCTCTGTCTCTGCTGTAATGAATTGTCATTATTTGTATATACTGGAAGAGTTTTAACAGGAGATAGCTCTCCTCCCTCTTCCCCACCCCTCTGAATATCTGACAGCCAAGAGGTTGCACTACTCTTTCTGGCACAGATGAGGAGACAGGTTCAAGTCTTCTCCGAATTACACAGAGTAAGGAATCTGAGAAGAGGTGCATGGAGAATAGCCATAGTCACTGCAAGGTAGTCCTCAAAGACTCTGCCTTTGGCTAAGCTGAAGGAGACTGATTCTGGTAGGAATTCAACTGAGGACATGAAGAAGAAGGATCTCAACTGGGTTGGCTGTGGGTATGTGTTTGTGCATGCCCATTAGACACTGAACTAGGGCTTTAACATCCCTGCTGCTTCCTAAAGACTAGAGCTGCACACCAAAAAGAATACACAGATGCTTAAGTCTTTTCACCCTTATTATGTACAGGATTACCTGCAGAGGTATACATTGCTTCAAATAACTTTCTAATGAAAGACAGTATCAATAATCAATATAGTGGCTCTGTGCTCCTCTCCCTTCAGGTATCATTACACAGCCCTTGCCACTGACTCAAACAACATAAAGATTTCACATTAAGACTCACACAAAAGATCCTTCAGACTCTATAATCACATATTGCCTCTCCAGGGCATTTTCTACAATGCAATACCATATTTTCATATCCATTACTCACATTCTCCGTAATACTTTCAGCACTAACACTGCTGAAATTACTTGTGCAGGCTTTAAACAGGCTGGTTATACTACACTAAGCAGGTGTTTCCCCAGAGTTTTCCATCGCTAGATGCTTCCTGAAATGCAGCACAAGAGAATTCGTTTATCACAAGCTAAGAGTCTGTTAATGCTTACCTTTTCTTTAGGAAAACAAATGAGATTAGAAGTGATAAATTTAGCAGTATTTATAATAGACTCACTAGTTCTGTTCACCTTCTGTGTGTGCAGAATTACTAACTCTACAGTGTAGAAAAGCTTTTTCTATTAAACCCTGTTAAAAAGAGAGCATGGATTCTTTTTTTACATGACAGCTTTACACATTAACCTCTTTAATATTGCAGCTTCCCTCTTTAGTGTCTGAGTGCTTTGACAAGTCAAGCTGCAGCAGGGGTCAGTGCAGTGCCCACGTGACTGGGAGAGGTGTGGGGCCCAAGACGAGCTTTACCCCTTGCACACCTGATCACATGCTGAGGCATGATCCTTCTTCCCCCACTCCAGCACTCAGGACAAGGCTCCCACTTGCCAGCTGCTGCATGGAGTCACAGATCACTTTCAGTGGTCTACATCTGCCTCCTGTGACCAAGATGCCAAGGAGAAATGCCAATGCAGTGCTGTGTATAGCCAGTTTCCCAGTGCTGCTGCAAGGACTTGGAGATGAAGACTCCTGTGCTCTTATCTCCCTCTGTTAATCTGCACCTGCAAATATTGACCGAATCCTATTACAGACAACATGCCCATAGCTTATACCATCTCTCCTTGGTCCTTCCCCATTGCATCTATCGTTTGTTTTAAAAGTAATTACTGTCTAAGGCAGAAGCAATTAAAACATCACTTCTAAAATCCATTCAAAATAGTAATTTTGAAAATGTTCCCATGGAAATCTTTTGCACCCCAATTGTGCTTTTGCTAACAGCAGTTACAACAGTGTCGCCTCCGTGAGTTGTTTGGAATTACACTTAATTTCACCTTAACAGCGTAGCAGGAGAACCAGACCTTCCAAATTGGGCTTTAACGCACTCAGAGGGAGAAAAACACTGAAGGCGAAACTGAATATTTGCTTCGTTAGTGGCAGCATTCAAACATTGTGCCCTCATCCCAGCATAGTCTTTGTGAAGCCAAAGTGAAATGTGCAGCAGGACAGTGTATAGTGATTCACAAGGTCCTGTGGGGCCAAGGAAAAAGTTTCACCTGCAGCTGGGTGTGAAGGAAGGAATGGCACATTGCTAGAGCTTCGATCACACCATTTCTACAGCAGGAAAGACAGAAAAAGCAGAGAGAACATCTATTAAGGCTCAAGTGTGCTTTATGAAATACAGCTACAAGCAGTATTGATTTTATCTCCCTTCATCTATACAGGAGAAAGACAACTTTACCTCTGCTTATAATTGCTTTAATAATTAAGAAACTAAAAGCCTAGCTGTGATCTCCCATATATAAGTAAGAAAACATGATGAAAATACAGGAAGGAAAAGGGAATGGAAAAATGTTGGCTGAGCAGCTCACTTGGCAACTGCGCAGAACATACCAGTACATCTGCCTTATCACATTATTATTATTGTGGTGGCTTGCCATGCCATCTAGCAGGGACTCAGGGAACTACCAGTTCTGGGGAAGAGCTGAAAAGGCAACACAACAGCAAGACCAGGAAAAAAGTTGTGGAATATATATTTTTGAAGGGCAAATATAAGCATTTGCGTTTTTCCAATAAAACAGCTTCTGAATGAAGAGTGGTTTCTACAAAAAAGATCTTCTGCCTTTAATTCTTTAATACATATTGAGCACTTCCACAAGTTCAGTATACATTGTGTATGAAAATATTTTTCTTCTGCCTTCAAAGAGCTCATGTTTGCTCATTTTTTCTAAGATTAGCAATGAAAATCTGCAGCTGTCTTTCCATACATCACATGTTTCATCTCTGGTGTGTTCATTTTCTTAATTCCTTCTCTAATATTTTTTTCTGATGCCTTTGTAAGTTGAACTCCTTACGCTTCTAGACCAATACTGAGACTAAACTCACAGTGGTTTGTGAACACCACTGATAACCCCACACCCTACACACCAACATCTGTCTAATGTAGTTGTACTTTACTACATACTGGCATGCAAAAATGACTTGTTAGACTTCTCTTTTTTTAAAGGGGTAATGTGCCATTTTTAAAAGTCATTTCCCACCCAAGAAATTACTAATCCCCACCAGATATGCCAAATCTAAACAGTACATTAATGCAAAATTCATTAATTCAGGCTCCTGCTTGAAGGCTGTATTCCATACTGCATGGACAAAATCATATTTCTGTTCTCTTTTTAAGCATTTTATGAAACAGGAAATTTGAATGAATATTTTTTTGTTCTTACTAAAAAGCTACAGCTTTCTATCACTTGCCCACACAGGCAAAGCCTTTCCAAACCTTTCCATATACCAATACTATGTCTGTCCCAAACAATTCTTAAAAGAACATGAGAATGTCCTTACTGCTGTCCCTCTACCTCTCACCGAGAGACTAAGCCTCTTAGAATTTTACAGACATTGATAACTTTGACATTTCCCCTTCATTTTCCCTCCCTCTTCCTCAATTTCTACTGCATCTTCCTTCTCTAGCGTGAATGGGTTACACTTCACATCTTTTAATCCATATGCCTTTTCTCCTCACTTTAGCAGTTTCCTTTTGCTTTCTCTCTTGTAGCACATAGCAGATCCTACCAAAATGTGGTTTTCACCTCCCCAGCAAAAAGATGCACTTCGACTGCATTCTCCCCATTGGAGATATCAGTATCACCACCACCACGACCACAGATAGTTCAGAGAAAAAATTGGGACAAGAGAAGATCTGCTGTTGACTTCACCATTGTACTTCCTCCAGTCCCCTCATCCAGCAGAATGGAGTGATGGGAAAACAGGGACATAAGCTGTGGATACAAGACCAAACACATCAATCCAGCTCCACCCAGCCCTGATGCTGGCCATAGACCTATTCCTTCTTTGTCTTCCTGTGAACACAGGGACATCACTTCCTATGGTGTGCATCAAGTGTGACATATTGCTACCTGGCAGAGCTCCTATTTGCAGTGACATCTCTTGACAGACCATCTAGAAATGCCAGAGTCTCTACTATCCTTACCCTGAATCTGTGGTCTCCTGGTTGCCACATTATCCCATTTGAAAATGTACACATGGGAATTAGAGAGAAGACCTTTGGTCATGGCAACACTTTCCAAGTGACAGAGATATATGACTTTTTTCCCTGGTACTGAAGGAACCCCGCTAGACATGATGGAGAACAGGAATCCAGTTGTTTGGTCACCTTTGACAGTTTAAGCACAAGGGAAATCTGTAAATCCTACTACCCATCTGCCCCAGGATACTCATCTCCCACTGGGCTGTACCACTTTCACTCCCTGCTCCCTGCTCTCCTGCCATTATGAGTTACATTGCCGTTACAGCCAATATCCTGGTTGGAAATCGATGTCACAGAGTCTGTCTTCACCAGCAACACCAGGACTCCCTCTACGAGCTGCATTATTCCACTGAAAAAATCAGTCATTTTCTTCTAAATCCTAAAGCACATTTCGAGAAACTGGTTTTGGTCTAGGGGTAAAACCAGACTCGTAAAGGACTTGCACCCCTTTCTTTCATGATGCAGTCCGACAGGTCAGTGTATGTCCTGGCTGATGTTTCCTGGCAAAGCAACAACGAACAGTGCCTGCTGCCACCTTGGATGATTACAGTGTCAGGCACTGTCAGGAGGACTTCGCTGGCATCCATCTCCTCTTTGTGTGCTTCAGGCTCTTTAGCCTTGTTCCAATCCCTTTGTTTTTAGTTGTCTTCCATAACAACCAGTTGACTGTCTTCTTCTGTAGCCCTGTCATGTTCTCTCTCAGTCATCTTTCATCCAGGCCAAAGAGTCACAATCTGTTTAGTTTTGCTTCATGCTGAACTTCTGTACCTCTGATCAGTGCTGCTGTGAGATGCCTCGGTACAGGGTTCTGCAGATGGTTTAAGTTTATACAGGTTCAAAACTGAACTGAACACAGTGACAGGAAAAAAAAAATCTGTTCAGTGCTACTAATTACAAAGATATGACACCAGGAATTTGCTGAGATATGTGAGTGAAGCATCACTACATGTAGCCTAGCATCTCTCTTGGGCACCCACCAATCCCAGCTGTAAGAAACAAGTTACTAGGTCTTTGGTATGTCCTATCCAGGCAGTTCCTACATTTTTATGTCTTAATGCTTACTTTCCCCAGTTTTATTACATCTTTTTTTCAGAGGAGAACGGGGAGTAACAATAATTATTGTCAGTATTCTAGAAACAAGTGCATCCATTGTCTATGGGGTCATAACGATATTTCAGTTTTCCTTCCCAGTTGTTCGTTAATCCTTTTTAGATTTACCTACTTAGCATCACTAAGCACATAATCAAATTTTTAAGAATTATCTGCCCAGTTCTTCCTTGCATATATTCTTCCTTTGTGTGCATTATTTTATATTTACCAATATTGAATTTCTAAACCATTTTACAATTCAGTTAATATGCACCTTGAAATTCTTCCGCAACCCTTAGTTGTTACTACCCTCAATAATTTTGTATCATATTGTTTTTCACAATAGTTTTTATCTTCTATTCCAAATGTTGCATGCGTACACTGAATGCAATTACAGACTCCTGATGTATCTGGCCACACAAATTTATCTCTTATAAACATAACTTTTCCCTCATCCCCTGGACAGTTACTAGCACGCAAGAAGACCACACATTAAATTCATCAATCCAGAGGCCTGTAGTGATGGAACTACCCGGAGATCCTTTAAAAGATGCTGTGTTTGTTTTCGGCTGGGATAGAGTCCATTTTCTTCACAGTAGCTTGTATGGGGCTCTGTTCTGCATTTCTGCTGAAAACAGCACTGATAACATAGAGATGGTTTCACTACTGCTGAGCAGTGCTTGCACAGGGCCAAGGGATTTTCTCACACTGCAAGGAGGCTGGGGGTGCACAAGGAGTTTGGAGAGGACATAGCTGGGAGGTAGCTAACCCCACCTAACCAGAGGGATATCCCACAGCATATGGCGTCATGCTCCACCTACAGAGTGGGGGGAAGAAGGAGAAATGGGGGAGATTTGGAGGGCTGATGTTTTGTCTTTTCAAGTCACTGTGACATGTGATGGGGCCCTGCTCTCCTGGAGATGGCTGGGGATCTCCTGATGGATTCATTCAACACTTCCCTGCCTGCCCATGGGGAGTGGTGAATGAATGCCTTGTTTTGCTTTCCTGGAGTGCGCAGCTTTTGCTCTCCCTATTAAACTCTCTTTATCTCAACCCACAAGTTTTCTCACTTCTAGTCTTTTGATTCTCTTCTCCATCCTGCTGGAGTGTATGTCTGGCTCCCTACCAGTTGCCAAGCCTCGGACCCTTCACCACTTGACAATAAACAACAATAAAAGGAAAAAAAATGCTTTCATCCTCTTTTCTCTGGAACTTTGGCAACTTCTGCACTCCTGTGTCTCCTCCTGGACTCTCTCTTTGAGGAGGAGGCTCTTTCTGAAAACTTTCCATTTCCAAGCTCACCTTCATGCTTTGGAAGTGGTTTTTGCACTGTAACATTAATAAATTGATAACAGTTTCTAAAATGGAGTAAAGTTATCATCAGAAAAACCATGGAACTCTATGAAATTCTTGTTTCCAAAGACAATAATCTGTTAAGAGATCTGACTAGTAGTTTTTAAAAATAAACTTGGTTGCATAGGAAAAGGATGCAATCTAGAGGGATTTGGACAGGCTTGAGAAGTAGGTCACTGAACCTCATGAGGTTAAACAAGGCCATGTGCAGTCTTGCACTTGTGTGGCTGCAATCACCAGTATCAGTACAGGCTGAGTGATGAATGGACTGCAAGTAGAGCTGAAGAGAAGGACTTAGGGATACCGTTGGATATAAAATTTTCCATGAGCCAGCAATGTGCTCTGGCAGACCAGAAAGCCAATCGTGTCCTGAGCTGCATAAAAAGAAGCGTGGCCAGTAGGTTAAGGGAGGTGGTTCTCCCCTTCACTCCAGTCTTGTGAAAGCCCATCTGGAGTGCTGCGTCCGTTTCTGGGGTCCCCAGTACAAGGAGTCTGTTGGGACAGGTCCAGAGGAGGCTCAGGAAAATGACTAATGGGCTGGAACACCTGTCCTGTGAAGACAGACTGAGAGAGTCAGGTTAAGCATGAAGAAGAGAAGGATCTGGAGAGACCTTATTGTGGCCTTGGAATACTGTAAGGGGTCTTTTAAGGCAGATAGATAGAGAGGCTGTTTTTACCAGGGCCTGTAGTGAAAGACAAGGGCAAATGGTTTCAGATTGAAAGAGGGTAGGTTTAGATTAGATATAAGTAAAAAACGTTTTATAATTACGTTGGTTTGACACTGGTAGAGGTTGCCCACAGAAGCTGTGAATTCTTCATACCTAGAAGTGTTCAAGGCCAGGCTGGATGCAGCTGATCTAGTGGGAGATCTCCCTGACCTTTGATGGAGGATTGAAACTAGATGATCTTTAAAGATCACTTTCAATCCAAGTCATTCTATGATTCCATGACTGGCATCACTAAAATAGCAAACAGATGAATAAGAAGGGACACATAATCAAGCACATCAACTTGCATGCAAGTGATGACATCAGGAGGCTGTTACTGAAAAGTGAAATACTCAAAAGAGCAATTACACTACTGCTCACACAACCAGCTTTCCACACCTGGATGTTTCTACTCTGCAGTCTAAATAAGGCAAGATTAATGTGGGAAAAATTGCATATGACCATGCAATTCAGAAGCCAAATGCAGATACAGAAAAGACAGGAAGCACATGCAGATGACTGAAGGCCCAGTTCTAGATTCTGAATGCTCCAGAAGATTAAAACAGAAACATTTTTTAATATAATTCTTAAAAAAAAAAAAAAAAAGAGGATATTCTTACAATTGATTTGTTTGAACCTTAAAGAAAACCACCACCAAAACTTGACAGTACTCTGCAGAACTGCAGCAGCAGAAGCCACTATGCCAAGCTCTACTACAGTGACATGTCAGCATTTTCAGCACAGAGGTAGCCACTGCAGTTGCAGTTTTGGCTGCTGTAGCAGCAGCTGTTACTCCCTTGGCAGTAGCACAACCTGAGTTCTTCAGATGTTCATCAGATTTTGACAGACTGGATATCCCTAAGAAGGGCAAATGAAAGGAGAATCTTACCATTGTATAGGAAGGAAAATTTCCAGGACAATTAAAAAGGCACTTCTACAACCAAAAGCATTTCCACATGAAAAATGTCCAAACCTTTACTTTACATACACAGTAGCCAACATATAATTTTCAGATAAATACTTAAAATCCACCATTAAAATGTCAAGAAATATTTATCCTAAAATACAGGATATTTATCAATTCTTCTTTGTAAAGCATATACAGAAGATCTATCAGGACCTATTACAACAAGGCAGTCAGGAAATATAAAAATGGAAAACACAACCCCCCAGAAATGCATTTTTTCCCCATAAAATGTGTGTGGATTGAGGAACTCACTATTGCAAGACTTTGAAGACTTTAGTCTTAGCAAGTTTCAAGGAAGCATATAGAAACAACAAAAGGACCTAGTACTTTAAATATTAGTTATAATGCAGTTATAATGCAAGATTTGAAAAAATATTGGTTTAAAGAGGCTTTGAGGATAATAAAACATTTGAAGTAGTTTTCAAGAAATATTTTACACCTGAGCACGCATGGCTACATTGCATGAAGTTCTCAGTAAGAGCTTTTGGTACTGGTACAGCAATTACAGAAATCTTCAGTAAACAATCTCTTCTGTGAAAGGATTTACACAGGAAATGATGTTAGACACATAATGAAAAATTAATATAAATAAACATGTCAAGAGAGTATCAGAAAGCCAGAAAGATAAGACACAAAGCAAGATTTGGTTAAAAATGAACATTAAAGGCAACAGCAAGCAGTTCTACAGCTATACCGAAAAAAATCGGAAAGTAAAAGGATATTTTGACTCATCTGTAGATTCACAGGTAAGACTTTCTGTTCAAGCTTTTATTATTAAAAGAAATTATTTAATACACCATCTCTTTTAAGTAGACAGTTAGAAATGTGTAGGCTCCAAGAAGACCAGCTTCAGACCAAAATTGCCTCTGTTTTCAGTTTGGTCAGGTTTCTTAAATGTAAATAGGAGGCTTCCTTCAGTACTTGGGAGGATAGTTTCTGCCTTAAGGGAGAGGAGTACAAGAGGAAAGTAGCAGTGTTACCTTCAGGCTCTGGGTCAGGTTTGAAAAGTGCTGCAGTACCTCCTGCTCTGCCTCTAGCAGCTGCCTGGTACCTCTCCCATTCACTGCTTAATAGATCACAAAATGCTAATAAATAAGTTCCATTTTGCTCAGCTAATTATAAAACATAAACTGGAAAAGAGTTACTTAACAGATACTTGCTATTGACACCTTACGTACATGTTGCTTGGATTCACTGGATTTACTTCCTTTTGTCAGATTTGTATTTAATCTGTTTTGTTCTACTTATATCAGAATCTTATAGAGGGACTATAAACTGTGATTTCTTTGATCACAGCCCAAGACACCACTACCCTGGAACTTGTGATTTTTTCTAGATCTGGACAAAACCACAGTATACCTAAGAAAGGATTTTTTTTTTTCTGGGCAAATTCTATCTACATAAAATGTTCTTTTTGACTATCCACTTTTTCTCTTCTGATAATGAAATTTAAAAGATATATGGAGAATGAATGCAATTATCCTTCTAGGAAGTTCTGAGGCATTTTATTCTTAAACAGAGTTTCCATGTTCTTCTATTTGTACCTGGATTAAATGATTTCTAAAAATTCCTCCGTGTAATATATACAGGTGTTTTCTGTATTACAAAAAGAGAATTCAGAAAAAAATTTAGACCAAAGTTTTCTGCCTCTGAATTCCCCTCTGTTTGCCAAATGCTCACTAGCTCTCATCTTTGCTTCAATACATCCTTCCCTCTCCCATCAAGTCCCACTGCCTCTAATTCTCCTTTGTTTCTGCTTTTATGTCACTTATCAGTGGCTCACGTCAAAACTTAAGTGCTTTTAAGACGGAGCAGATTATAATGAGGTACAGATTATCTGATTTAAAACACTTTCTCTTTGTTGCCATTGTAAATGCCCACATAAGTATACAGAAGATGAAAAGGAGCCATACATGTATATACGAGATGTATATATCTGTAAGTTTTTCATATACCCAGACATGCACACATGTTTTTCTTGGCATTTTGTATTCAAAAGTAATAAAGTTGGACAGAAAATATTTCACAGGTGACCTGCTGCCAAGAAGAATTTGAATTATTTTCGGTCATTTTGAGTTATAAGGTCTCAAGATAAAAGAAAAGAACATTAAGAATAAGCCATTAAGTCACTTAACCAAACAGTCCTAAAGGAGCTTCCTGCTAAAGTGAACCACACTTCACTGTCCCTCTACCTGCTGTAATGAATGATACATGAAGCACTTCAGATAGTACCATGGGGTTCAGAGCGATGAGCTGACAGTGTGACTTTCCTTGGCTTCACTGGCAAGCCATCAAAAAGAAGTATTAAATCATCACGGGTTTCTTTTTTCCCCAAAATTTTTCCAACTGCCTAACACACACGTGCATATTTTTACTCAAATGACATGAGGCCCTGTTCACTCACCTTTCATAATGAAGGAAGTACTGCATCATGTTTACTTTGTAACTAACTTAAGATTTACCAACATGGAATGCTATCCATATATTCGGAAAAATATCTTAAAGATCTGTTTAGTGAAATCCTTATGTAATGAATACAACTCAGTGAGGACTGTACAGAAAGTAAAAAGTAGGGATAAAACGAGGAAATAATCTAAGTTTATCTCTTATACTGACTAGTTAGGTTTTGTTGCATATACTCCAGCTCTAACTTTTAAATTATATCAAGTAGTCATAAAGGAAAGGAAGAAATTAATTTTATTCTATACCTCTTTAAACCAAAGCTCTGATGCCTGTGCTCATTATTTGAAAGTTTGCACCACAAGCCCCTTGTATTACTAAGCACACCCCATACAACAGAGTGCTCTTACTGTAGGAAAGCAACCATGTCCATCCTTCTGCTAACATTTTGCCATCAACTAACCAACTCAGCAGAAATTCATGCCCTCAGAAGAAAACATGCAGACAGGAAAAAAGCAGATGTTAGCTTAAGAGTCTATAAGACTCAGCTGGAAGCAAAATGGATTAGAATCCTAGTTCATGCTTCCTTACATTGTTTTAGATGATTCACAAATCAGAAGAATCCCCTCCACCAAACCAGACAGTCTGGAGAGCAGAATACTCTATGGATGATAGTGCAAAATGAAATAAAATGGGCATTTCCTACAAATTATGAGGTTTCTCCTATCTCCACAAATACAATTCATAGGAAAGGTCACTTCTTCAGAGGTCCAGATATACAGAACCTTATCTAGTCCAACACTAAAATCCATGAAAGCTTTAGACTAGATTATTCTACACAGCATGTATTCCCACAGTTTCCCCTTGACTGTGGACATAGATGCTGAATTTAGCCTTAAATTGCTTATGAGGTTCTGCGAAATTTTAAAAGAAGTCATCACACTCATTGTGAGCTCTCAGGCAGCAGCACAGCCCCAGTTATTACATATTTCAGAGGTGAAAGGTAAACCATGACATATTATCTGCATACATGGAATCATATGGAATAGTCCAAAAAGAGGGGACTAAGCAGAGGTACTCTATGAAATACAGAAACAGAGAGGAAGACCAGTATTCAGACCACAGTTTTATAGTATCAACTTCTTTTCCGCTTCCAAATACACTTTTCTTGGGTTATGTGAAAATTAAAAAAGAGAATGTATATAAAATTAACAAATATGAAAGTTCCCTAAAACACCAATAAGCCACCTGACAAGGAACTGTCATTGGCTAGTAAGAAAATCTGCTTGAGCAACACAAGAATTTGAGCTTGATACTTCATGGAGTATGAAGCTTTGTATCCTTTTTGAAAGGAAAAGAAAAGAGTTCATCGATTATGACCACATAGGTCATCAGAAGAAAGGTTATTTATAATTCTGACCTTAGATGAAGAACAAGCAGTTTCAATACAGAAAGTCTGACATGCTTATTTCTATCTGATTGGAATGGGTACAGCACAACAGACCAGGTTTCTTGATTCACACATTTTACTTCCAAGTATTTTTTTTGCTGTTCCAACAGTGATACAGAGTTACAGAGCTCATAACAGCAACTGCAAATGTGGAAGTGATCAACTTCACCAAATAAAGTGAACAGTACTAACCCACCACTTTTTTGTTCATTAAATAATGAGCAGAAATGTTACTAGAACTATTGATAAAACCCTCTTAAAATACACATGAGAGGTTGGAAAAAAATGCTTAATGGAATGGGGTTTATTTTCCCCCAAATGCTCCTGTTTTGCAACATATTTTTCAAGTATTCAGACAGAACTTGAGAACTGAAAATCTTAATCACAAGATGAAAAATGAGGGGTTTCACTTTTCATTAATTGAATAAGTAAATAATTCCTGGTTTGGGTATTCCTCCACCACAAACACAACATACTCATCCCAATATTTGCAAAGGAAAAAAAAAATCACAGAAAAAAAAATTACTACTGCTCTGATGTTTTCAGCCCTTTTCAGTCAGTTAACAACTTTAGGTAAGAGCCTGCTTCAAGCGGGAATAGCAGATCAAAGCCACAAATAACTACATAAGCTATTGATGCATACAATCATACCAGAAGAACTGAAACAAAAAAAATTAAAACCAGTAAAAAATAGGGAATGTACAAAATGTTCTACATAAATTTATAACAACTTATAGAAGATAGGACACTAGGAAAAATCTATACTGTAAAGATGTAAGGCCCATAACTGTTTGAGTGTTTTAGGAAGAGTTTTACACTATTGTTATATTTCTACTATTGGATTAAATTAGAAATAGGTAGGTGGCAGATTACAAAAAGTTGTTCCAAATGAGGAAACGCTTGTCAAACAAGGATGTTTCTCATTAGGCAAGGCCTGACACCAAGCAAAACTGCAAACCAGAATTAGAAAGAAATACAAAACCATGTCTGGTTATGCAAATATTTGCAGAGGAATGTAAAAGACAGAGACAGAACTGCTTACAAAGTGATTTGATCCACTCAGGTGAGCGCATCCAAGCTCAGTGAAATCTCATACACTCAAGTGCAAGGTCACATAGTCAGGAACAGAACAAGCATCCAGAACAAATCTGTAGCATAGGAGACACAAAAAAATAAGGATCTAGAGGGCATGGCAGACAACCAAGTCTGCATAAGTTTCCAGCACTGTGCTATCCAAGAAGGTGAATGCGTTCCCTTGAATAAAAAGGGGATTCCTTTCCTGTTATTTTATTTCTGCATGCAGCAGCAATGTTCTTTATGCTAAGCTATTATATTCACTGTAGCTAGTAATATTTTAATGTGTTGAAAAATTGCTGTGTTGAATCACAAAAAAAATAAAAACTTGTTCTGTGCATCTTAGCAAAAGAAAACAAAGGTTACAGGACACAGTGTATAAAACCTTCATGGGGGTAAAGTAATAGATGCTAATCACTCTTTTAATGGAGCAGGAAACAGCCAGAATGAGCAGCAAGATGTTGTCATCAGCAGTACCTTTAAATATTGTCATATTAACTTTCTTGCAGTTTTCCAAATGCTCACCTGTGTTCCAAGAGGTTAGGTCTGTCAATGAAGGCAACAGTGAAAGCTCTTCAGCCAACTAATTTCAAAGTTATCCAGTCCTGCAGGTCTAAAGGTCTTTATTGGGAGTATATGCCTAATAGTCTTTCCATTTATTGCTGGAGCAGAACATATTTCACCATTGTTTAATATAGGTATCAGCTCTTTTCCAATCCATTGGACATAATTAATTAAATATTTTCTCTCTCTTGAAAATTCCTGGGGTTTGTATCTCTTTAATGTAACCACTATCAAAGATCATTGTTTGGGTTGTTTTGGGGTTTTTTTTTAGGGGTGGAGGGGAAGGCTTGGGATTATTTTGTTTTTGAATATACTTCAAAAATCCTTTCAATTGTTCTTACTATTAGTAAAAACAGATGTTTTAGCGATAAGTACAAGTTTCCCTAATATTGTCTCAGGCTTCTCAAAAATGTCTGAATCGGATGTCTAATCTATGCTAATTGGCATAAAAATCAGACATTTCATGATTAATCAGTAAACACTTTATTCCATGGCTATTCTTAAGGAAGATGCTATTATCCAACAAATGAGATGCTGAATGCTAGCTACTTCATTAATCCATGGAAAATGTGAGAAGCCACTGGAATCCAGAGCAGCATTCAAGTGGGTAAGCAAAGCTTAGAAAAGTACAAGTCTCTTCAATCCAGAATCTGGTATAGCATCGAGAGCACCACAAAAGCAATACTGTCAAAAATAAAATTACAATAACCTTTGGAATCTGGGACTTCAGTTTGAATGGAAACAATCCTTTTACATTTTCATCCCAAAAGGTAGTGCAGATTTCACATATGTTCTCTTAAATGAGAAAGTGAGAACAGATCTGAAGTCCTCTAATTGTCCATGTCCTGAAGCACTGACTTTTTTTTATTTTAGTTTGTCTGGCTTTGTTAGACACTGAGCAGATGATGACAATTCTTCATCATGATTAATATCAGGATTTGAGGTTTGGTCTTTTTCCACATTGCTACAAAGCCAAATATTATTTTGCAACAGCAAAGTTCAAGTCCCCATCACTCAGACCACTAGAATACTTTTTGTGGGAAAACAAAGTTCAAGTCCTTTCTGAATCTTATTCAGAACAAGGTCTGGAAGGCATTTTTAACAGCACCACTGTTCAATAGAACCACTATCTCTGGCCTGATACATATTTCATTTCAAAGATTGGGAATGGACCACTGCAAGGATATAATCACCTTTGGAACACAGTCCATTATGGTTTTCAGATTCCAGTCTTGTTTCAATTAATACACATTTTAGAAAATACCAACCTTAAAAACAGTCAGGAATGCTTTGGAATTTACTGCAATGCTTGGTAAATCCCACACTGTGAAGCCTCCTTTCCCCTCATCTGAATCTGCATGTCTATAGCTTCCAGCCACTAGACCTCACAGTTTTTAGCCACACTAAAGATCCCATTATCAAGGTTTTGTTCCCTGCATTTGTACTGGTAGACCCTGATCAAGTCACTCCCTTAACCTCATTTATAAAGAAATGCAAAGACAAAGCTTGTTAGATCTTTCACTACACAATACATTTTCTACTCCTTTAATTAGTGCCATTGCTTTCTATGAACTTTCTCTAATTTAGCCATATTAATTAATGAACCACAGATTTCAAACTGGACTTTGTATTCAAGTAACAAACGCACTCATGTAAAATTCAGGACGACGTGCCTGCTGAACACATCTCTATTTATTCCTCCAAAGTTCATAAAAGTTATTTAAGACACAGAATTGGACTGGAAATTCATACCATTTGATGATCAACAAACTCCTCCAGTCAAACGCAGTAGTCAGTATTTCCTGTAACCTGAAGTTATTAGGGCTGCTACTCACACAGGATAAATTGCAAATCAGGCTGATACAATTATCACTTCACAGAAATACATATTTTACAATAAATATGGACAGCATTTCATTTTTCCTGTACCATTCATTGCACTGAAACACATTCACACTGGCTCTGTGCTAGTCTTGGCTGTCTAAGTGGTAGCAAACAGAATCACTGCTGAATCCTCTCCCTTACCTAACAATGCTTCAACCTTTCAACCCTCAGCAAACCATCAGTAGCTATTACATGGTTTTTTAGGACACTCCTAAGAAGCTAAGTGCCATAGGACTGAGAAAGGACGCCACGAGGAGTCTGAGAAGAATTCATCCTTTCAGCAAGGAGTCTCATTTTACACTGACAGTTACACATCTAAGAATTATCCACCCTTTAACACATGTAAAATATGTGAAGTGTTGCTGGTTGATTACACAAGACTTTCATTTCTGAATCAAAATATGGACTACTAGCTAATCTTCAAAGAAATCAGAGGGTATTACATTAACACCTTTAGCTTTATCAACCACTTTTTCTAATTTCATAAAAAATACATCATGCTAACTTGACATGGTCTGGCTTTTCTATAACTCATGTTGATTGGCACTAATTATACAACACTTCTTTAATTCATTATTAATTAGGTCCCTTATTATTTTGCCCAGAAGTGATGTCAAGCTGGCAGACATGTAATTATCCAGGTCATGCCTTTTACCCTCTTTGAATGTTGGCACATTAGCCATTTTTGTGCTCTTTTTCCAGTATTTCAAAGCTTATAAAAAAATCAGCATTAATGATCCAGGAAGCTCATTGGACAGCCCTGTTGAAACTCATTATCTGAGCATGCCAATTTAAAAATGGCTAAATTTAGCTGGTACTAAAGAGCGACCCCTTGAGTGCCTATTACTGGAAATTATTGCACTGACTTCCTACTATAAAATTACATAATATAACATATCCATCTTTTAATTTGCCAATCTTTTTACACCACTTTACAATTTCACCACATCCCTCTCACATTAGACCAACTCATCTGCTTGATTCTAAAGTAAATCATGTAACTGCTCCACATCGGCCTCAGTTATGCTTACTATCAGTCTTCTGTTTTCATTTTCCTTCAACCATTTACAATGTACATATCACCCAACTTTACAGCTAAGAGAGCTGTACACTCTGAACCACTAAACATGGGGATAAGTTTTTAACTCATGTGGCCTCCTTTAGTACTGGCTCTAAGCCAACAGGTATTGCCTCTCAAAACAATGTATACCACTAGCAGGGAACACACTAAACACTGCCAACAATGTGGATATTACAAAAGCAAACGTTTCTATTGCTATTACAGCACGCTGTATTTTGTCTGATACTTGCAAGAGCATTAAATAAAAAGGGCAAGTATTAATGGCAGGTCAGAGAGTGAGAAATTTAGGGGTACTATTTGCTGATTTGGAGAAGCCTTTTACAAGAGCAATTTCCAGAGCACAAGCAGATGCCATATGACAGTAAAGTTTTAGAAAAAGTGCCTTTGCACATTGTGCCATAGTCATAGTAATGATTTGTGCTCTTGTAAACAGAATTTGCCTTGTAAATACATTTTAGGTAATTTTTAATTAGAGGACAGAGAGCTACCAAGTAACGTGGGGAAAAGGATGGATGGTCCTTATTTATTTCGGAAGTTAAATACATAGTGATTTTCACCAACCTTAATACATGCAGCAATAAAGGGGAAAAAAAGCCTATCTGGTTTTACTAGGTAAAACAAGATAAAGTTGTGACCATTATCATGTGTTAGTACTTCACATTTCCATACTGACAGGGTATCAGCTATGGTTTGTACTCCGCTAATAAGAGGCTGTAGCTCCACCCTGCAATGAATTATCTATGAGGAACAAAACAGTGACTGATAGAATCTAAGTTTGAAAGTTTTTATTCCATACTGCTTTTGAGTCTGAATCTGCAGCCTGAGAACTGCAAAGCTGCTTTGATACTTACCTGGTTTAGTCTACCCTTACTTTGATACTGATGTGTTCTGGTCTATCCTCACACATCTGTTTCCACATGCATTTGCTTGGGGCACCCAGTAAAGTAAAAGTTCTTGGTTCTTCCTACTTCCTTTTCCCGCAAATCAAGGCTGGCCTTTCCACAGCTATGTGGATGGCGTAGTTCAGAGTGCAAGACTTCACATAAACAGTTGTTCCCAAGTAGATACATGAACCTACCACACAGGAACCAATAAGAAGCAAAGTCTAAAGTCTTCCTATGAGGATCACAGGAGCAATGTAGAGGACTTCATTTCACAGGTGTCAACAGCTTCACACAGCACGAGTACTTTGGAGAGAACATCCAAGAACAGCATTCCATAGTTCAGACCAGTGGGATGGGATTTGTCTGGGTCCTCAGCAGATGCCGTGCCAATTTAAATATTGTTAATTTATTATGAGCAGCAGTGATCCAAGCAGATATATTATTCATTAGAACATCAAAGTCCAAGGAAGAGAACCGCATACAATTATTTGTTTCAGGTCTCTTTGCAGAGATGATTGCACCATGAGAGAACTCTGCCAGCCAAGATACGCTACAAGCTGGTAGAGAGCCAGAGTAAAATGTAACCAGATTTATGCTTCAAGACAGACACTGATAGTTCAAGCATGAGACTTATCAGAAGACTGTTCGTAACATCCCATTTATGCTCCGTTGACAGATAATTTGCATAAGGTCAGATTGCAAATTACTGGGTTTAATGGAAGGATCTGTTGCCATCTTTGTACGTGCTCAGGTGCTACTCAACATATGTTAACTCGGCCACTGCACTAACACTGCAAAATTACAACCTTCACAACAGACCCTGGCCTTATAGAAAGGTCAGTGCTCAGTAACCTACACTGCACAGCAACGCATAACTCTAATTAGTACTTCCTAAATCTAGGTCATTACGAAGAATAAATTGAAGGCCAGAAGATCACTGAAACCAGCAGTAATTGAAAGGAGAAAATTGAAAGGAGAATTACCAGCAGTAATGGAAAGGAGAAAAAGTGAGGGGAAGAATAAGAGGAAGAGACAGAAAGAGAGGTAAAGCTTTTATAGGTGGAGTGAACGAAAAAAGAGAAGGGGTGTCCATGCAATTACTCACATGCAGTGCAGCCTCTAAACACACGACTTCTGCAGACAGAATCATTCAGACCTTGCTTTAAGCCTGAGTTGGTTCAACTTTGTCTATAAATTGACACGAGAAAGTTAAGCAGCTTTAGGCCCACGTGATTTGGTTCAACTCGATATAACCACATCAACCTAACTACATAAACAGCAGGTTTAGAATCCTACCCCGTTAAACTTTAGAGAAGCAGCAATTACTCCTTGGGACCATGTCCCATCACCAGCATTTTAAAAAAAAGTGATTTACTGACAACAGATTAAAATGCTTTGTGGAGCAAAGACCAAACCAAACTCAGACCCTTCTGCTCCATACAGAGGGCCCTGTTTGAAGTCATGCTCACGTGATGGAATGCTACCTAAGTGAAATTAAGCAAGTAGGTAGATATGTCCCACAACCAGCCTCACACAGCCTAGGTAGATGCTCTCAGTGTTAAATTACCTGTATTAAAGGAGAAGCTACCACCCGTAATGGAGCAATGCCTACTTTGAGTCTGACAAGACCCAGTTTCCACAGAGGTTTCAACGGTGTGAATCTAAAGCAGAACCAGATACACTCTCACCCCCTCAAATCAAGGGCAAATGGTTATGTCCTCACCTTTCACACGTGCCAGCTCAGGTAGCTCTCCAGCTCACACTGATTACTATTCCAGGCACTGGTGGCTTCTTTTAAACAAGTAGCAAGAGCAGCTACTTAATTCAGGGCTGACAATCTTGCTTCCAGGAGTGAGTGCTGTAATGCTGAACATCATAATATCTTTGCACTTCCATTTGTGAATCTAGCTATAGATACTGGGCCATGAACCAATTAAGAGTGTCACCCAGTGACAAAAGACAAACACCTAGGATAATTAATCACCCAGTAAACAGTTACAGCCCATTCAGTGTTGAAAAGAATACATATCTACCCAGCACAAACCCAACCTATCTACAGCCAAACACCACTTCCAAGCCTGCAAGAAGTCTGCCAAACATGAAAACTAAATTAAGTACAAAGCAGATATTGTAATACCATTCAGCTCTCAAATACTTGACAAGCTGGGTTTTAAAAATGTACAGACTGGACTTTCCATAGTTAAGATAAACACAAATCTTGGCTTTCTAAATATATTGTTTATTTATAGCTGAACATTAACATCTGAACAGAAATCTGCAAGCACACAGAGATAATCTTTCAGTGATGTTTCTGTTTAAACTGAAGTCCACAGTAGCCACATGTTCCGGTCTTTGTCTCTTTGTCCTGCAAAAATATAAAAATACAACAGCTGCTAGTTTCACTTTATAAAACTTCAAGAAACTACAATTTCTCCTCTTATTTATTTGTGCCATCTTAAAACCGATCAATATAGCCAAAGTACAGAGTTTAATATTTTTTGAAACACTGGAAGCAAAGATGATGGTATGAGGTTCATGCTTTATTTCTGTATCCTATGCAGCTTGCCTTATGCCAGACTTTCAACTACCAGGCCTAAATCCAACTACATAATTTTAAAGTCAAACCAAGTGATATCTCCTCAGCAATACAAGATCCTCTCACCAAACTGGACACCTTAAGCCAGTTCGGTCATATCTGTTCCAATGTTCTGAAAAGATAATTTCACTATTATTTTAAAACAGAATAGGATTTGGCATTTCCTAGACAGGAATTTTGGTCAGTGACAGAGTTAGTTGCAGAAAGGAGAAAATTTCAGTAGGAATCCATGAGAAATGCTGAAAGAAAGTGTTTTGGAGAAAAGGAGCAATTACTGCTGTATAAAATTTCATTATTTTCTCCAAAACGTACATGTATTTTTTTAGAATTTTGAAGAGTGACTGACTGCAAGCTGTTGTTGCAGTCCTTCCTAACATGACGAAACACAATACAGCTAAATACTCAGGGATCTTCTGTTATTTAGCAACATAACTACTTGAAGTCATGAAACAAAGTTAAACCCATGGTTCCCCTTAATAAAGGATTACAATTGAAAAATGCAAACCACCCTGGATTTCAGTTGTTAGGACTAGAGAAAAGAAGCTAATCTAACACCATTCTGTTTGCGGAGTTTACTTTCCAGGAACTAAATCACAGACAAATTGTAATTTGACTGAGAACACAAAAAAAAAAAAAAAAAAAAAAGCATTCTTCAAGAGTCTGGCACAGGTCAAACAAATCAACATAAAGATCAGGAGTATGCTACAGACGTTAAGGTTGAAGTTCTTCCTGAGCGATACAAATCAGAACCTCTGAACGTTTGACTTTGAATAATGTAAAATGAATTACTACTAAGTTCTTACTCTGTTTAAAATGGAAATACTTATGATTCTAGCCAGGAGTCACAACAACACTGACACTAAAGAACACCAGCTCTTCCCCACCATTCTTTCAGGCATTAGGAAATGTCAAAGTTTAGGTGAGCAAGCAAAGATTTTAAGACATCTGCAATCAGGGTCTACCTGAGAACAGTACCTAAGCAACAGCTGGATCAACTAAGGTCATAGGACACTAGCCTCAATATTTTTACTCTCTAGAACAAAAATACACTGGAAATTATCAGTACTGTCTACAGGAGGATAAGACAACATTTATTCTTCATTCTCTGGCCATGATTGAAATATTCAGTCTTCAGAACCACCAAGATCCCCAAAGACTGAAAGAGGGGTTGGTTTGTTTGGTTTTCCTCCTTTTTTTTCCCCTTGAACTTGCAAGATTGAAAATAAACTGCATATTCCCATGAATACTGCAAATGTATTGTCAAAATACATGGTGGCATTTAAATAATTAGTAAGAGTTCCAAAATGCAGCAAGGATGTTAATTTTTGCTCTCAGTGCTTGTTCTTACTAGTTCACCTAACTTCTTTAAAAAAAAATACTGTCCTACTAAACAAACCAAAACTTAAAAAAAGAATTTCTACAACTTCAAATGGAACCCCTCTAATTCTTCTTATTTATATCAGGCACCAAATAAAACGAGCACCTCAGGTGCTCCTTTTATTTTGTTAAACTAACATTCCAAAAACTAGATAATCTTACAAAAAAGAATGTACAGGCAAAACATGCTATATGCAGAATAATGACATTACCAAGTTTATGTATACTTTAGGATGTCCCAAAGCTCCACCGCCACCATCGCACGATATCACTCTGCTTTCAACTTGACTCACAGGCTGCTCTGCTATTAAATCAATTGCAAAATTCTTGTTCACCTGTAAGAAAAAAGAGGGAAACTTTCAGATACCATCCCCACTCAAAGGAAAAGGACTTGCTATTTGCTACCTCCCCAGGCAGTTCCACTACAGCCATTTTAAGAAGTTCCTGCTTAGGTTTCTTCCCAACTCTTCCGCCAACTCTTAGGCTGTGCTATAAGCCAGATCAATGAACTATACATTAAACTCTGCAAAACTAATCCCTTTCCCCTGATATACAAGCCACATCAGTGCTCAGGTTTCAGCAGATTCAGCAGAGAGGTGAGCAGGAACAAGTAGACAAGAACAGAAGATATTTAACCAACACTTCATTCTGCTTTAGTGACTACATGATAAAATTGCAGAAGAATCTCTGCTGATAAACTCAAAAATAATAGTGAGACAAGTAAGGTCAGGCATGAGATAAAACAACTGCTGGTAATTTAGCGCCTCTAGCCATGTACCTTATTCTATCACCGCGCAGGAATCTCATGAAAACATGAATGTGGTGCATAACAACAGTCAGAAAGACAAATTGCTCAGCATCAGAAAAAAGGAAAAACCTCTAAATGCCACTACTCCACTCTGTAAATCCATCATACACACTTCCCGAATACGCACATCACCGACAAGTAGGGCTTCTTCCCAGAGCACACCTGCATGGCCTGGAAAACATATCCACATCTGGACGGGCTGGTGACACAGCAGCTTGTCCCTCAGCAGGACCTACAGCACTCCAATACTCTTTGAGTCTGCACTGAGCAGACAACTACTGCTACAATTCAGGTAAAAGTACTCCAAGAAGGGCCACCTTTTTCAAAGGCCATGTTATATACACATGAATATCAAACCATACGCATACCCTAAGGAGGCACTATCTACTGCTCTGTGCATAAGGTTCATAAACATGCTGGTATTGGGATAAAGATGAGATTCTTGGGAAAAAGACAGCTACGCATCCATTACATAAATCTCTAGGAACTACAACAGTGTTTTTATATAATCTTAGTACGTAACAACTTAGCAGCTTCCACCAAACCTCCCATTAAGTCTCCCCGAAATCTGCATTTTTTGGTACAGTAATGGAAAAGTCAGTTTTGCCAACTAAGAATTTGTCCTTCCCAAAAGAAGATAATAGCTAAAAAAAGTTAGCAAAAAATTAAGTTTTGGTATTGAAAGAAATTGGCACCATCAAGAACCCCACTGTCTGGGGCCTGCGCCCACAAGTCATGTAATTTTTGCCAAACAGCAAGGACTTTTACTGCTGCTTTTAATAACACTCAAAACTGTGCATCCTTCATTTCATGCTGATGGAGGAGGGAGATAAAATCATGATACACCTTTGCTTCAAGATTAGAAGCAAGAACTCCACTCATCCCAACACTTCTTAACCACAAAAGGTACTTGTGGGGAGAGACAGAAGCAAAGACCACTCATCCACCGTATAGCTAAGACCTGTCTGTGGTTCAGCCGAGGATTCAGGTTCAGTCTAGGAATTCACCAGGAAAACACATCACAAAAACACCCCAAAAAACCCCAGGTGGTTGCAGTTACAACACTTCCCTTCGACTTAAGCACAGCAGTACTCAGCAAGAAGAGGCTGATTCCATCAGCACATCTAGATATGCCTTGCTCCAAGCATAAATCAATGGGCTATTTTTTTCCAGCCACAGTGCTAGCTTGACAATTTCATTTCTGCTTCTTCCCACCTATCCACCTGTGCCAGTACACGGTCTGGGAGATCAAAGAGATAAAACCAAACTTGGATTTGATCCAGGTCCAAAGATCTAGAGGGAAGGCAGGAGAGAATATTTAAAACAGACCAGCACTGAGGTGAGTCCTCCTCACACCTTCAGCTGCTGCACCAGCCCAATAGAAAGGGTAGAGCTGAAGTGGGAATGGCAGTGTTGAAATAGGTCCCGCTCTACCTTAGGGATTACAGAAGGGCTGGATGACCTGGTTGGACTGTGGCAGATGCAGTTTAGCAGTCGCCATGCTCAGTTTTCTCCCAGGTTCTTGCTTTAGGCCCTTGCCAGAGAGCACTAATCCACGGTTCTCCATAGACAACCAACGATTTTAGCTAAAACACATGGATTTCACTAACAACTAGGCTGCCAGAACCAAGGGGACATTAAGCACAAACTCTGGGCCATGCCCCTGGGCCTGGCCACCTGAAGCACACAGGCCCAGACACCCTGACTGGGGGAGAGTCCAGAGGCTGCGTCCCCCCAGGCAGGAAAGCTGCTGTGGCTAGACCAGGCTGATCTCGAGCCGGACTCAACCCCTTGTACTGAAGGCAAAGAGAAGAAGCAACTGAGAAAGAACAGTCACCAGGAGAGCTTTTGCTTCAGAAACAAGACAACATTCAGACTACACAGTTGTCAACCCTAACACTGGCAGCTGAAACACACTGTGGGATAATGGCAAAGCCCCTAGAGAGAGATCTTAATAACAGGCACAGGTCATTTAAAGTATTTAACAAGTAAATTTTGTCCCAATTTCACCCTTAAAACTTAGCATTAAACCTTGCACAACAGACTTAGAGCTTGGCTTTTGCTGGAGAAGGAAGAACTGGGCTGAACTGAAAACCTTGGGTGTTCCACACCACATAGAGTCTGAAATTACCTGATGGCAAAGGCACACTGGAGGGACCACTGCTCCGTGGAGAATTAGGCCTAAGGAGCATTTCCTATGAAGTTACAGAAGTAGCAGAGATACAGGCAATACACTTGGGAGAGGCCTACTTTGCCAACTATCCTCCCTGAAGTAAGCTAATTCGGCATTTTAAGTGACATTTTCATTTAATTATTTCAGAAGCAGAATCCCCATTTTTGCCACACAGCATGAGTTAAATTGTATCCGTCACACAGTGAGGTAAACTCAACATGAAAACTCGGAAATCAGTGTAATTAGTTCAGGTTAATTTAGCAGGAGAATCATTATATGCAACTACATTAAAAATCTACCACACCTTATATTTAATGTCTCTGCTATACACAAACATTTATAACATTAACACTAAGGCACTATTCAAAGGCCCAGACATTGAGGAACATAACTTAGATTAAATAGCTCTGTTTCTATCCCAAAGGCCAGCAGATCCCTCGCGGAGCTGTGCTGCTTGATTATTAGAGAAAATTCAGTGCTAAAGGACTTATCAATAGAGTGGGTACATGCAATTTCAAGCAGCAGCAACAGGTCCACCTTTACAGCACTGCACTTGGATGATGCTGGAATTACTAGACTTTGCATTTGAGGCTTCATTATTTCAGAATACTCTACGTTTTACTTTTATTTCTTTCATCATTCTTTCAGTAAATGCTTCTCAGGCTCATTAAAAACTCAGTTTGGGTAAAGATCAAAATTTTAACTACACAGAAGCAAATTAAGCCTCAAAATACATATGTAAACATATACAAACAGACGAACAATTCAGCAGAATATTTAATGATGTGATTTTTCTGAATATAAATGTACTAAAAACACACAGTTTCTTAAAACACATATTTAAAACAAAAACTGTTCCAAGTTTAAGATGTTCAAATGCCTACACCTCTAACACCCTAAATACAAGCACTTAACAGATGCAGAGCAAGTCTTGAGTTTTCCAAGTTCATCAAAAGCAGAGAGGTAAGACAGAAGCTACCATAACCTGCCTTAAAAAAGATTTGCACCACAGAGGGAAAAAAAAAAAACCCACTGAAACCCAAAATCCAAACCAGTTTAGGTTTGGTAGGTTTGAATTTTTTTGGGTTTTTTTTTTTTTCCGTTTGTTGGTTTTGGTTGTGGGGTCTGGGTTTAGATGGTTTCTTGGTTGTTGGGGTTTTTTTGGTTTGGAGTTTTATTAAGACAGTGAGACTGAGGACACTTCTATTAGGTACAAAGAAAAAAAAAACATAAACTACCCCCATTTCCCATGAGAAAAAGTAGAATGAGTTACCTCCTTTTGTCGTCCAACAAATCTAACTCTTCTATAATCCTTCTCATCATACACCTAGAGAGTAAAATAAACTTGAACTTATTTAAAGAGCAACAACTATAAACATAGAACACAAAGACTTAAAAAATAAATAGCTTGAACTGTTTACTTAGTTTCAAACATTATCACCTTACAAGCATGTAGTATACAGAAAAATTAGCTTCCATTTCTCTCACACAAAAAACTAAATTGTACATTGGAAAGTAGAAAAGAAAAGGAAACTGGTGGTGTCGGGGGTGGCATGAAAGCCAGTAAACAGAAGCCTTAGCTCTAATTGCAGAGGTGAACATAGACATGTTACTTATAATGCTGTTCCTTGATCTCACACCAATACGCGGCAGGTGAACTAAAGGGGGAAATTGAGGTTTTGTATTTATTTCTGTTCGGGTAAGTAACCACAGTGCGAGCTTTCCCAAGTTAGCTCCACCAGCCATCCTGTCTCACATCTCCTCAAGGCACCACACGAGCCACAGCTCCATTGGTAAAGAGGTAACGTGGAGTGCAGGGCACTGACACAAGGGTGCCTCCACCTGTCAACTCTTCGGCTGGGTCACAAGCCAGATTCGGACCAGAACGCTCGGTAATGGCCAATGACCCCGATCCTGGTTAACAGGCGTTTTTTTTTGTTTGTTTTTTCCGAAACCGCGCGTACCTCCTGTGTATGGATCATCCAGGAGCACGGATTTCCGCCGTGCGCACTGAACGGAGAATCACAAAATAAATTAGGTTGGAAAAGACCTCTGAGATCATCAAATCCAACCAGTGACCGAGCGCCACCATGTCAAGTGGACCATGGCACTAAGCAACACATCAGCCACTTCCTGAACACCTCCAGGGACGGCAACCGCACTACCTCCCTGGGCAGCCCAGTCCAGTGTCTAACCAGTTTACGTGAAGAAATTCCTCCTGATGTCCAACCTAAGCCTGCCCTTTACATCACACCACACCGGCGCGCTGCTCGCGGCCCCGGCGGGACGCGCCCGCCGCCCTCCCCGGGCAGCGGAGGGGCGGCAGCAGCGGGCCCCGCGCGCTCACCTGCCCCGTGTGCGTCACCAGCTCGCCGGTGTCGGAGGCCCGCACACCGTAGGGCCGGGCGGCGG
>VZTF01009722.1:267137-327371 GCA_013397755.1 Cnemophilus loriae | reverse complement strand
GCCGTGGCCGGCGCCCCGCGGGCTGCTGGCCGTGCCTCCGCCGCCCGGGCCGCTGCTGCCCGGGCTCCTGGCCGGGCTGAAGACGAAGACGGCGCTGAGGAGGCGCTGCAAGGACTGCTACATCGTCCGGCGGCGCGGGCGGCTCTACGTGTGCTGCAAGAGCAACCCCCGGCACAAGCAGCGCAAGGAGTAGCGCCGGCGGGACCCCGCGGGGCACAGAGCTGGCGCCGTGTTCGGCTGCCGGGCCCGGAGCCCCCCCGCTGCCCGTGTCCCTGTCGCCGGGCTGCCCCGCGGCCTCCGGGAGCTGGCAGCTGGGGACACGAGTCGCAAAATGGTGTGCGTGACAATGTTTCATCTTACTGCACACCTAGAGCGAGGTGCGATCTTGCCGGCCCTTGCCGGAACTTCAGGCCGTGGATGCGGAGAACTGAAGTGGGAAACCACAGCCTTCAGGACCTCTTGTCATCTTAGTCGTGAAGCCTTAAAATCACCGCGCTGTTAAATTAGTAAGGGTGAAACTGAATCACTGGACTCTGAGGTGCATTTGGGTTTAATTAAAGCAAAATGAAAATAAACTCAATTGATGTTCATTATTACAATATACCATGGGTTTTTTTCTCAAACACCCCTCCCCGCTCAAGATGTTGATAACAGAACCAATAGTTTCAAACTCAGGTGGGCAATTTCAGATTCCATCTAACTTGCTTTAAGGTTCTGCAAAGCTTTAGACTAACTCTCATAGATCGGTGGAGCTTAAGAATATTCTTTTTCTGTTGTGTCCCTTGAAACAACTCTCTCCTAACAGGTGTGGAGAGAATGACTGAGAGCAGTAATGCCTCAGAGGTCACATTGCTTCAGTTCCCAGTGGTGTTTCTCACACTTCTCAGTATAACTCTGCTCGAGGCAGGAGTGTTTGATCTCCCTCTGAACGGCAAGTTCTTAGCAAATGGTACCAAACTAAACTTTCGGGCAACTATCCTGTTACGGCTACAAGTTTCCCAGAGTACTGTGAGAAAGTGTCTCCGACTTGAAAGAGGTGAAATTGGTTAGGCACTGTGTTTGAAGTTGCTGTAACATTGGATAGGATGATGACTTGAAGACCTTTTCTGCCCAGTTATAATTCCACAACTTTACAATTGCAGTAACTTCTATAATTAAAATGTTTTTACTCGGTGCTTGTAGACAGCGAGAATCTAAACCTGTAAAGCTGTGGCTAAGCATTCCAGAGGCAATAATTATTGGTTTTCCGTATGTTGGGTGGTTTGTCTTTTCACTCATCTATCTCATCACTGGAAATGTGGGTTTAGAGAGAGAGAAGCGGATTAGTTAGTATACACATCCATCTGAGGGGGCATTCAAAGGAATTCATGGAAATGAGGGGAGAGAGAAAAGGCTCTCTTCATCTGACTGAAGAGAGACAGATTGACTCAAAATGTGTAAGCCTCCTCAAAACCAAAGAACCTCGAAGTAGTGGAAAACTTGCTGTACTTCAAAAGGTTTGATTGAAATTCAGACGCTCATGAATAAGAGCTTCTACCTTCTAAATACCCACAGCTTGTGCATGAAAGTAAAATGTAAGCAGAGAAGTTTCTTGGAAATATTTTATACCTTTAACATGCTTTGACAATTAAGCCATTTTAGGAACTGAAGATTTTAAGAGCTCTGATTGTCAGTGTTAATGGTACACATTTCTAGGTGTGTGCTGTGTGTTTTGTTCCAGCAGAAGAAAAGGCCTGTGTGCTGTGAACCTCGGTGATACCTTGTGAGGTTAACTATTGATACACCTTTAAAGTAAACAGTGTATGTATGACTGAAAAGCCAGTGATTTCCAGGCCTACCCTCTTTTGTGGTGGATAGTGAGGACTGAGCTGTGGATTGGGCATGAAATTAGGTGAGAGTCTGTTGGCTGGTTGGGTTTTTTTAGGGAAGATAGGTGGAGCCAGTCTTACTGCTTCACAAAAAGTTTATCGAGCCCCTTGGTTCTGTCAGAAAAAGGCAGCTCACTGGTACAAGACAAATTGTGCTGGTGGGTCACTGGGGAGGCATTCAAACAAGGGCTCTCCTGCCAAGAGCAGTGTCAGATGGTTACGAGACACCTGCAAGTGTGAGTTGCCAGGGTGGGGAATCGTTCTCTGGCCAGACTTTCTGAATTCAGCTGTGCTTGGGACCCTGAGACAAGTTCACTCTGCCACGCTGGTGTCAAATACAATCTACAGTCAGAAATGGAGTGAAATTTAGGGCTAGGATTACTGTGCAGCAGAGAGAGGCAGAAATTACTGTTTTCATCGCCCTCTTTAGCCTAAGACAAGCTTTTATACAGTGCTGACAGCATCTTATTTCAACAATTTACAATGAGGAAAAGTTTTTTCTTAATTAAGCCCTTTGAATGTGGGTCTACTGGTCAGAAGCTTGAGATGTGAAGTAATTCGAATTCAAATGTTTATTATGACTGTAAACAATTCATGTGTCGTTGTCTGAACAGTCAGTTTGTGGTACCTGGGGTGGAGCATTCAAAAGAATGGAGCATTCATGGCCATCACTGTAACAGCATATATGGTTATGCTTAATAGATTTTGGAAAGAGGATTATAGGATTAGAAACTAGGAGATTCTGAATTGTAATTGTACTCTGCCATTGACATGCTGTATAATCTTGAAAAGGTAATTTTGCCTTTGTCTCAGTTTTTCCATCTGTTAGGCAGGAGTACTGAGTCTCACGCTTGTAAGTACCGTTTTTTAGTTGATGTGTACAAACTGTTACAGAGGTGTTCTAAAAAAAATCAGATTCTATAGTTTTCTTTGAATGGCATGAGGAAGGTGGCTATAGCATGTTTATTTTAGGTTTGTTTACATCAGCTGCAAAATGAGCAGGTGAAATAATGTCTGCCAGTAGCCTAGTGGTCCGTAGCTAAGGGTTCTTATCGTTCGTTACAGACCTTCTGAATGTTCTGCTATTTAAACAGCTGTTGGCAAAGATGAGGTACACAACTACTTAAGTTACCCAGGCCAAAAATTTAGTCCTGGAATACTAAAAATACCAATCTATATCAGTTCCTTAATTGTATGCATTTTCTTTTTTATTTCTACCCCGTGAGGCTGAAAGGGGGAGGAATGATAAGGAGAGTGCAGCTAGAACGTAAAATGTTTTAGGCAGGGAAATAGTACCCAATAACACAGGAAGAAGAATCCATACAGTGAAAACTGAAACAAGACTCAGGCTTCAATTACATTTTCAGCTTTTGGCTTTCTACTGCTAACGTGTCTAGGTTACCACCTCCAGAATCTTTAAATCCCCACAGTGGAGTGGGAACGCGACGCCTGATGTCTCCTGTGACTGTCTCCATTGCAGAATTATGAAAACCATTTGCAGTTGTGAGTGACTGAACTTGCTTAACTCCTCAGAACTGTTCTATGGAATGAGATTGTCAGATTCTTGATAGTCAACAGGTAGAGATGTATTTAGGTCAACTGGAGGATTAATCTTAGAGCTCGTGTCAGACTTTGTCTGTGGTTGTGTGTATGGGAATTACAGTATTGGTTGCTGAATTCAGGACAATAGGTGTTCAAAAATGACAGGTGAGGGAGAAATCTTTAGGAATTACAGTACTGAGAAGCTGTGTCTGCTCAGATGGAGGCAGTACACCCTGAGGTTAGTTGACTGACAGGTGACTGTTCCAGATTCTGACGCCAACACATTCAGTTTCCCACACTCAGGTAAAAAAACAGCTATTTTTGAGTTATGTAGACACCATGTTGTTCTTCCAATTATTCTATTATACCATGCACAAAAGCAAAAAAATATTAAAAAGCACAAGAAAGAGTGATATTTCAGAGCAATTGCTAATGCTTTTGCCAATTATAATATAGTATTAACATATAATATATATATAGTATTAACAATTGGAATTTTTTCTTTATTAGTAGAGGTGAAGTTGGTGAAATAAAACAAAAAATATAAATAAAAATATAAAACAAAAATGTAAATACTCTCAAGCAATGAAAAAGAGAGAAGCCGGGCTGCTTTCTCCTCTTTGTTTAACAGTGCAGACAGACACAACGTGCTAATGCAGGCACTGTTCAGAGTATCTTCTGTGTAACGCCAAGGTCTTTCTGTGGTTTTAGTGAGCTCCATGCACTAAAGAGGTTTCATTACCAAAGCTGGTTTATGTTTATCTGCAGCATTACCATATTGCTAATTTCTGAATCAGCAAAGGTGGACGCACGTTGATATAGACTGCTGAAAACTATCAAATTACTTTTAAAACTGAAGTTACTGATGAAGTAATCCCCTTCGGTTTAATAAAACTGATTATACATTTAAATACTTGCATTGCTTCTATTATGGCTCACCAGATTATGAATTTGGAGTTTGAAATATGTACCAATAGCCTAAATTGCGTGGAGTCATGAGCATGTTAGTCCCAGAGGCTGAGAAGGAGCTGGATTCTTTCCTGCTGTTTGGGACAGTTTAACTCACCTCACCTATGAGGGGGCATGCCCTCACCTGTCCAGTCTCCTCTGCTTTCCAAGACTGAATTTATCTTCCTGTAGGAACAGGTGAGCTGCCCATGAAGCTGTTATTGAACTGTCACACTTTACAGCCCAGTTTATTTAGGTAAGTGGTGCTGTTTTACTTCTATACCTCTGGGAGATAAACTGCAGCAGTTTCGTTATTGCTCCGTATCCCACTCGTAGTGGAAGCAGCAATCTTTATAAGAGCTTCATCACAGTGAAGACACTGAACCTGATCTAAAAATGATGAAAGTTGGTACAGAGGGAATATTGGCACCCAAGATGAAGCTGTCATTTGCTGGAGTTATCCACCTGCCTTCAGGAATGAGAAATTCACCATTTCATCTAGAAGTTTGTGCATCAGACTTTGAAATCTGTTGTCTGTAAATATGAATAAAGTGTTGAAAACAAGCAGTATTTTTCAAGAAGCCACCTGTGCTTATGTGCCACATTGTGCAAAAAGGAATAAAACATGAACTTTGTGAAGTAATTTGATCTAAAAATAGGCTGATTCCATTTAGTGGTTGAAAGTAAGCAAAAGAACAGGCAGGGAATAATGCAAGCCTCTCTTGTTCATGATTAAAGATTGGTAATGAACAGTGCCTAAATGAGGAAAAGACTGAGAGCAAACAGTCCCAGAGTCTGTACAGTTTTAAAAGGGACTCGTACTAGGAGGCTAATATTTATAAAAGCAATGACTGGGATGTCTAAAATAGGTCACTTTCACAGGATCTTCAGGCTTTAGATAACTTTTGCATCTAGGTTGTGTGCCAAGTACTTTGGTTTTGCTTTGAATGCTCATCTAGCTATTAAATAACAAGTTGGTTTTATGCCACCTGGTCATTCATCCTGATCACCAATTGCGTAGTCACAGAAAAAAGAACTTATTTGATGTATTTAAGTGAATGAAAATACAGTAAAAATGAAATGGTAACCTGGGACTTGATCTGTAGGCTGAAGAATTCTGTTCTACCAGAGGTAGGACATGAAACCTAAAACATGGCTGCAGCCAGAGACCACAGCTCTGGAGTTGGATAGATGAGTAGTGTATAGATGAGCAGCCAGTCACACAGCTATGATTATGTTACAAAATAGTGTCATTTCACTGTTACAAAGATGAGCTTGTTTGCTTTAATTTGCAGTTACCAAATTTTGTTGAGCCTTTCATTCTTCGAGTCCTGTATTCTTCGTTCAAAAGGCAGTCACTAAATTTGAGGCACCCTTTTAATCTTTTGTTAAGATAATCCGATTAATCATGTTTCTCAGTATAAACTGTTCTGTCTAACATTTGGATATTTCTGTTCCCTTTACCCTCCTCTCATTTCTTTTTGAAAATATGGACACAGGAGCTATAGGTAGAATGTACCTTAGTGATGCTGAGCACTGAGGTTAAAATGTTCCTGAATTTTGTTCTCGGTAATCTTCTGCTTCCTTCATTTAAAGATCACGTCATTGCTATGAATTTCTGTAAAGAATTTGTTTGCTGTCAGTTTTTTATGACCTGTAAAGGATTTACATTGCTTGACACTTCCCCTGCTCGTGACACAGCCCTCTGTTCTGCAGGTGTAGCTGCAGTGTCTGATTTCTAGACGTATGACTTTGCATTTGAAGGTAACAAAATGAAAATTGGTTCAGTGTGTTAAACAGCACAAAATTTTCCCCGTTGCTCCATTATCATTATTACTACTTTGCTGATTTTTTTACCCTGAATTTATGAGTGTTTGATCTATATCACACCCGAATCACTAATAAAAAAAACAGAGTATCTATCACTTGTCTTAATACCCCTGAAACCACAGCGAAAGGCATTCAGATTTCATGGTGGTTCCCATTTGCAGTTGTGTTTTGACATGTTACTCAAGCAGCTGTGAATTCATATATGTATACTAGGATTTTTTTTTTTTTTAGTTTTGAAACATAAGGCATATCATGAGTCAGTTTGAACCACTTTGGTTTTGCTCCTGCATCTTGTTCACTTGATCATCTGCCCTGCATCCATAACAGAGAGTTGCCAGGATGCTTTCTTCAGGCAAAACTCAGACTCAGAAAGAGCTGAGTGTCTAGACTAGTGTAGCTAGTCATAGTCTTATATACAGTATGGCTGGTTCCTTCAGCCCATCCCAGGTCTCCAGTATTACTCCAGCTGGCCTTGATGTCCCGTATTACTTCATACCGTGGCCTTCTGCACACAGCATACATTCTCAGCATTATCCAACAAAAGCACAAACTGAAGACTGCAAGTCACCCATCTCATTGTCTTGGGGACCTTGAAAAAAATGCTGGTTTTTGAGAAACCAAAGATTTATAACATGTAATGTTCAAAGAATGGTCAGGAGGAAAAACAGGCGAGGAAAGACAAAAATATTTTTATGGAAGATTCTTTCTGTTGAGTTTTAGGTGCGTCCTTTGATACTGCTTGAAAAAATGAGCGAAGCTAAGTGGATCTCACATTAAGGCTCACAGGGAGAGGTGGCGTAGCTGGGTGCCAAGTGTGAATCAGACAATATCTGTGTATGCCATGAGCAGCAGGGTCACAAGGTAGAGACCATTGGTGTTAAGGCCTCTTGAAATGTTCATTATTTAGGGTTTCCTTAACCATGACATAGCTGTACTCTCTCCAGACATGGAAAGGTGCTGCCTGTGAGGAGTATGGTCACAGTCAGCTCTAGGACATTTTGTCCGCAGAATGGTGATGGAAAAAGTCATGAAGGCAATGTATACACATAAACTCCAACTCACTGCTATGCTGGCAAATACTTAATATCATTTAAATAAATACATTAAATTCTGCATTGAAAATTAAATGTCTTTTGCTAACATGACTCTTCAAACAGTCTAGAACTTCCCTCCTCTTCCTAATCTTCTAACTCCAGCTCTACATTTATTCACAACTTGTTTATACTTATGCCAACGTTATCTTTTCTGTTAAACAGCACTTCTGTTCCTGGATAATTTACCTGCTTGATATTTATTTCTGGGTAGCTCCCATGTCCTTTCTCAGTCTTTGTTTTCCTAAGATGAACAAGTCCTTTTAGTCTTTTCTCATGAAGCAGTCTTTCTGTTCCTCTCATCATCCTAATAACTCTCTTGTGTAGTGTTTGAATTTGTAAGATAGGCCTTGTAAGAAAGGTGATATATTTTATGAGATCACTGATATTGTTAGAAAAAAATAGGAAAGCTTTTGAGTAGACAAGTCATTCTCACATATACCAAAGCTTGACAGGTTTTTTTCCAACTGTCTCAATTGTCTTTTAAAAGATAATGCTTCTGCCTACAAGCATTCCCTCTCATACATTCTTGGACATTGTTGGCTACACCATACACCTTTTGAGTTAATCTTTCCTGAAATATTTTATATAATTCTGTCATCCCAAATATTTTGCCGTTATGGCAGATGAATGTCTACCTCATGTTTCTTGGAAACATACCTCACCCTACATATTTCAGGATCACCTTTGAACGACTCACTGGCCATCTGAGTGACTTCAAGGAGTAAGATGCCATGGATACATTCTCCTCAGAGCACACCCTGTCAGAAGTCTTCCCCCAGAAGAGGGAATAAGGTGGGAGCTGGGATGTGTGAAACCTGTCCAGTGATTCATGCTTGTGCAAAAAGCTGATCTGAGGGCTTGGAGAGTTCCCTCAAGGACACACAAGCTGCATTTGTAATATCATTTTGAGTGAAGAGGATTTCCTTCCCAAAAGTCTTATTCTCAGCTCCAAATAATAGATGATTCTGCCAAAATTATATAAAAATTAGATGTCTTATAAAGATGAATGGTATGCTTTGTAGGATATCAAGTATGTTGCTCTCAAACAATCTATTTTTAGCAATTTCCTAAGAAATTTTGTGCAGGTTTGTGTATGTGAAGGTTTGACTGGACTCACCAATCTTCCTCTTTTTTTAATAAACCAGCATAAAGTAGAATTTATTTACATAATGCAATGATCCATGAAGGTTACCATAACATCAAGGGACCATATTAACCGCTTGAATGGAATTCATTAGAAATTAACTACCACTTAAATTAATTTTCCCACATTCACAAGGCTGTAATGGTGGAAAAAGGAACCGTTCATCAGCATGTACTGACAGGAGAGCTGTCACTGCTTTTATTTATAGGTGAATACATTAACCCATGAAGCAGCCTTTTCAGACAAAATCTTGAGCTTCTGTACAAATAAGCTTCTTCAGAAGACCTTTAATAAGTATCCCAGCCTCAGTTAAATAGGAACACATACTGCTTAGTGCTTTTGCCACTGGCTGCATGTATTGCAGCCTTTTCATAAGCACAACAGAAAAATTTGCTCCTAAAAATTCGAACTTCACACTGTATGTAATGTGTTTTCAATGGATAATATTATTGGTTAGGTCTAGTTACAGTGATATTGTATTATCAGTATGGGTAAAACTATACAAACAGAAAATCATCCATTGGTTCTTCTTCTTTTGTAGTTTATTACCTGGTTGGAACTTTTTAACTCTCTTACAAATGATTACATGTACAGGTCTTCAAACCGTAGGATGAAAGCGAATGAGACTTTTACCCACCTGGGATCTAGATATATTTTCGGCAAATTTACTGTAGTGCATTGAGGTAATCATTTGCATAAGCTACGATGGGAAAAAGCTTTGTGTAACCTGTTAGATGGCCATAGCTGTCACAAAACAATACAGCATAAGAGGTGGGTGTCTTTTATCTATGTAAACATCATAGCTGAAATGATCTCAGGACAATCTCCTGTACAGTTTAATCCAAATAATTTTTTTCATGTGCAATTATAGCTCAGAGCTAAAAGCTAGCCTTTACCAATCAACAACATTTTGTATTTTAACAATGAAAGTTCAATAAGAAAAGATTGTTAGCTTTTAAAAAAAATCCCCTTATGTATGACCATTAAAATAACTAAATAAAAGAAGTTTTACATCATTTTCTGTTGGGTGCTACATTATGTAATAAACAATGGTGACACAACATCAGGTGAGCCTGTGTGCCAGCAGGGTGCTCACTGAAATGTGGCGCTCTCGCTGCTGTCCAGAAAGAGAAAATATAGAAGTTACAGTGAACCTCACAGCATTCCAAATGCTTTCTCATAAGCTCCTCCATGATTTCCCTAGCAGTGTCAAAGGGAGCTTTACCACACAGTTTCTCATATGGGGAATTTGTAGGACAAGTAGCTTTGCCAGGTATTTCTGTGAATTTACTGCTGTGTTCAGACACTTGACAGACATAGCAAATATATGAGTTTTTCTGGGTTACCCACAGGTCCCTCAAAGGAAACTAAAGGCTGTCCTGATACTCCAGTGATAAAATTGCATGCTCTTACCTTTTATGTCACCCCCTCTGAACAGATTCTTTTCAACAGCTTCTCAGAGGTATCAAGATGTTACATGCTTAGGGCTAAAAATATAAACTCTGTAAGTTAAGAGAAAATATTTTACAAGCTTAGCCCTCCAATAGTGTATGTAGTTTTCCATTCCAATTATTTAAATATGGCTGTATTATGCTATTCAGCTATGTTGAATTAAAATCTCAGTGTCAGTATTACCTAAAAGGTCTGTGGTTGCAGTTAGGTCAGTCTCAGCCTCAGATGTCACATATTTTAACAAAAAAAATTTGTTCGTGTTCAATTTTTTTTTTTATAGTTATACTTAACTAGCTAAACTGAAACTCTGGAAGTACTTCTACCAATGTCTTGGGATGCTATTTGTTTACAATATAGATGAGTGATTCTCAGATGTTCCCACAGCAGCCTAAGGAGAGCTGGGAGCTGGGAGCAGGCTAGCCACTCTCCTTCAAAAGTGGCGACTGTCACCGGTACAAATTATGATTTATTTATTATTTAATGGATTCAGAGCATTTAAAATTCTTACAAACACTATTTTGTCTAATTCTTCCACATTTTATGTGGCACTGCTTTTTAGTTTGTCTGATTTGTACACACTAATGTACACACATAATGGATAATGGGAATGAGTCAGACTAACTAGAAAATCATGCCATTTTACTTAGTTCTCATTGGGGACTACAGTTAGTTTGGTTAATTGATACAATATTGACTAGGTAATGACTCTCACTTCTGTCAACATTTTTACATTTGTTAAATTCCCCTGCCTGATTCTACTTTTCTGCTTTATTTCCCTTTAAAATTTAAACATCTTAAAAAAGGCTCTTCTCAATTAATGCATTTCATGATTGAGGAACACTGAAATTAACTTTTAGCCAATTAAATTTTTACGAGTATTTGCTATTGTCGACAGTAGTAAAAACTTCTGTTTCAGCCACATCAATAATTAATTTAGAAGCACATGCCTGAAATACTTCCCCACATGCAAAGGAGTTGTTATTCTCCCACAGCTTCCCTCACAGTCATCCTGGTGACTCCCTTGGCAGTAGTACGCCATTATTTTGTTGGCAGCATTTTGATTTCTGCATGGTTATGATTAACCTGTACAATGTGTTCCTCTTAATGCAAAGCTGTTTTCTTATCCTTCAATTCTACAAACTGGAAAAAGCATATAGCCGCAGGCCACACAGAATAATACCAGTGTCAAGCTTTAAAAAACATATTTGTTTTGTGTCCTCTAAGGACAAATGATAGACATGTAAAAATGTTTTCTCTGTTTCTCTTTCATAGAATACTTACTTTAGAATTAACTTCTGTCACAGAAAACATAATTTGAAGCGTCTACTTTATATTATTTCTGAGCATTTCTGCTATAAAGAGGGAAAATAGTACATTGTGTATGACATGTGTGATTACAAGGTTATAGAAACTCTTTTTGTTTCTCTAGTTTTTATGGTTTCCCCTTAAGAAAGCTTGTCACTGGAAACATAAGAGCGTCCTTCCTTCAAAAGAGGCAAGTATACAGTACTATTAAGCAGTGTCATTAAGGTAATTTTTAATTGCTTTACAATACTTTAAATTCCCACTCCTCTGAAGCACTCAGTGTTCTTCGTGTAATCCAGTCATGTACTGGTTTTGAAATAGGTCAAAGGAGAAAATATATTTTTATGATACATTCTTAAGTGTTCTGATGATTACACGTGCTGTAACCCATACCTTCATAAACGCATTCTGTCTTTAATTTTGCCCTCTTCAAGATACCATCACCCCAGTGTCCTTTTATTCATAAAGATTGTTCTTTTACATACTTTCTCTGTCTTACCTATTTGTTAATTCTGTTTCTCTGTGATATCAAGCATACTTCATTTCATGCTTCATTGTCCAGGTTTTAGTTTCAGCTCCAGTATATTAAATGTTCCCACCCTTTTGCTCCATATTTTATAGTCGACGGTACAGAAAGCTTTTCTTGAGCAAGGAGAAAGATGAGTCTTCTTAATGTGGAATTCTCTTCCTTCAGAAACTTGATTGACCCCAAATCTTATGACTCCACAGTCAAGACAAATAAAACTCATTCAAGGCAAAAAGTATCTCAGCAACGCATTTCTGAAGTTAAAATAGTAGAAATTTTCTCTTTTCACTCTATTTCCTTTCCACTGAAATAAAGAAAGAACCTATATGTTAAAATTTTTTTTAAAAGCGGATGGTTAGCTATATGATTTTTGCTAAAGTCTACATATTGTTAGGTATTTTATGTATCCATTGTTTTGATAACAAAATGTGTTACTTTATTACATTGAAGACTACTTTTTTTCTAAAATCCTTAATTTTCTGGCTCAGATGTCATAGTGAACCTAATCATAGAAAAAGATTTCCAGGATTGAGGAATTCCTGATACTAAAAGCGAGGCAGGTTGGAAAGATCTCTTAGAATCACAGAATCACAGACCTAGTCAGGTTGGAAGTGACCACAGTGGGTCATCTGGTCCAACCTCCTTCTTCAAGCAGGGTCATCCTAAAGCACATGGTACAGGATTGTGTCCAGTTGGTTCTTGAATATCTTCAGTGAGGGAGACTCCACAACCTCTCTCGTCAACCTGTTCCACTGCTCAGTCACCCTCACAGCGAAGAGATTATTCCTCATATTGAGGTAAAACATCCCATGTGTTGGTTTCTGCCCATTTTATTGCTCGACACCACCAAGTGCCTGGTTCCATCCTCTTGACGTGCTCCTTTCAGACACCTCTAGACATCAGTGAGGTCCCCTCTTAGTTGTCTCTTCTCAAGGCTGAACAGGCCACATTCCGTCAGCTTCTCCTCCTAAGAGAGATGTTCCAGTCCCTTAATCACCTTTGTTGCCCTCTTCTGGACCCGCTCCAGGAGCTCCATGTCTCTCTTGTCCTGAGGAGCCCAGAACTGGACACAGCATTCCAGACATGGCCCCCACTAGGGCAGAGTAGAGGGGCAGGATGACTTCACTTGATCTGCTGAAAATCCCAGGAAACCATTGACCAGGGCACACTGCTGGGTCATGGACAGCTTGTTGTCTGCCAGGACCTCCAGGTCCTTTTCCACAGAGCTACTTTCCAGCAGGTCAGCCCCTAGCCTGTACTGGTGCAGGGGTTATTCCTCCCCAGGTGCAGGACTCTGCATTTACCTTTGCTGAATTTCAGAAGGTTCCTCTCTGCCCATCTCTCCAGCCTCTCCAGGTCCCTCTGACGGGCTGCACAGCTCTCTGGGGTATCAGCCACTCCTCCCAGCTTTGTGTCGTCAGTGAACATCCTGAGGAGGCCCCTGCCCCTTCATCCGAGTTATTGATGAACAAGTTAAACAATACTGGGCTCAGTATTGAACCTTGGGGGACACTGCAAGTGACAGGCCTCCAACTGGACCCTGTACCACCAATTATGACCCTTTGGGATGTGGCATTCAGGCAGTTCTCAATTTACCTCCCTGTCTACTCATCCACGCCACACTTCCTGAGTCTGCCTGTGAGGATGTTGGGAGAGACAGTGTTGACAGTTTTGCTGAAGTCGAAGTAGACAATAACCACTGCTCTCCCCTCATCCATTCAGGAAATCGTTTCATCACAGAAGTCAATCAGATTGATCAAGCATGTTTTACTTTTAGAGAATCCATGCTTGAATGGATCACATTCCACAAACTGGATCCACACTGTAGTGACCTGACTTCTTTATGCTTTTAAAAGTTATGCCAAGAAGTGACATGTGGCACCCAGTGAGCTCATGAGGGCTGGCCTTCAACTGCAGGGTGAGCACAGCGCACCACCTTGGGAAGAGGAATGAGCAGAATACTGAGGAATTGGCCAGAACATGAGGTGCCGTGGACTGGAGAGCCATGGTCACTACCCAAGGATTGACTAGTGAGCACCCAAGAGAGGACCTCCAAGGGTTTGGCTTGAGAGGGAAGTCGTCCTTTCAGGTAGTTCTGGTCACACTGTGTCACTGGGGAACCAAGAGCCAGCAGTGAGAGTCCTTCTTCATAGCTTCCTCTTCACAGGAACTGTAGCAATGGGCCAGCTTGGCCTGGTGGATCTCACCACGGTGTATGGCAGAGAGCATAGCAGTAGCCGCAGCTGTTGTGCAAGATAATTCTTTCCCTCGTGTCATTAGGTCAGGCATCCACAGGCCAGTGCCCTACCACATGCTTTTGGCATCCAAGCATTCCTCTGTGCTGATCCTAGCCAAGAGGAATGGCTCTCTCACCCACTGAGAGGAACAGCACAGCATCCCTCTGCGTTGGTGGTATCTCCATGGACCTGTCTGCCATGGAGAAGCCTCCTGCAGTTGAGCTAAAGGCCACTGGAAGGGGAACTTGTCAGGGCAGTTCCAAAGGATCTTGCATATTTTCTGCCTGGAGTGGAATTACAAGAAATTTATGAATGTATTTGACACAGGTGTATTTTAATTAAATGTAAAATTCCAGCTGATATTGAAATACTCTCTAAGTCTTGGGTTCATCTGAGTTTTGCAGAACATGTTGGAAAACAATGACAAAACAGTTAAAGAAAGAAATACCAAGAGTCCCAATAGGTAATGACTTAAAAAGAGAGAAAAGTTGATAATAACAGAAGTGAAGATAAAAATAACAACAGCATGAAAAAAAACTAGAGTAAAATGATTTTAATACAGCAGAATAAAAAAAGCAAACCAGCTATATAGATCTTAGTTGTCAGCTGAAATGCTTTGAACAAGACTGTAGAATATGTAGGTTTTATCTTTATTTTGCCATGTGAACTAATTGCTTCAGAAAAGAGGATATTACCATACTGATGGTACCAAGACAGAACAGAAAGAAGCACATGTGGTCTCCCTGATCCCCATCCCATAGTAGTAATTAAAAACAAGGAGGAAAGGAAGGATTATTCTGTCTGTAACAGTTGGCCTTAGTAACATACTAGCTACTCCTGCTTTGGTTTAATGGAATATCAGACAGGTTGTTCTGCCCCTTACAGCCATGAAAGTGCTTATCACTGCATATCTGAGGCCTTCGGCTTCTCTGCGGCACCATCATGAGGAATAACTACCTCTGTCTCTCCTACTGTTCAATTGTTGCATTTGAATGTACGTTAAAAATCTGATTAATTCATCAATGAACAAAGCTAGTTTCTGGGCAGGTTCAAAAATTATTTATGTACACACACACATATATACATACACTTTTAAAAATTCCTAAGACGAAACTTCTCTACATAATATATTAACCATTTAAAGCCAAGCTTAAACTTTTTATCACACTTTGTTTCCTGCACACATGCTTGAAAATTCTTATAAATAAAAATATGAGAGTTTACTGAAAGGTTGATAGTGGGTCTCCATTATTTTGGGACAGCAACTATGAAATTGAAGGAAATAGTTTCTTATATTTATGACTGCCCTTAGAAAAATATAATTTATTAATGGAATTTCTTCACAGATCTACTATTTCATATGGGCTATACCGCTGTTTGCTGTCCAGACATTTTAGTTCACTTAGACAGGAAATATATCACCCATTTTGGAGACAAAGTAAGAGTTACTTCCCCTTAATAAAAGGGCTTTGAGCTTTGTTATGATATTTCTGTTGTTCGTAAAGTGAACTAAATGGGACACTTTATGTTTTCTGCTTGGACCACCACACTGTGAGGTGTTACAGGCTTTCCAGCAGTGATGGTCACTGGTAAATGCCTGCTGATGATCATCATCTGTCAGTGGTCCTAAAAATACCCCTTCTTTGGAGGCACAGTAATCTCTGTTGAGGACCCACGGAGCTCAGAACCCAAAAATACCTTAAGCCCTAACTCACGCATCTACTGAATGCACCAGCAAAAGAAAATTGTGGAAGTGCTTGGGTGGTGTTTTCATTTGGCTTTTATGTGATTTCAGTGGGGCAATTAGTAATTTTAGAGAATAAACAAGATGACAACTGCTTAGCAGCAGAAGGCAGAAAGAAAGAACTCATCAGTGCTGCCATACTCCCACTCCCGTCGTCCCGTTCACATTATCTCAGTCACACACCGTAATTGGAAGTTAAGGCAGCAGTTCTTTTTTACAAAGCATAAAGATATACAAATAACAAGCATTAAATAAGAAACATCGCACCACATCAAGATTAACAAAAGTAATAATGCTGACCTTGCTAGCACTCAAGTCTTTTCAACCGCGAATAATCTTCCATCTTGACAAGGAAGAGCAAGACACCTAATCCTAGAGCATGTTCATGATAGAAGGATTGCCACTCCTTCCCAATTAATCATTATCAGAGACAGTTCCCTTATACTCGAAAAGATTATTCCTTAGGCCTTTGTCAGCTAAGACTTCGCTTGTATAGAAATGAGCCCGCTAGAGTTCTCTTAACTTTGGTCCAATAATAACCCTTGCACTTCAGATCTAGCATTTCCCATTCGCCCAGGTTCAAATGCCCCTTAAATGGCTGTTGGGTGCCCTTGCCCCAGAATCTAAAAGAGAAGCATTATCTAAATATTATTGAGGTTTTCTGTTGATCAAAACCAATGTCTGTTTGCAGTTTTTGTAAATGCAGTTTGGGTAGAGCTTTTGCACTGTATGAGGATTAATGACTCTTAGAGGAGTCCTGCAGATTTAATTTGTATTCTCTATGTTATGCTTTCGCACTTTCAGAGAGCATTGCTGAACTTCTGAACCACTTTGTCAACCTTGTTAATTTGACAGTGATTTACATCTCTCTTAATTCATACTGGAATATCTTCAGCTGTAGCTATTTGTTAGTTATTCCACTCAGGAGGGAAAATCCTGGACTCATTGCCTCAGCACAAGCTCCCAACACATCCAGCTGAGGAAATTACCTTGACTAAGAGCACCCATTTTTTTAGCCCGTGTTGGTACCCAGGTGTGTGTGTAATAGAAGTCAGGTGCATTGTAAACTGTTTCCATTTCTCACTTAGACATAGAGCTCTAAAATCTTTCTCTTCCTTCCTGAAAGAAGAACAAAAAGGATTGTCCTTCATAGAGAAGTATATATGTACAATCAGATGAGACAGTCAACAGTATTTATGTCTCCATTCGTGGGTTTTTTTCTATAATGAGTAGAAAAAACATTGGAAGTTATGGCTATGCCTGATTAAATTCTTGCAAAATCTGACACAGTTACACTTGTGGTTAAAATTATTCAGTGTGCTCTGACAACATAGACAAACAGCAGTCAGCACCTCAATTCTGCCAAGTTCTGTTCACTCTTACCTGGAGATACTGATGGTGTCTCTGGAAGGACAGGCTGCTAAACCAGCAAGGTGCAGAAACATCTGCAACTGCTGCAAACTTTGCTGAACTGTTTTCCATATTGGAGAAGAAGCTGAAGCAGGGGCTGACTGCCTCCTAGGGCACCACCGATTTTACAGAAGTGATGGTAGATGGTGTGATCTGCTACAATATTGACATATTTCCAAAAAATTTAGGTATGTTCCTTCAGATATGATTAAGTTCTTTCACATTTTTTGTCCTTAATCCAGTGTATCTAAATGCTTTTTTTTCCTTTGAGGGACTATCAGTGTATACACTTTCCCTTCCCACATACTTTGCCAGGTGGTAAGAGAATATCTGGAGAGGCATAAGCTGTGGACAAGGATTTGGGGATTTCCATCTATACTAATTTATGGCACCTAGAGGCCTGTAGACTTCCATGAAGTTAGAAATTAGTGTGTCCTAAATGCTTACAAGGACAAGAACTGAGGATGCATCTGGGTGAAATAATTACACGAACTTCAACATTATATGTATATCTAAGGCAAACTACATGTATATCTAGGACAGGTTTTTTTGATGTGTGAGTTTGCTGTTATAGATCTATCACCAAGCTCAGTAAAGATCCTTTGATGGGAAAAGATCAACAGTAAGCTCGTAAGAGGCAACAATAGTCTATGCTTTGTATTTTAAGACTGAAAATGAGAATTGCAGACATTTTATCAACAATCTCCCCACAAAAGAAAATAAAATGACTTTTGAGTTTTGTATTTTTTCCACTTGAATTTTCACAACAGTGAAATTCAGGTAGTACTACTACTGAGACTGTCACATAAAATTCATGGTAGGGTTCAAAAAAGCACCTTGGAAACTGAGAATAAGGCAAGGAGCTTTGGTTTGGACAAGGACATCACCCTCGTAAAGTAATAATTTTTATTCTTTGAAGGAAGTTGCTATTTTTTAACATTCTTTAAAAGTGCAGACTTTCATAATGAGAATGAGTATTTGTTGAAAGGAAACTGCCTTTCATATACACTACTGTCGGTTATATTTATCTAGAATAAGAATTGCTTAGTATCTGACTATTTAAGTTTCTGTGAGACTTAGGCTTGCTAGCACTGTAAATAATTCTATTAATTGTAACTGAAAAGTAAATTTTCATGAAATATGCATTGCTTGCCTGGACTGTATTTTTTTTTTTAATTCTATTGATTATCTAAGTGGAAATTATAAATATTCCTACAGATTTTTTCTTTAGTCACTGGAGGAGATGTACATAAAAGGCTTCGCTACATTATTTTCATATCCTTATATTATAAAAGAACTTTAATAAGCACTTCTTCGAAAAGACCAAAATCAACAAAAGCATTAGTTGTTTCATGTGATATATGTATATCAAAACCATAAATGTATATTAAGTTGCTTACACGTAACAGTTTATGCCTTAGCAAACTTCACAGGAAATTGAGAATTGAGAAAACTGAAAGGTGTTTTTTATTTCAAAGATGGTGGTCTTTTGTATTAATCTTAATCAAGCATTGCACAAAATCAGCAACAATTTGAATTAAAAAGTTAGATATAAGAATAGAATCTCTGTAAGAGCCCTTTTCATCAATAGGAATCTGAAGGCATTGTCTGATACACAAAGAATAACAGAGTTATTGCTTCGTTGATTTTTTATATATATAATTCTTTTTTCAATTTATCAGAAAAAGAATCCTAGTTTCAGAGAGACCGCAAAATAGCATAAGTACCTATCACTAGGAACTGTGGATAGTTTTGAAATTCAAATACCAAAGCAAAAATACTCATCACTTGAGGAAGCTTCTTTGCATACTTTCAGGGAGAGGTGAAAGGCACCTCCTCAAACAGAAAAAATTAGGGTTTCCAATAGATAAAATCCTTACTATTCTAATTTTAATGCATTGCATCAGCTAAAGCCAAGGATGGATTTAAAGTGTTAAAAATGGAGATAATGTTGTAGAAAAGGCAGAATGTTCAGCATATATTTTTTACCTGGTCTAACAGGTAGGGCATCCCAGCCTGCTTATGGTTAGTGTGGAGACCCCTACTATGTGTCCTTTCTTAAGCTCTTCCCTATTTCTCCCACTAGCCCTGTGATTATTCTTTTTCATGTAGGTTGTCAGCCCACTAAAATAGGGAGGTATGGAGAACAATCTTGCACAAAATGTTAATTTAAAGCCTCCTCGGCCAGTGCAGGTACTGAACCCAACTTCCATATTCTGAGCGAGTGTTCTACTAAAAAAAGGTCTGTAACCAGGTGGCAATTTTTCTTAAATGTGGCTTCTTTTTGTTTGACTGTGTTTCAAATGGATGTAGCTATGGTTTTGGCTGCCAAACCCAGTCTATAGAGAGGCCCCAAGACTGCTGCTGACCAACCGTGTGACGTGGGCAGAGAAGACGATAGTTTCACAGTCTTGCTTCAACATGAGCATAAACAAGAAGAGCCAGAACAGAAAAGTCCCTCCTGCCTGGAGAAGCTGCAGAAGACTCTCTGCTCCTCAAAATTTTCTAAGTCAAAGACGGAGGCATCAAGGAAGATTCCTTGCTTCAAGAATGAAGGATACCTGAGCAGTTTTTGGGATTGCAGCTTGGCTTGTGGTCTGTCTAGCACCTCTTCCCATCTTCCATCTCCTTGTGTGAGTGACCCAAGCCAGCAAACCTCTGGTCGCTGGAACTAACCCTGTTACACTGACTTCTTCACAATTTGACTGCTGTGGCCAACAGAGAAGGCAACGCCTCTCCTTCTAGTGGGAATAACGATTTTCTTTCCCTTCTAGATGTTTTGACCCATACAGATGAAAGTCTTGAACAGGAAGTAAGTTCCCATTTTAAAACAAGCCTTCAATATTGTTTGCCTGCAAAGAAACAAAGGTTACATGTTTCAAAAGTTTGCACAGTAAGTACTTACAAGCTGCACATTGTTTTTCATTACCAATGATTTGTTTTCTTGCAGAACAACCTCTTCTAAAATATTAAACACCATCAAAGTGACTAATGCATTTTTTTAATCTAAGAACTGCTCAATTAAAAATTTACAAGGCAGGCAATTTTGATTTCTGCCGACAATAGTCAAAACTTGTGTATAAAGATTAATTACTTATAAAGTAAAACACATATTTTAAAAACTGACATTAAAATTGCATCTGCTCTGTATGTTGGATTTTATTCTACTCTCTTTAAGCAAAGGACTTCTGATGTACTTTTGGTAAAGTTTTATACTGCTGATAGAAATGCACTGTCTGAATTGAGTAGTGTTTGAACAAGCTGAAACCGAGAAGCAAACCATATCTTCTTGTACTTCTGGTTCTGATGCATTCATTATACCCTATAGCTATCTGACTTAACAATATAAAAAATATATGAAATTTTAAATTACACTATATTATTGTGAATTATAATCTTACATCAAAGGATACTCATATTTCAGCTAAAATTAGACAACTTTATTAAAATAATCTTTAAAAATATTTGTGCTTTTGTAACTATAACATTTTGTACTGACTCTACATGATTGAGGTTTCTAATGACAGTAAAATATATATTTCTTTTACTATACCAAGACTGCCCTCTAGAGTCTCATTGGGCCAAATTAAGCTGTGGTATAACCTCTCCAGAATATCTTTGAAATGTACATATTTTTACAGGGCCCATTATGCAGTGCTGCAATTTGAATGATACAAAGGCTGCTTGAAGAAAGTAGGTAATAAAGTTTCAAGACAAAGATTTTTTTTTCACTTACTATGAGCTCTGATAACTCATTGAAAAAAATAAAAACTTGTAACCTCTTTGCTGCACAAATTTCTCATTTTAATTGCGTTGTAAAATATTAGAAAAATTATGAAAAAGAGATTAGTTTAAATCTCTTCCTAAAAGCACATGAGAAATGTGTGTGTGTTTAAAAGATGTCAGAGGGAATGCATGCACAGTAACTGAATTAGGCTGGTACTTGCTTTTTCTTTACAAGTGTTAAAAGGCAGCACTTCTCCCCTCCGAGGGCTGGATTAAGCTTCCACTGGAGCCAATGGCAAACCTTAAGTAATCAAGGAAACAGAATTATTGCACTGATTGCCAGAAGCGTTTGTATTCAGTTGTTAAATTAATAATGGGTATCTGGTTCAATAAACAGTTGTGTTTCCCATTAAATTGTAGCCTCAGTGCTGCTTCTTATTACTTACCAATATATTATGCAAAAAAGGCAGGGGAAAGAGTACAATTGGGAAGTAAGTAGACCCACACAATAAGGTTTTACATTAAATGATGCAATGAAACAAACTTTTAGTGCACACTTTTAACCATGCAACACCTCATATTATTGGAAAAGAGGTTCATTTTCAGATTAAGGGAATATAATTCTTAATTACAACTGTAATTTAAATCAAAGAACGTATGGAAGATTTAATTTTTCTTCCCTCAAATAATGGAATTTTCACTTTTTTTCCTGTTTCCCTGCTCCCAGTAGGAATGGCTTGTTCAAATCATGTTGCATTTTGTATTTTTTACATATTCTGGGGCAAGGCTGGAATAAATAGCTCCATCAAGGTGACTGAAATTGGCTTGGCTTAGACAAAGTCAAAAGGATTTGGCCCCCACTGATATTTACTAGAATCTGCATCCATTCGATAATATTTTTCTTTACTCTCATCATCCTGTAGGAAGCAACAAAAAAATCAATCTGGATCACAATAAATGGCACAGAACTAGAAACTGATTTTTTAAACTATAGTTTTGTTAAAAATAAACCCCAGTTCTGTGTTATATGGTCCCAAGTTCTGGCAGTGTAACTTGTCTTACCAGGGAGATCCAAGTCCATTCTCTTGTGAGGAGCTGTGCAGTTATTCTCGGTAATTGTGACTGCCATGTGAAGAGTTACAGCCAATCATTTCGGACATCTAGGGCCAGTTTCACATTACGAGGGCAGAGCATGCAGAAGAAACACTGCACACACAGAATACACAAGTCTTGACTTTGTTTGAGTAGGCTGCAGGCAACCTGGGAAATATTTCCTTAGTATAACAAAGCAATTACTTAAAACAAAATGTTACACATCATAGACCTAAATTGACAAAAACACCTTCCAAGTAAACTTTTCATCTAAAAGAAACTATTGGAGTTTAATCTGAAGGCCACTGCACTCAATGGAACTCTGTCCATTGAGCTGGCTTCTTACTCATCCCTTCTCATCCTCTGTATACTTGAAATAGCAGCAATCAATTTAGACCATCTCCTAAACATATCTACACAGTCATCACAGGATACTGGATGAAGAATACAAAAGCCTCAGACATTTCTCTGCTGTTCCAGAAAACCACTTTTAATGTCACTTTCCTCACTGTTTCCCTTGGCAATAATGGGAAAATATTCTACTTTTCTCATTATTTCTTTTACATTGCAATAGGTTTTCTAGTTGTTGTTGTTGTTGTTGTTGTTTTTAATTTGGATCCTCTTATTATGACTATACCTTGAAAATACTTGCAGTCATTCCTAAAACTAAGATATGCTTCTATCTTTTAGGGAGCATTGATTTTTTAAATCCTCTAATTTTGTTGCCTTCAGGCTGACATTTTTCACTATTAGGCCACTTTTTCACTAAAACAGAAACATAGAAAAAAGAGGCATTTTAAGGAAAAAAGCTTCCTACTGATTTATCTGAAAGTCACATCAGAGATTTTTCTCCACCTAGCCCTATTACAACCATGATTTCAGAAATAATGGATAATTCATTGGATTTGGATGCTAAACAAAAGGATTGCTGTATTTGCACTGTTTAGGAAGATATGAGGCATTTTATATAACCACCTGCTGTAATACATACATGAAGGATGTGAGCTAGAGCTTACACTTGACTGAAGACCATCATAACCATTAACCTACAATTTACTTTGAGGCATTGCTTTCCCAGTGTCCCCATCTGGAAATGTTTCACTTTGAAATCACTGTGATAAAGAGTGAGCTTGTGACAATGATTCCACTGCTTGGTATCGATGTTGCTCGCCTGCAGACTGGAACTATATATAGTGTTTACAGCATCCTCACCACCCTACAAAAATGTCTGATTATGCTAGAAAAGGAAATGCTGTAAAGAGAAGAAATCAGGAATCTGTCCTTTCTCCTTTTTCCAAATATTCCTTCTCCCAGTGATTAAAATAGTTTTTAAGACCTAGAATTTTCTTTACTCCTCGCAGTAAGAGAAGGGACTTGTGTGAACCAATTGTTGCCAAAGTGAACAACTGAACCACTGCAGATAGGAGTCCATGGACGTTTTTATGTGATCTGGTGCTGATGCAGAACTGAGAGGACATGTCTGCACTGTCCCTTGCACTGGCATTAATGCAAGCAGGTGAATAGCCAGTTCCAACTGAAACCTTACAAAATCACTGATTAAGTTTTGGGCAGACCAGCTTGCAGAAAAGGATCCCCTCTGCACATGCAAAGGGATGGAAGGGAATGCATGGCATATGGCTGAGGTGGAGGAAGGTACGGTAGCCCTCAGAGATGGCAGCTTTAGTAGGATAGTGCCTGAAATATTTTGAGCAGAATCAATAGCCTGTGGTTGGTATAAGAGAAGATCTAGTTCCTGCTCTTCTTCTTCAGAATTTTTGCCCACAGGCAGTTTTCTAATCCCATGTTTCCAAACTGAAATAAGTCATTTGCCTCTAAAAGTGCTGACAATTCCAATGTCTTCAAAGGCATGCTTAGACTACACTAAAAATTCAACCAGAAATTTCAGCTAGAAATTAAACTGCAGATTTGGTACCTGTGAAGAAACAGCACCAAAACAGTTTTCAAATGGGAAAATCACACATTTCCCCATATTATAATTACTTGCTCATACTCTCTTCAAGATTAATTAATTGGTTTAACTATTTCTTCAGGAAAGTGACATATGAAGAGGAAAATAACTTGAACACAAGGAATAGAATCTTAGTTAATTCCTGCCAAAACTTTCATTCTTCTACTTATTTTCTCTTTCCACAATACCTTTCACTTAACCAAACACGTTTCTTTTCACGTCTTGGCACTACCAAATTCATCTTCTCCCTCTGACAGCTATTACATGTATAAGAACTGTGTTGCCTCTTTTGGAAGGAAATTGCTTCTTAGTGTTGTGTGACTGACAAACAAATTCTACTCCATCTCTAGTTAGCTTTTTAAGTTTTTTAAAAAAAAATCTTATTTCCAATGCGAAATCCCCACAGTAAGAAAGGAAGAATCGTATCGTTTGAAATGTCTAAACAAATCATTGTAAAGGTATCATCGTATTTAAGCTAGTGGACAAGAACACTCAATTTGTGTGTGTTCATGTGTGGGTATATTCATTTCAACAGACATCCATATAGCTAAATTAAGAAAAAAAACAGGGTCCATGCAATTTTTTTCCCTTTACTCTCAGTTTCTTGCTCTTGCTACATAACATTGCAGTCAGGCAAGGATTAAAGATGCAGTGTTTCTTCTGTGATGCAGAACAAGAGTGCTCTAGTTAATCTAAAGTCGATTCTGAATTTTGGATGAATTTTTCACACATAGCTGTTAAGGGCACCACACCATCCTGCCTGCAGTGACAAAAAGGAAACCAAAGCACACACTGAAATTTTGTCCCTGTGTGGCAGATGAGTCTTGCTGGTTCCCCAGAACAGGAGGTGCACATAGAAGCCTGTCTGTGGAGACAATGACATATGCTGCATTGCACTGTGAGTCTGCACCAGTGGTGCTGGAATTAAGGCAGATCTTAGAGTGATTTACTCTTATACATTTGAAATTAATTTTTCAAAAGCAGCTTAAAATAGCGCCTTAGAAACTCTCCAGGTTCTGAGATAGTCTGTTGAGCTAGCATGATCTCATTCTGAATTTATACAATCTCCACTGTGCGTTTTGAAATCACTTCAGAACATCCTTTATGTTTTCTTTAAGGACCTTTCTGAGTTCTTCCCTGTACCTTTCACATTTTTTTGTTCCATTATTTGCTGGATCCCAGAGGATGTGCTGGTTACCCTCCTCAGTAGACTTTCACAGCTGATATCAACTCCATAGTCCCCACAACTTTTCACAATATTTTCACTGTGTGAAAAGCAAAACCAAAAAATCCTGAGTCTGTAGTTTCTTCTGGTGCTTTTCCACAGGCTTTAGAGCTAAGTGTGTCACAGGTCCGGCTATACTAAATACAGAAACAGCATCATCACCCACAGCTGGGCCCAGAGTTCCTCCTTCCTATTCACCATACGTCTGTACTAAATGTCTCCATCTGATATCACACTTGTGCTCCCCAGTTCAGTCTTAACTTTGTAGCTCTTTCTTCATATGGAACAAATTTCTTCTGCTGCAAATAACTCCAAAAGTAAAGAAATGCATTCATAAGCTACCATGGTAGAAAGCATGGCAGGGACTACATGCCTTTGGTAATAAATGCATGCTTTTTATCCTTATTCCCAGCCTGGGAAAAAAAAACCTACTTTTTTTTCCCTCGATAATTGCAGATATACTCCTAGAAATACAGAGAAAGGTGCATATAAATGCTATCCTGGAGACATAATTGTGCTGATAAAGATCTTAAATACATTTCAGTGAAACATAGGGCTAGGACCTTCCTTGAGCCCCGGCTCTTGATATCAAGAACAATTGTATCCTAAAACTGATTTAATAAATATACTTGGTTTGACTTCAAAGTTAAGTCTTTTTAACTGCTATGACTTCCCTGGAAGAACTAGAATAACACTTCGGAATCTCATAATTCCAGACCTAAATGCATTTTAAATATTATCTCCATTTCTTCTTATGCCAACATTGCCTTTTAATTAAAAAAGTTATTTCCCCTCACTGTGTTTACACACTTGTTATATTTATGGATTGCAATTATAGCCTCCTCCATACTACAATCTTCTTATATAAACAAGTCAGCCTTCTGCAGTGTTCTTTCCATAAAGATGGGTTCTCTGGTTCTCTAGACTTCTTAGCCTCTATGTGCACCTGATCCAGATTCAGTTCATTGCTTCTGGGCAAGAAGAAACACCTTCACTGTAAAGCCTTACAGTATCAAAATGCAATGTTGTTAGCTCTTCTCCATCTTTATTGCCCATCCCAGTAGTATTCCAGAAGTCTTCAGTATTGATGGAACTGTTCACTTTGTACCAGTATCCTCTAAATAACTCCAACACAATTCTGATGTTCAATCGAGAAAATATTAAAGAGGATTGACTCAAAAGTTCATGGGCCTTACTAGTAACATCTCACCTTTATATTTCAACCTGCCTCTTTCAGCACTACCTGTTCCAGTCTTTTCTCACCTACTTCCCTTGCTTCCTACCTTCCTTACACTTTCTCCAGTAAATCCCATTTTCTCAATTTTGCTTAAATTTTCCCACATGGCACTTCTTCAGCCCCACTGATGCAAATCAAATTGACAAAATCTGCTTCCTCTGTCAGTCCCACAAGACTGGCTTTGATTTGTTCTTACTGCACTTTGCCTAATTTTCTTTTTTCTTTCAATACTTGTTCATGTTTTTTTTCAAAAATATAATAAACACTTGAGATGATGTTCCAAGGACTGCAATAATTTTAATCATATTCACTTTTCCAACACCAGCTCATACCCCAGTGTTGTTCTCATCTGATTGCAAGACTGTCGAAAAATATTTCTTGCAATGTTTTAACTGGACATTCCTTTGCCAGCTCTTTGAGATTATTTGATTTCCACCAGCTAGAATTCAATAACATTTCTTGAGTGTTACTCCTGTCTCAGTTAAGATATTTATGTTTCAATATTCTTATTAACATTTTCCATCATTTTGCCCCCACTAAAACATCACATTATTTGTAACTGAATCAAAGTATTCACTTAGTTTTGACGCTAAACGGAAAATGCCTTCCATCTAGAGGTCAAATAGTCATAGCAGATTTACATCTTCTTTAGTCTTTGTCATTTGTCTTGCTGTTCTCTGCGAGGTCTACTTCATGTTGAGTCTCTGCTTGTTGTTAACATCCTCCTTGGAGTGACTGTTCATCCAACTAGCTCTAAAGTCCTTCCCCATAGTTTTTTTTTTATTGATTTGAGACAAATTTTAATAGCATCAGCATCTTTGGTTTAATGTTGAAGGTTCTGGGACTTCATTCTACATGGATCCAGTTCCCTTTATTTATTCAGGTTTACCTTCTTACATAGCTATAGGTCTGTTTATATTTAGCCTTGCATTTAGCTAATGCTGAATCGACTTGTAATCACTAAACTAAGTTTTCTTTCTGTTTTCCATTTCACTTAAATGTCCTTATCACTAACCAAAATGAAGCCTCAAATGGTATCATCTCCTGTTTTAGCAGTGAAACTTTGGTGGAAGAAATCTTTTGCTTCTATGTAACACGGAATATCTGACTCATACCATAGCTATGACTGTTTATTTAGCTATTTCTACATTTTTGTGTCTTCTGCAAAACTGTTCAAACCTCTGTTTCATCTCACATCTGTATCATGTTCTTGTTCCTGACAGAAGTCACCACTGTTACGTTGCATCAGGATTTACACTACAGCAGAGGCAAGCGGATACTGTACTTCAGTAAGAAAATCTTATTAAAATGCAAGCATGTTTAATTTACAAATGTAGCCAGTAACGTTTTTTAAAAGATTCCCACTTCAGCTGCATAAAAACAACCAAGATCTTCTTCAACATTGTCAACTCTATCAATCTCGGAAATTTTAAGACTACAGGGGACTATGTCATGATCATATTTCTCCACCTTCACCCCTATAGCATAAGGAGCTAACTCTCTCCCAAGATGTTTCCTGTGTAACAACAGAATATTTTTACGGAATCTATAAATTTTGCATGTGAAGATGGAGAATCCATTGCCTTCCATGGTAACTTGAATTCGCCTATTTTTAACTTAAATTTTTTACTACATGAATATACACTGGATTTTACAAAATCCACTACTATTGGATATTTCTCCTTTCTACCAAACTGCCTTCATATCACTTTTCAGTCTTATTTTTGATAAACTAATTGAGCATTTCAAATTTCATATTTTACTGGTCTTGTATTTGATTGTCTTCCTCAGTTTCCTCACATCGTTTCAAAAATATGGACAGAGTTAGTGAAGATAATAACTTGAGGTGAGTCTTAGTGCTACTTCCATTTCTAATGCAACTTGCTCTTCTCCTATTCGTTTATACTGAACAGCCTTATTAATTGTTTTTTTCCTGGAAGATTCATAGGAGATTAGCAAGTCATTACCATTACTGGCATATGTTCCACAGGGGAGCGCTAAAGTTGTCAGCTTGCCCAGATAAAATGACTGATATTATTTTAGCCTTGTCCTCAGACAAAACACAAAATATCAGTCACAAACGGTGCTGATGTGCTGTGCCTCCACACTGATCCAGACTCTCGCAGATTTATTTTCAAAATGGTGCATGCACACAGACCCCTAACGTATGTAATTTCACATGCACACACATGCACAGCCGCTACTGCTGCCTTGGGAGAGGAAAGAGCAGAGTGGGAGGGTAAACAGGGAGGGGTTGGCTCTCCCTGTTGAATAGTCTGAGAGTAAAGTTAGACATTAGATTAATAGAGACTGAAGAATCCTGCTGCTTGGCTGCACTACTGACTATCCCTAAAAAAGGAACATTAATGTGGTCCCTGATAGGTGACTCACCTGAATGAGGGAAAAATGCTGTGACAGTAACAGCTAGTGAGTGTGAGTCAAAATTAATATTGCAGGATGAGATGTCTACTTTCTTGAATTTATAATTGCATAGCAATGAAAATATAATATTATCATTGTCAGATACTATGCTTTTCCTGACTCGGTCTTGCTATAATTTTCAATGGTCACAATTTGTTTGAAATTGAAATTCAAGAACTACAAAACTCAAATGTCAATGGAGTTTTAAACTGTCCTGCTACTAACACTATATAAACTATGATTTTAGGAACATATAAAGAACAGCAGAATAATCCTAACAGAAAACCATTGGTATAATGATTCTGTCTAGCAGAATATCACTTCTGGATGTACCGGTTTCTATCAAACAGAAACTTTTAAAAAAAGAACTACTGTTTTATGAGAAGACAGCACTCTGGGCCTCTCTAACAGGTTTAAGAGGGTAAAATTATCTGTATGTCCAATAGTGTTTAAACCCTTCTGCAAGAAAACTTTGTTTGCCTCATGGATTTTTTTATTGACCTATGTTTTTTGTTCCAAAGACCACAAGGTCTGTATACTTTTCAATACTTAAAACATTGTGTTTCCGTATTCTGGACACTACAGAATGCTCTCTAAAGGGTTCCATTTTAGCCTGTAAATGCACTCATGCAGCCTCAGGTTTTTCAGGGGGAAAGACATGAAGTTGGCTGAAGAGCCCCTTGAAGTTTGGGCGGAATATCGCTGTTCCAGCAGTTAAGTGATGCACGGCACCTTCGTCATTTTGCAGCTGTTGGAAAATCTCAGAAACAATAATGTTTTTGTCCGCTGCACTTTTCTATGTTTTCAAAGAAGCAACATGACTTACCTTATGTTTAACTGCAAAGTATAAGTGCAGTCTGTAACAAATAAATGTAAGCGGTGTAGGCTGGAGCCCTGGGACACATATTACTTATACATATCTTGTTGGTAACAGAACATAAATACTTCACTAAAGTCTCCATTTGTAATTTGTGCTGAACGTTTCTGAACATATGAAATATGAATTACATTTTGTAATGGCCCTTTGTGTTGAGGTCTAGCGGGAAAATATTGTTCTCCATGAGACAAAGTAAATTGCAATGATTCCTGAAGGGACTTGACTTTTGTACAAGAAAATACATTTAATCTGACATAGTTACTCTAATGATCTCTCATGTTATCTTTTATTGAACACAAAATGAGGTACAGCCATCAAAGTTTAGCATGCTACTGAGTGCACCATCATTAGAATACCAATATGGGGCTAAAGGGAATTTACTTAACTCTACACCCTTTTAGAGTCTCACAAGTTTGGTGGAATGCTCTGTGCCACCTGGTATTTAGGGGAGGGAGGCTTGCAAGATGTGGGTTTAGAAACGTGCACTCAAAAGAAGTTAGAAACAATAATTCTGTCTTCACGTGTATGAGGCATCAAGGGATCTCTTCAGAAGAGAGGGCTGAGGGGAACTATCGCTGGCTTCAGCTACATGGTGGGATGTTCCAGAGAAAGCCAGAGTTGGCCAGCAAAAGAATGATGGCAACAAGCTTGAGAGAAGGAAAATTCCAATTTTATATTAGGAAAACTATTGCCCAGGGAGGCCATGGGATTTCCTTCTCTGGGGGATGCTCCAAACTTAATCAGAAAAGGCCATATAAAACATGGTCAAAATTCAGAGCTAGATGTCACTTCAAAGTCAGCCCTGCTCTGAGCAGGGGTTTGGGCCAAATGCCACCAGAAGTGCTTTGTGACCCACTTTATTGCATAATTCTATGACCTTATTTTTTTGTAATGCTTCCATTATGTGAAACCCCATTTCATCTGTAAAATGGAGTATATTTATCTGTGAAAGAAGAATGCTAATACAATATAGTTCCATGTGAAGAATAGAAAATTGCTATTGTCTTGCATTACAAATATGACTAATAATACTTTTTTAAAGTTAAAATTAGCCTCCAGCTAATTATATGACTGAATCAACTACAGCATAGGGTTTTATTACCTTTTAAAAATATTCTTAGTATATAAATGATTGTTATACATTAAATTCATTACTATTTTAGCATGTACGTGATAGTGCTTTCTTCATCTGATTACTTTTTCTAATCTCAGCACAGGATGAGAGAGCACTGTGGAGAAATGGCAAGATCAAGGGAGAGTAGAAATGTATGCAAATGAAGCCTGCTAAAGCTACACTTTAGAGACTTTTGTTTATTTTTTTCAGTTGAGTTTAGTCTGTATTTCTTCTTAAAGAAGGATCAGACTTTTTCATTTTAATAATCTTATTTGCAAAGCTTTTACCAACAACATTTTTTTTAGCGCAGAAATATCACTTCACTTCAACATCGAAGCAAGCTGAGATACCAGCTGCTCCCAGTACATTGATTTTAGTTAAACTAACACAAAGTGGTCCTGATACTTGCAAAGGCCTTTTGCAAAAACCAGCATCGCATGCTTGCAGTGTCTTTCTAGGTTTTTGATGTTTGAAAAAGAATTTGGGAAACTGTCTAGCCTCTAGTGATATCCATCATAACATTAAAGATTAATCTCAGCTCAGTAATGATACTGTAATTCAGAGTCCAGCAAATGTTTGTGGCATTCATGTACTTTTCCATGCCTTCACACATATGACTTTATTTCACGTATGATAGCAGCAATTAAGTATTATAAGTATATAATGCTTGCTTTTTTTCCTCACTGTAGTATTTTAATATGTTAACCATACTCTCATCTTTAACTTTTCATAAATGTGGTTTGGGGATAAAATTGGTTTGGGGTCTTTATTTTCATTTTGGGAGATAAGGAAATGAATAAAGTAAAAGTTTTCAATCACGAAAGTTGTTACTTGTGCAAGACTTTGCCTTACTCAGGCTAGACCTTTACAGAAGTTGGGAATAGGTAAAAACTTGTCCTATGTAGATTGACATAGCTTTTTGTAGTGGTTTCTTATTCTTAGTAACTTTCAAGTTGCTGAAGAATATGAAACATTTGAGCATTGAAAGAAAATAGGCAGGAAGCGGGTGTATCATTTAAAAGGACATACTTAATTGAGGAGATGCACAACTCTTACTCAATTTTGGGTTTTAATATAAATATAATATTCTCTGAGGCTAGAGGTGATTAATTTTTTTACGTAATAGTCCCTGTGAGATTTTTCCTCCATGACTTTGTCTGAAACCATTTTGAACCTGTGCAAAATTTTGGCATTTACAACATCAATCCGTTTATGCCACATGGCAATCAGTTCAGCAAACCTCAGCATCTGCCCAGTAATCGATTGCAGTATTCATTTGAAAGCTGAGTAGGTTCTCTTTTCACATCATGACCATGACCCATTTACTCCCATGGTCAGCTCAAAAAATGTTCTCTTTTTTATATTTAATGAAATAAAATTAAAATGCTAGTAAATTGATCGTTTGATAAGTATTTAATTTAATTTCACAACCAAAAATACTATTCAAACCCAAATGATCATTATCTTTAACCCTAACAACCTAACAGCACAGGCAGGACAAGTTTTGTAGGAATAATATAGACAAATTAACCTAGACCCCCTGTTCTAATAAATGATGTTACAAATCTTACCCTGCCAACTGAACTAACAATAATCTAAAATTTTGCGGCTTAGGTCGCTTCTAGAAATGTTTTTGTAGCATCTTGTTTGTCTCTTATTTTAAAACTTGACAGGCTTATCTGCCAATAAAGTGTAGTAGAGAAAAGCAATATATAAAATAATGTATTTCTTTTACCAAGAGTAAAATGAAGCATAGCTACTTTCCAAACACAAAAAAGGAAAGCCAGAAGGGTTCGAGCTTTTTTCATCATGTCTTTGTGAATGGAAATAGAAAGAAATAAAAAGTTTGTTATTTATCATACACCGTGAAAAAAAATCTCACAGATCTTGAAGTGCCATCTTGCCACAGAAGATATTAATTATCCACCAGAGATTTCACCAGAATAATCCCTATTTCTCAGCCTGGCCTAATTTAGCAGGCCCTCTCCTTGTCTCTAAAGCACATATACACTTAGCTTCACTTACATGTCAGATTATGTAACTCAGATTAAGCACTAAGCATATGTCTAAACCATTTGGGGCTTTAATTAGGCAACTAGTGAAAAAGGCTAGCATCCTAATGCTACAATTAATTTTAACAGAAAGGCTTGGAAGCAAGAATTCCAACCAGACAGTATGAAAGAAAATTGATACCATTAAGTCCAAAATACCATCCAAAAGCTATTATTAATCAGTAATAAAATAGCCCTGCCATTTTAAATTACAGGATCAGTAATGCAATATAAAAAAAACCCTAATAAACAAAAAAGATATATTTAAATACTAACCTAGGATTTAAACTAAGAAATGTATTTGCCAGAGAAGAGAGGTATACTAAGAATGTATCAATTAATGTTTTATTGCAAGCTGGTTTTGGGACAGAAATTTATAATTTTAACTATCCAACAGTAACAAAAGAAATCACAGTAACTGTTATGAATCTATTTCTGTCAGGTATCAGAATGTGGAAAAGTTGATGAAAAGTCAGAAGTGTAACTGTCAGGGGCTTTATTTTAAGGGCAGAAGAGAAATACTGATCAAATTTTTGAGTTATGTGCTTATTTTTAACTTTATCTAGAGACAACATTAAAAATATTATCTACTGAAAATCATTAAATCAGCAACTCTGCATAATTTTCACACAGAATTTCAAGGCACTGCCTGGAAAGCCATAACTGACAGTATTTTAATAACTATAATGGATACCAAAACTGTAACAAGAGTACTAGGAATGGACATAAAGCCACTGTTGTATCATTATTTTCAAAGGGAAGTGTAATGATCAGGTTAATAGTCAATGGCTGGTTAATGAAGGTGTAATGAAAACATCAAGCAAATTAAATACCAAAATAAGCAAAAAGATTCCATTTGCAAGTGAATAACTTCTTGGAGGGTGTTTCAAGACACATTAAACCGCTAGAAATGAAAGCTTCTGATTAAATATCACAGGCACAGGACATAGTTGGGTCTCCAGCTCTTCGATAGTATCTAAAATTTCTACAGAGATTCTTCTCTTTTGCCCCATGAGTTCTAATAACTGACTGCATGGCAGCTGTTCTTACAAAGGGAAGGATTTGAGATGGAAACACCTCCAAAGATGTTCTTCTTTGGAACGGGAAAAAGGCAGAGCAAAGTGATGCACTGTCTTGTTGTACCTAAATTTTACCTATTTCTGAATCTATGATCTTTATGCAGTAAATATGCTTTCAAAAATAATGAGATCAATACTGTTCAGTTGCAACACCTCCTCTCTTTTTTTTTTTTTTTTTTTAATTCGAGCTAAAAAAAATGTTAAGCTTAAAATGCAGTTCTATTATTTGGAAGTAATGCAAAAATGCTTCATTTTGTGGTGGAAAACTGAAAAAAATGTACAGAATTTTTAGATTACAGAAATAACAAAAAGAAGGAAAACAGTTAAGAATTTCATCCCAGTGTTGCCACTGGTACCAGGGTTGCTCTAGACAAGCATCTTTTTCAAGCTCTGCCTGCTGAGTTATGCCTGTAAATCCAAAAGTTTTGACCATCACTTTTCCTTATTGCTAATACAAACTCTAAAACAATATTGCAAATGTTAACAGAAACAGAATTTGTCTCCAGAAGCCAGTGTGATTTGTTCAACAAGATATTTACAATGTCTACCCACACTGAACCAAATTAGGCATGTGGCTCGTGAGATTCGGTTCGACTGCAAGAGTGCTCAACAGAGTAAGAATTTGCTTATCCTTGGTGATAAATATGTATTCTGACCCTCTGTTGTCTGGCAAAACACACAGAGGATGGATAACATTGCATGTAAATGCCTAATGACAAGTGCCAGGATTAATGTGACTAAGCCTGGCAGGGAGATAGACCTACTTGCTGCATATTCTGCTAATGGATCAAAAGAAGAATTGTACTTGCACAACGAGTTGCAGCAGAGGTTAATACATCTTGCAGGGAAAGAGAAGATCCCAATCTCCTGGCAGCTCATAGGAAAAAATCCCTCTTTGGCTCTTCCTAGGACAATTATATCTAGAATCTAATTGTTGGGGTTTGCTTTAGTTCAAAATATAACATGGCTGTCTACATGGTTTGCAAGCAGTTCCTTGTTCAAGAGAAATATCACTTGTTTTATTAATTGTATCTCATAAAAATCAATTATACCTGTACTGTGTATTTAAGGGTATAAGAAAGTTTTATTTTATGATTTGACATGTTTATAAGCAGCCTTCATATGTTTCGTGTGGAAGAGGTGGTGGTTGCCTTTTAATTTTTTCTTTATTATTTTATTTCCTAAAAAATGATTACTCAATCTTTTAAAATAAATGAATATTCTTTTTTTCTCAGCTTAACTTTTTATTCAGGAGACGATCCATTTCAGTGAGAGAGAACATTTTTTACATTTAAAATTTATTGACACATTCTTTGTGGGAAACACAACCCTGCCAAGAAAGAAACATACTGAGCCTCATGCCAGATCTTTCTGTCTCTTTCTACCCAGCTCAATACGGAGGAAGGATGAGAAAGAGTGGCATCCTGCCATGGCTGTGCACAGAGGTCTCAGGAAGGGCAGACACAAAATATCACCTTCCTGAAGGGAGAAGGCCTGTGAGGATGGGGGTGAGCTGTGCAGGGATGAGGATGCTAGCATGGATTTTGGGACATTTACTGACTCTGAGCATGCTCATGCCTTCTTGATGCTGCGCTCAGCGCCCACAGCTCTGCGTCACAGACTGCTTTGCCCACATGCCCTGCGCCAACCTGAGAGACTCGGGATACCGACACTCCATCCCTTGTGTTTACCCGTCCTGGGGGTTACTCCCCGACAAAAATGACTCTGAAGGACTCATCTGGACAGCTGGCAGCCTCCTGGCAAGGAAGATCTGTCTGCCTGAAGGGAGAGGAACTTTCAGGGTGCACTGCAGTGGTGCACTGGATCTCCAAACAGGAGATTGCCCCCATAGGCTGCAGCCTGGCTTCATGAACCAGTTAACAGAGCAAGATAGAGATGGGCGGGCTGAGGTGCCAATCCTCGGAGAGTCAGCCCTAACATAGCCTAGACATTTCTGGTTATGGCAATCAATTTCCCATCTTTGTCCCCTAGAATATAAGATCTTTCTGGCCTGATACCACTGACTTTCCCAGATTAAAACTACTCCACCAATGCTTGTGGTAACTGCTGTTTATTTGATCACTCCTACTCCGTTCCTTTCAATTTCAGGACCACCCACGAATCACAATCCTCTAGCCTGATTCTTTTTTGTCATGGCATTTGGCTGGCAGTCAAGTTCTGCTGGTATTTGCTGGCTCAAGTGTACTTCAGCACGTGCCTGTGACAAACACCACTCTTTCAGGAGTGCACGGGAGCTCATATGGCTAACGAAAGGCGGCATTTTTCTGTCGCCTGATAAAGCTTTTGTGTTGCTGGAGCCCTCTAAGAGACAGCATCTACCTTCTCCACAGCTGATTAATGGCACCCCTGCTCTCCCAAGGAGTGCCAGCCATTACCTTCGGTTTCTCTGGTCTACCCAGCCGGCAGAGAGAGCCCCCTGTTAGCTAACTGAGGGTGTTGGTCACTGCATATTGTAAACAGTTCTGCAAGCCCTGGTGCTGGCAGTTTGCTCCATCACAGAGCAAGGATCACTTGAGTGATCCATTGGTCATCACAGGATGCACTTGGGAAACATTATGGAAATTAATCCTGGAAGGAGGCCCATTGTCACTGCTCACAGTATCCTCAACAGCTACCAAATGCTCAGCATTTGCAGGATTCTTAAGCTGCTACCACTGCATATTCCCCTTTCACAGCAACCACATTTTGATCTGATCCTTCACATTATAAGAACGCACACAAACATTTCTCCCCACAGGTGAGGAAAGCTGTGCCAGGAGACATTCTACTCATAAGAAGAACACCTGCAGAGTTTCAGACCAAAGGCCAGTTTCGTCCTGCATTGTGTCTAACTGTGGGTCTCTAACTGGATGTTTAGAGAGAAAACATCAAAGAAAAGCATGGAGTAGTATCTCCCTACAGTGTCTCACACCCAACTTTCAACAATTTGCAGAACAAGTCTATTTAATCTCTTCTTGTACAGAAATCATTCTGTACTTCAGGTTCTCTTCCTGTCACTGTTCACACATTTTCTAGTTTTATAATATCCTTTTTTTTTTTTATTATGAAGAGGGCCAGAACTGCACACACTGTCCCTGGGTACACCAGTGTTTCGTATAATGACATGATAATGCTTTCTATGTTGTTCTCTGTTTCCATCTCAACAGCTCCTACAGTTCTACTTGTCTCTTGATAACACCTAAGTGCTGAGCAGATGTTTCCAGAAATCTTACAAAAAATCCTTTTCTCAGTAATGCATATTCAAGATATAAGAAACAACCCCCTTCCCTCAAAAAAAACCCACAAACCTCAGGCAAAACAGAGTTATTTGTCTAATTATAAAGGCATAAATGTTGTCTTTGCCAAAGAATAAAAGGAAAACCTTGCACAGTATAGTCCTTACAATACAAATAAGTTCGTATTCTTTCTAGAATATTTTTTGCTAGCCATTCTAATGTTGAATGAATTCATTATCTCCATCTACTGACCTCTAAGTCTTGAGCATTCAAGCTGTCATTCTAGATGTTTCAAGTGCATTGTCCTCTGTGCAATTCCTGCTCACACTCTGAACTTACTGAAGTGAAACAGTCCAATTAAGCAAGAAAGACTCTTAGGTTCCCTGCACAGATATTATTAGGAGTGCTGGTCTTAACTCCATACTTATGACTTTCCATTAAGGAAATATTCAAAACCTTTTCTTGAGAACTCTAACATATCCAATATTTGCAAGACACCTTCTTTGTAACTGCAGAATTGAGGTAGGGAAGATGCTTTTGAAATAAGATAATGTAATTAAATCCAGTCTTGAATTACTATGAAATACTGAAAAATTATCAGTCACTGGCTTTGAATAGATTGATAGTATCAACAAGGTAAATATATATATATTTATATATGCATATATACATATATAAAGATATCTTGTTACTCGGAGGAGCATAACTGGTAGAACAGGTAGCAGAGATTCATAGTTGCGACTCCAAGTGAATTCAGAGCATCTCCTGTCCCTCCTCTGCATCTTGGTGATATCATGGGAAGTGGATTGAAGTGCAGTCTTGAAACTCAGTTGAAGACAATGGCTTTCATCGGTGTGTTCAGGCTCAGGTTGACTGAACACACTGCACAATTATGGAGCATCCAGGGGAGCCTGGTAAGCAGAGAACAACCACGAAAAAAGCTGCATAAAACAGTAAGATGTTACTCATTATACATTTTTCTGATCAAGGAGGATTAAGGGAGGTAATTGCTCAGCTCTGTAAACTAGATGTGTAAGGTGCCACATTAGGTGTAAATTAGTAAGTTCAGTATGATTAGGGATACAAGGTATCTTCATGAGGTGTTATACCTGCACTAACTTAGACTTCAGACACAAAAAGATTGCTGTGATTATGGTCTTCTCCATGCCAAAGAACCAGGCAGAGGACCAGCTTTTAAGGTTGCAACACCCTGAAATTCTGTGGCAACCAGACATGAGAAACCAATGAGCCTCTTTGCCTCTTGGACGCAGCTGACAGACTCAGTCTGTCAGCATGGAGAGTTTAGGTGAATCCTTGGCCAAAGATTTCCAGCACAATATAACTCCTTGTCCGCAACAGAATTTGTGTGAGATTTATCCAGCATGAGCTTTTAAAGAGCTCAGCCAGAGAAGATGATGACCATACAGTCTGTGGCTGTATGAGTCTCTACTTATGTTCATCTTATGAGATCTTAAAACATGACTGTGGCTCTTTCTGGAGAGAGGTCTCACTCCTTCTTCCATCAACTCCTCATTCTTCTGAAATACCAACCACTCTTACTTCCTCTATGTATGTTTTCCATTAAAAAAATAAGTAAAATAAAATGAAAATATACTTATTTTACCTTCAGTCAAAAGCTGTTTATGTTTTGCTGCATAATTACATTTGTCTCTCTTCAAGGTCCCCTATTTCTGCCTAGACAGATAAGACTGCTCTGAACTAGAAATGCTTTACAGAACAGGTTAATTCTCATGCAGAGTATTCTATTATGACCTCCATCTACAGTATACAAAAGCAGTAGCAACTTCCACAGAGCATTTGGAAAGAAGATTAAAAAACCCTTAGTGTAGGCTTGGGCCAGGTGTCTGGAATGACGAATATCAAAATTCTGTAAGATTACTTGGGGGCCATAAAGAAATACTGAAGCCCCCTGAGCATCATGTAACTTCACAGAATTGTTGTCCCGATACTTACATGATGTTTGGATCCAAATCAACATAATCAAGGTGTGTGTGTGTGTGTCAGAGGGATTTAAATTTGCAAACTAACAGAACAGCAACTGCCAAAAGCCACAGAAAGCTGTGCACTTCAGCGTTCTTTTTCTGACCTCCAGTTTAAATTTCTGTGCAGCTCACTGTCATTATGTCTACCCTGCTTGTAAAAGTATGAGCAGGTGTGAAGAGAAGCTGACACAGGAGACCTGTTTTTCTTGAGACCTCAACTCAATGCAGAGGCATCATTGTCCAGGTTGTGGCACTGTGAGAATCTCAGCCTTAACTTTAAACAAGTACATTTCTGTGCCTCATACAGTTGAGAATAAATTAAATCTGTCCTCGACTCACCCTAGACTTTCAAAAACTAGACTGTCAGTGAACTCCTGATTTCTCTTTCATCCAACCCCTTACTTTTTTAAGCTGAAGTCATTATTTCTGAGTAAGCCAACTCATTATTTTGGATTTTTCTTGTTAATACCATGTCACAAAAGGGCTTGATAAGGAGCATATAGGAGTTGAGTAGAAAACTTCCCCAAAACAACAGCAGCAACAGCAGGAGGAACCAAAGCAGGTCCATAGAAATTAGTGGGATGGTAGAGGACAATTACTGAGAATCACAGAAAAGAATCATAGAAAATCCTGAGTTGGAAGGGACTCAAAAGGATCGTTGAAGTCCAGCTCCTGGCCCTGTGCAGGACACCCCAGGAATCACATCATATGCCTGAGAGCATTGTCCAAACGCTTCTTGAACTCTGTCAGGCTGGTGCTGTGACCACTCCCCTGGGGAGCCTGTTCCAGTGCCCAGCCACCCTCTGGGTGAAGAAGCTTTTACTAATATCCAACCTAACCCTCCCCTGACACAACTGCAGGCCATTCCCTCGAGTCTTGCGGCTGGTCACCCCAGAGAAGAGATCAGTGCCTGCCCCTTCTCTTCCCCTCACAAGGAAGTTGTAGACTGTGATGAGGTCTCCCCTCAGTCTCCTCTTCTCCAGGCTGAACAGACCAAGTGACCTCAGCCAATGCTCACACAGCTTCCCCTCAAGGCCCTTCACCATCTGCATTGCACTCCTTAATGTCTTTTCATATTGTGGTGCCCAATATATAATGGTTGAATTTTCCTCTTCTCTTTCTGCATGAGACTATATTCCTAGAAGTGGGATCATGCAATACAATTTGACCCATGGAGACCAGGCCACCTTCTCAGATATCTCGAGTGGACTCTGGTACAGTATTTAGGGTGACAATTAGCAGTGTCACTGGTTACAAATCCTGTTAGGGCTCTGAAATTTAAACAAAAAACACCACCTCACTAAAATGTCAATTAAATGTTTGCATCCCAATTTGACATCAATAATTCTTTAATAAAAGCAAAGAAATACAGATTTCTACTCAAGAAAATCAGAAGCTTTTAAAACTTTCTAAATTTTCTTTGGTTTGTTTTTTTTTTCCAAGTCACTGTTTCCATTTAATTGACGGACAAAATTTTCCTGTCAGAATTGGGATACTTTTGCCAAATTTTTCACTTTAAATGCAATTTTTTTACCAAAATCACATTAAAAGGTTCCAGCCAGATGTAATAATTTGGTTTTATGTCTGTGATGGTGCTTGTCAACTCTAACTACATTGCTTTAGGCATTGTTCATACTCAGAAATAACAGTCCTTTCCCAAGTCTGCTCTCCAGCTCACCCTTTCCTCACCCCCACTTATGATAATCCTGTGGAGACAAAAGCAAAGCAACCTACCAAAGCTATCTAGCACTGTCATGCAGTGAGACTGGGAAATGAACAAAGCAAAATGTAAGAGAGAAGCAAAATATCCAAGCTTCTCCTTATCATTTAGCTTCCAACAGTCAAGTAGAGTTCTTAGTAAGCTTAAGAGAAGGGATGAAAAATACACCAAGCTAAAACTTGGTAGAAAGAATCTCTAGATTATTTCTTTTTCTGACATAATGAATGATTTCATGAAACATAAAATGCATGAAGCCAGCACAGCTCTTTGGAAGGAAGGGTTCAAAACTCAATCAGGCTTGATGAAGACTAACGGAGAGAAAGAACTGTTAAGGAAACCACACCATGATAATCACAGTTATCATACTGAGGACTGGACCCAAAAGACCTAAGAAGTAAAGCTGAAGTTAAGGTTTTGAGACTCATCAATCAATTTGGAGGCCAGGTCCCAGCCCATACTGCATCTGGGAGATCCTCTGTTATATTTCCTGAGGTATGGCTATGTTTTATGACGATGTTGGAATGATGTCTGCTGCTGGAGAGGTCAGCAAGGCCCAGAGTCTGTCCTTTATTGGTGACCTTTTCCATTGTTATCTTCCCAAGTACGAAGAGCACAAGACTTGACTGTAGTACATAGGTCAGGGAAGAAATAAAACTGCTGGATGAGGAAACCAGGAGGATTTATCTGCAAAAAAGAGGTACCTCAAAGGAGAGAGTAGCCCTCTGCAACTTTAAGGACTACATTTGGATAATGAACAAAACAGTCTGATAAAAGTAGCAAACAAATGTTGGGGAAAAATTACTTTTCATAGTTTTATTACTATTCTTTAGATACTTTTATTCAGAGATATTAGGCAAAACAGCCTGTTCTCACCTGTAGTATTCTGAATAAACAAATTATTTCTGATGAAATAAGCAATCTCTTTATAAGGTAGGGAAGACTGGGAGAAAATTTTCCCAACTGGAGGAAATGGCAGAATTAGGGAAATCTGATGTGAAGCTTAGAAGTTTCCTGAGTCCTGAGAGGCCATTGAGAGATTAAAGCAAATTGCTTTGGCATACAATATTCACTTTATTAAATTCAGATGACTGGAGGGAGAAAATCTGGGGTTTGATACCTACATTCATGCAAAGAAATGTCTTCAGAAAGGGACAGCAGCCAGATTTAAAGGAAACAAAGTAAAAACAGCCATCCTATACATGTACAATACTTATGAGCCTGGCAAATAAACAAAAACATTAAAAAATAAAAAAGTCCAACACATTTTCCCTTGCATTTGTTTAGTTGCAAGCAAATTCCCTAAGCATAGCTTGAAAATGTGAAATGGTTAAGAACTCCATTATCATTCATGCTTCAGCAACTTCATTATGTACACAGGCCCAGTCTTTTACAGGCTAAAAGTGCAATCCTGATTCTTGCTGCATGCCATCTATAACGTAGCCTTGCTGAAATACCAATAACACTAACATCTGTCTTGTGCAATGTTAAAAGGAAAAAAAAGGGGGAAAGATTCCTATAGATAAAATGCACATGAGGATGACAAAAAAGGAATATACAGAAAGCTATGACAGACAAATTTTATTAATGGCTTGACCATATGCATCCAGGGCATAATTAACTATTCACAGGTGAAATTAGCAGATAGGGGTGTCTGTCGTGAGCAAATTGAATAGACCCTGATTATATCAATAGTTTTCAACCAGTGTCCCCTGGTTATCAAACTATCAAATAAATTTGTCCACTCTCTCCTTCTCGGGGAGGAGGGGGTTAGAAGGAAGGGAGAACTTTAATTATCCGGCCACGGTGTATGGCAGGTCATTAATAAAACCTAGTTATCTGGCTGCAGGTTTTATAGTTTTACTGTAATCTATCTTTTATCTAAATAAACATTTGGAAAATGTCCTTAAAATTACTGGGGATACTTTGCCACTTCTCCACCAGATATTTGAAAATGAAACTTTGCTGGATTTACTATACGATGCGTGGCGTCACCTCAAAGGCTCCCGCATTCTTCCTCCTACCTCTATAATGGAATTATAGAGTTTGGCGGTACATACATTGATGGATCTAACCAACCTGCAAATGCAGATAAGGGTAAAATCACTTGATGGGTTAGTTCTCCTTAATGTATATTTACTCAGCCTTTATGTTATGTATGCATTTTTTACTTTCATGCCACATATATCAATGACAAATGTAAGAATTGAAAAGCCAGTAATAACATAAAAGAACAGCATTTTTTTTGTCTGTGGTGCAATTGCCAGAGACATTATCTTTGCATTTGAATAAGGAATAGTAGGAAATTAACATTTTTGGGGTCCTGGTCCTGATTCTGTTCAATGTACATCCAATTTCTAAACTCAAATGGACTTCTATGATACAATAGAGGTTTCCAATAATAAAATCCTTACACTTCATTTACACTGTATTTTTCTATGAATGGTATAATGATTGTCAAAAAGGAATGTGGATGTTTATTTTATGTGCATTTATACAGGATTAGTATTGAAATGGCCCATGCAAAAATGTTTCTTTTGAGGAAAACCAACTCATAGGCACATTTTTCAATCTGACAATTGTCAGTATCTTCTCTTCTGTCTACAGGATACAATATATTTTTTTGTTTTGTTTTAAAATTGCCTATTTTCTTTTCCTATTGACATGCAGAACTCTGAAGATCATAGCATTCTATTAATCAAGACATGTCTTTGTTATCCGGAAACTTAAGAGGGGGTATATATCCCAATTTATTCCAGTTTGTTTTGATGGGTTTTTTTTGTTGGGTATTTTTTTTGCATATATGATCTTCCATAGTTCTGGGAACATATTTCTACAATTCAAGCTTTTAAACTTAAAAAAGCTTTTAAGCTTTTAAGTTAGAAAAAGTCTAAGTCAAATAGGAGGTTGGTGAAAGCAACTTAATTCCCACTTTCAGAAACTGTAAGCCTCAAGCACAGATTTATTAATTCTGATGAGTACTCTCCATGTGACCAGGAGCAAACTGACATAGGGCACAGCTGGGATGGGAAAGAAAAGGAAAGCTGTTGTACTGAAGTTCCTTTAGAAGTAAATTAGGATTACAGAAAACCCCTATGTTAATGTTCCATTAGATATACAAGGAAAAAAGTAGCGAGACCTTTATATGATTTTACAATTACACCAATGCAATTCCTTTCAATACACTAGAATTACTCCTGATTTAAAGAGTAAAAACATTGACAGAGGAGTGAAAATCTCTCTTCCTGATTAATCTTTGTGGTAGCAAAAGCTTGTGATCACAGCAAGTCCAAATGGCCTTGGTAGGAGCAGAAGAGAGGATCTACTTGAAGGAGACAACCTCCTCTTTTGGAGCAGAACTTGAAAGAGGGTTTATATACCTTTTCCAGGTGACATTTAATGGTTTGTATTTGACATCTAAACTACAGACAGATAAAGGTTATAATTACATTGGAATTAATGTCATTTCGTTGAAGTCAGAGAAATTATCAACTTAGCTCTTTGGGAATTTTTTATCTACATAGTTTAGAAATGCAGAAATTTGAAAAAGCACATGTCTGCCACAAAAGAAATTGCAAAAAGCATCCACCAGTAAACTAATAATGCATTATCTGCAATTTCTAAAGAATAAGTTTCTGGTCAGATGTAATAATCTTGTAATTCTTTGTTGTTGGAGGTAAGTTAATAATATTCCTTTACCTTTTAAAAGATATTAATCCAAAACACATCTTTCAATAGTGATTGTATCAGGGAATTCAGTTTTATATCAATTTTTTAATTATATATTGGCATTACTTTTATATTTTCTGTATTAACTGCATAATATAAGCAAAAATTCTCTTCCTTTGCAATTACAGTTGCTCCACTTTCCTTATATTGAGCTTTGGTGGTGATATAATTAAAAAGTGGTGCTTTGCACAGGCAGTATTGCACATGGTGAAAAATGGTAGCTATTTCCACACTTCACAGATCCAGCTGCTATGAGCATTAAAAATTACTTAAAACACAAATTTATCGCATCGTGATTACAATGGATTGTGTTGTTATATATTAATTGAATTGTAAATTGCTGTTTTAAATTAAAACACAGCTTATTAGGAATGGCAAGAGAATAATAAGGGATGAAGTAATGTTTCATGTAATTGCCAAAATAAAATAAAAAATCTGAAGAGAGAGAAGAAAAAGTATGTTCCAGACAACTACCTCTTGTGAAAAATTGCCCAGGAGCTATTGATGGACTGTGTATTTCAGTCCCTTCAGTGAGTAGCAGCCTTTCGTCTCAGAACTTAAGGAAGTTTTTTGCAGCAAAATAATAATATTAACCGTAATAATAAACCTGGAGAGGAACTGTCTGCAGATAAAACACCATTTTTACAAACATGGTTTTTTCGCCATAAAGTTCTGTCTCTATAGAAAAAACCAGAATGACTGGATGGCAGATACAGCTATGTGGGAAGTTAGGAAGATGATAGGAAAGGGGGCAGGAAATACCAACAGAGGCAAAGAAAACACTTTCAGGATGACATATCCTCTGCATGTGAAGTCATCCAAGAAGAACGTGACACAAAAGAGTGTCCAAAGAACAGATAAGCTGGGGAAGGGGCTGGAGCAAACGTCTTATGAGAAGTGGCTGAGGGAGCTGGGGTTGTTAAACCTAGAGAAAAGGAGACTCAGTGCCTCATCCCTCCCTACAACTACAGGAAATGCTGTAGCAAGGTGTGGGTCGGCTTCTTCTCCTAAGTAACAAGTGATAGAACAAGAGGCAATGGTCCCAGGTTGCGTCAGGCAAGGTTTAGATTGAACACTGGGAAATTTTTTTCAATTAAAGAATTATCAAGCACTGGAAAGGGCTGCCCAGGGAAGTGGCTGAGTCGCTGTCCCTGGAGGTATTGAAAAGAGACATAGATGTGGTGCCTAGGGACATGGCATTGGTGGACCTAGCAGTACTGGGTTTACAGCTGGACTCAGTGGGGGTCTTAAGGGTCTTTTCCAACCTGAATGATTCTCTAATTCTACATACATGCTGTAAACACGAGAAAAAGACAGACCCAAATCAGTAAAATTCAACAACAGTGTCAATAAAGTACCTTTTTATTAGGAAACATAAAAACAGACAACTAGACTAAGCCCAAATATGATATATTGCTATACAAATCTAAGGAAAGTGAGGGAGATGAACCAGGATTGATGGATTTTAAACAACTTAGTAGAAGAAATGGCAGTAGGCTCTTTTAATTAGCTGGGTGTATATCAAGTAACTTGTGAAGGAGTGACTTTCCAGGTTTAAAGTGTAGAGTCAATAAGGTAAAGTCATTAAATACATAATTAATTATCATATACCTAAGGAATTTAATTCCATGTATTTTTAAAATCATATAGTATTGGGACTATATTACAAGTAACCTGTCAGAATGCTCATTAAATTTGATGTGTTATGGAAGGTTAGGAAAGTTCTAAAGAGAGAAAACCTAGAAATAATTTATGAGTTCACTTGCTCCTCTGTAAACTGGACGAGCTGTGTAGGGAGCATGACGTCTTCTGAATTTTGGACACAAAGCGATGACTGGTTCTTGATGCTTAGTCAGAGAATGCACAGGACAAAAAAAGGCCAAAGGGTAATAGTAACCATAGTATATTCAAATTCAAAATCCCATAGAGCAAACAAGCCTCAGAATTTCAGAAAATAAGAAGGCTTTTGAAAAGGAACTTAAAACAAGCTTCTAAAGAGATAATTTGCAAGAGGCAGGTATGCCCTATCCCTGGAAGTGTTCAAGGCCGGGTTAGATAGGGGTCTAAGCAACCTCGTCAAGTGAAAGGTATCCCTGGCCATGGCAGGGAGTTTGGAACTAGATGAACTCCAAGGTTGCTTCCACCCCAAGCCATTCTGTGATTTTTTTGGTTCTATGATTCTATGATTCTATTTTTTTTTAAGATATCATATTAGAATTCTACTGTAAAAAGGAAAATACCAAACAACTTAAAACCATTAACATAAAGTAGAAGCTTCCAACTTCGTCACCGTGAACAGGGACACCTTTCACTAGACCAGGTTGCTCAAGGCCCCATCCAACCCGACCCTGAACACTTCCAGGGATACGTCATCCACAACTTCTCCGGGAAACTTGTTCTAGTGCCTCAAGACCCTGATCACAAAAAAATTTCCTCCTTATGTCCAATCTAAATGTATCCTCTTTCAGTCAAAAACCGCTCCCCCTTGTTCTGTCACTACAAGCAAAGTCTTGTGTCCAGCTGTCAGTGAGCAGGGCGTGGATGCCCTAGTGCTTGGAGAGCCAGTCATTCTGTGCACATGTGATTGCATATAAACCTGGCCCTAATTTTGACAACTCCTGTAGAAAATCTGCAGATAAATGCCTCTCCCTGAGCTGCTGCTGCTGCAGGCGGTCTGCAGTACGAAAGCATGCCGCAACAACAAAAGCATGAGGAGTTTGGCTCTGTGGGCATGACTCAATCAAAAGTCAGGCATGCCATGAGGTTTGCAGACATAGATCATAGCACAGCAGCATTTAGATAATGCTTTGTCTCCATTGTGACTCAACTGGAAACAGAGCTGATGGGGGCAAAGCCTGCTTGGAAGGCAGATACACATTGATGGAACCGCCTCCAGACTGCCAAGACCTTGTTAACCCCAGATTCAAACTGCAAAAGACTTCCCAGTGCTATGTTCATGTCCCCCTACACAGCTCTGTTTATCCTATTTCGTCAAGTGTAAAAAAATAAGACACTTTAAGTGAAGGTAAACTCTTATGGCCTCCTTGACCATCTTTCTTCACAGTGTTACAAAGCTGAGTGTTGAAATATAATTGCAGAGAGAAGACAAAGTGAAATTGTGGCTTTGTAGGAGTAGACACTCCCAGTCCAGGTACTTGTGATTCAGTATTTTAGAGACACTGAGAATCAATAATAAGATTCCAGGAGTGGCAAATGCTCTTCTTCTATAGAGATACAGACCAGACTATACCTTCAATAGTTTCAGGACTACTGTGAGTGACACCTTTTAGTATGACAGTGTTCGCCACAGTACCTCACTTCTGTGATGATGGAGCCTACACAGAAGTGGGCTTGCTTCTCACAGGCTCAAGGCTGCCATGGTGGCTGCTTATCTTGGCTGTGAGACAACACAGTTGCCTTTTGGACAGGGTTCTAGGAAGATACACACTGGTACAGAGGATATGGAACAATGACCTTCTCCCTCCAAGCCAAATAAAGCAATCTTGTTTTTTCTGTAAGAGCTGTGGTGATTGCTTGTCCATTTCAGCACAGAAATGTGGATCCAGATGGTTCTCAACTACTGAACGGCACTCCTTAACACCAGGATAAGATATTCTTTTTTATTATTGGAGGAAATTCATGACACTCACTTAATGTGGTAGAACTGCTTTACAGTGAGAACATTTTACCCTGGAGTCTTCTGGGTTTTGAAGAAGGTTTTCTGACCATTCAATTTACTGTGCTGTAATCACAGCCAAGGTCCTGCCAGTCATAAGCTTTAGGAAGACAGAATTAAAGTGATTCAGTGACAGATTTTGTCCTCCTGTTCAAATATTTTGCTCAGGATCCTGGCAGGGCTCTTATATGAATCTCTGAACGCTTGGTCTCTGGGTTCTCTTTCCATGAAGATGGATTTTTGAGTTGGCAGTACCTCAGGACTGCAGGGAAAATCCTTCATATTGAGTCTTCTCAGTGACTCCATATAAACAGTTTTTCCCAGAGCTGCTGCTGAGTTTCATTTGTGGCAGATGATCAGTCTCCTCACAATTTTCATAGGAAGGTCTAAGCTGTCACACACTGCATGCAGAAAAAAGTCTCTCTTTCCACTGACTCAGGAAATACTCACTTATATAACCTCCCATGTCTTATTCATCGTTATCTAAAACCTCCTAGAGCCCCACATTCTCTGCATGAGAGACTCTGGCAGGATAACTATGTTAACCTATGCAAAGACCCCTGACAGTGTGGGTTCACTCTGTCTGAACTCAGCCTTCCTTAGGGAGATCACTAAGAACAGCTCAACACCAGTAGTGTTGGTACCAGGGGGTGCTTGCAAAACCAGTCATTCATACATGCTCCAAGCATTAAACTTTCATAAGGGTATCTAGGTTTGATGCTGTATTCGATCAGTCAGGCTTCTGCTCACCTGCAGGCTTTAAAACCCAGTTACACATAAAGAAGAGACTACTTCAATTCCCTTTAAGGTGACTGTGCGTCTGTTGAAAAAGAAACTTTAAAAGGTTTTAAACTTTTAAAAGATCAATAACATCCTGCTCTCTGCGCCTCAAAAAAACCCAAACCAAATCAAAATCTAGAAATAAAGGCTAGCTTAGAAAAGAAAGTGATACCTGAGATGTGGTTGTCTTTATGGATATTCATCAGCTATCCTCCTTCCCTCCCCTTCAGAGTCCTTATATACTAATGGGAGTTGCGTTTTTATAGTTTATGAGTCTTCCTAAGCATGGAAAGCATTAGAACCTTCATGCCTTACATTTTGTGCTATTTCTTCAATAAAAAAAGAAAGTGCTTTAGATTTTATATACTTCATGGAATGGATTGTTTGTTTTACTGTTCCTCTTATTTGATAATGCTCTAGCCTTTTTCCCCACTTTTTTTCCATAAGCACTGCTTTACTAAACCTACTTGGCTCAAGTGTCTTGTATTATGCCATTTCACACAAAAATCTTGAAAAAAAAGAAAGACCTAGTTGTTTACTCAAATAAAATATGGTTTCGTGCAATACTAGCTATGTTTTTTACACTTTTTAGTATAGAGTAAATATTAGAGATTCTATTAAAGGGTGATGATATCAAAAATTCTGGTCAAGGGATAATTTTGAAAAAAGATTGTGTCTGTAAAAAAGTTTAGTGGCATCAATGCATTATGCAGCATAGGAGGCATTTGTATTCATGTTAATGGGATTTTTAAACATTTTTCTCCTAACTTTTTAAAAGTTAAGTCATCTTTGTTTAGTTCACCTTTCTCCAAACAGTTAGTGTAAAGATCAAGCCAAATCACTTCTCTTCATCCTTTTAATTCTCGTTGTCTAGTAATGTTTGGTTTTGCAACCAGAATCAAAGGGTATGCATTAAAGATCCTCTATCACAGACATTCCAAATAGATGAATAGTTTAAGTTTCCATATTTTTTCATCAGGATATATATCTAGCCCTGTAACCACACAAGTGCACGAAATGATGGTTTTATAGCAGATTTTTAGGACAGAGTTACTTTTAAGGATAGCACTACTATTGTCAGAATATGACTTCATAATTATAGGGGACTTAGTGTTAGCTGTAGTATCCAAAACCAGAATTCACAGCATTATGAGATGAACGGGAAAAGAATGAAAAAAGATAACTTGCCAAGCAAAACATTTTTTAATACAAGTTTAAATATGAATGTGTTATATGAGGCCTTGGTGAGATCCTCCACAAATTATCATACATATTTCTGGCCACTCACTGGGAAAAAAAAAAATGAAGGAAAAAAATGGAATAGTTTAAACAGGAAGAAGTGCAAAAAAGGTCAAGAAAGATGGCTAAGTGAGCAGGCAGCCGAGAGTACAAAAGGAAATATAAAAGAAGTTGTCTTGTTTAGCCTGGAAAAATGAAAGGCAAGAGGAGTTAAATACTGCACTGTATAAATTCAGCAGGTGGATATATGCCACAGAAGGAAATGAGCTACTTAAGAAAAAGATAATGTTAGCAAAGAACAAATTAGTATAAACCAGTCATGAATAAAATTAGACTGGAAATTAGGAAAAGATTTCTAAGTACCAGAGAAGCAAGGTTCTGGAACAGCCCTCTAATAGGAGTTGTGGAGGGCAAAACACCTATATAATGTTAAAAAAGAGTCTGAAATAAATGTTAATAGAGGTATCTTGTGTAGTTGTCTACAGTGTGGAGGACTGTCTCAGTGATCTGTCAGTTTTCTGCCACCTTTATCCTATGTGGCTAAATTATTCGCTGAAAGGTCAGGAGGAAATCTGTGTAGATCTTGGTTCTCCTAGATCAAAGGTCAGCATTGCCAACCTGTGATTTTCCTTTTTGTTCCATCATGGCTTTAGTTTTATCGCTTCCCCTTACAGAGGCTGCAAATATATATGGAATCTTCCTTTCTTTCCAGGAGAGAAGAAAAAGAAGATGGTTGTTTCTAGCCTTTCTGGATACAGAAGAGAATTAAAAGCCTACATGTATTTTAAAAGCTTAATAAAGCATGGAACCATGAAACACCTAATATTTTTAGCTAATCTTACCGTTTGGGGCTGTAAACAATTTCTCATTTACATTCAAATCCAGCTTCCTTCCCTGAACTGTTACTCTCTTCAGTAATTTGTAGCATGCTATGAAGTTATTTTCCCCCCAGCACAGAAAACCCTCTGTGCACTACTCAGAGTACGGCCCCAGGCAGGCCTTTCTCATCCTCTCCCACAGAAAGGACTGAGCCCTACATTTATTTTGATGGTATGTGTGTCGACTGTGCCACCATGTGCATCCTTTAAGATAGTTCATTGCCTGTTTAAACTAAAGGAAAAGAGACTTTTAGGGACAGTCTGTGAGGAAGTTTAGAATCATAGAATGGTTTGGGTCAGAGGGGACCTTAAGGATCATCTAGTTCCAACCCCCCCACACCATGGGCAGGAACACCCTCCACTAGACCATCCAGGCCACACGAAGCTGAATCATTCCTTCTTATTTTACTACTGGGTAGGGATGGAACTGACAACACTTCATCAGCAGCGCTCTGGTGGCACGGTCTCTTGTCTGTGGGCACCACACTGCAGAGGGTCGAGTGCCACTGGAAGCCTCGTGGCTGCACTGAACAAGCCAGTGATGTTTCTGGTTGGGGTTGCTGGGTCAGCCAGCTTTCAGCCACTGTCCTGAGCTCTGGTTGTTAATGAGGTCAAATCCAGTGGAGTTATAGCCACCTTTGTTCCCCTACCTTAGACAGGTGGCTTCTTGATGACGTATCTGGCATTATGTGGTTTTTACTAAGTTTTTCAACCATATAGATCTTCTCAGGTTGTATTTTTTCTTCTCAGTAGTGAGGCAGAATTTGAGATAAGCCACGTAAGTCAATTGCTTTTCTTCCTAGCATCCACCACAAACCACATTCTCAGCAGGTTGGAAACACAGTGGCTTGCACTATACCAAATCTTCCATAGCTATGTGGTCTTGCTAATTTGAAAGGACGCCTATAAGTCTGGGATAATGGTCAATGCTGGGGTGTAATCTCTAAGGTGTTGTCTACATAGCAGAACTCCTCCATGTGTCTTGCCTAGTTACAGTGGTTGCTCTCAGCTCTATTTTCCACTCAGAGTTGTCACAGCACAGATGATGGACCCTCCATTGTTCCAACATCCCAGCCACTGACAGAGCTGTGCTGTGACTTTCAGTAAATGCAGTACAGTTCCATGGTAAATTCTTCAACAGATTCACTCTTGCCATTCCGGAAAAAAAAAAAAAAAATTCCATAAGTAATGTTTCTGGAGATGAAATATTTAACACTAGTCACCTGGTTTCAAGCACTATCTTATCCCTGAAAAACAGGGAAGTGCCACTGTGTTCCTCTCCCAGTGAACTCAGGCAGCGAGGCTGAAAAAAAAGAAAATCAGCTACCCTTTGAACATTTTGAACTGCATACCTTTGCAGTTCAAAAGGGAATATTTCCAGTTGTTTTCAAAGCTTTGTCATCTCTGTGATTCCCATGCCATGCTGTCATCCTTTTAAAGACACTTACATGAAACTTACCTGCACAGTTCTGTCCGTGAAAATAGCATTTATTCAGGGAGAAGATGATGAAAAACTGACTTGCATGGAAAAAGAATAGGTAAAAATAGAAATAACAGTGGGTTTAATATTATGTTATGAGAATAAATAATACTGTATTATTATAGGCCCCTATTAGAAAATCAAGGTATGGTTATACCATCTATTAAGGAAATTCTCCCACTCCTAATTAGAATGAAAAACAGTAGAGTAAGAGGACTACTGGTTCTAAACTGGAATCCTTCAAAAACTGGAGCTGACATTCAAACAACCAAATGAAAATGGAGCCTCGACTCTGGTGACCAAAATAATGCAGGACAAAATAGATTGAAATATAACATTAACAAAAACTAGATTTAATTAGTAATAAATTAATAGCACATACATAAAAAAATATAATACTTCAAAACATTTTCAAATACCCACAACAGGGATCTTACCAGAGAATCATCTTTCAATAAAAGCATTCAGAAAATGAGGTTGGAACAAGAAGAAAAAATGCTCTTTGCTTCAGTGTTCATTGCAAATAAAAAAAGTGTGGCAATGTGACATCCTTTCTTTTCAGGAAACATGCAAGAGGAGTACCCTTACTCTGACGGAACTTAGGAAAGATTTTTGGCAAATCAATAAAATAACTAGTAAAAGGTTGTCAGCAGTAGACAGTACTCACTGCAGAGGTCTAAGAAAATTTAAACATGAAATTGTCCTATCCATGATGCAATAAACTGTGCTTAAATTTGCCTCAGTATCAGAGAAGTGAAAGCTGTCAAACATGGCATCAGGTTTTAAAAAAGATCCCAGGGTGATCCAAGAAATAACAGCCTGACATTTGTACAAGGAAAATTGCAAGGAATTGTACAAAAGACTAGAATTGGCAAATACACGGATAAATGCAGTGCAAAGGGAAAGGCTCAGCCCTTGCAAAGACAAGCCATGGAATCTGCATTTGGTAGAGTTCTTTGAAGGAGCGAAACCCCTGAGATTAGGGCTATCCCAAGGACACAGGGATTGAGATTTACAAAAAGTTGTTGTCAAAGTCCTGCGCCAATGGCTCTCAGAGAAACTAACTGGTCAGGTTTAATGGACTGGACCATTATGAGAGGCAGCTCAAAGTCCTCAGCAGCACAAAGAGCTTTGAATATTGCAAGCCCACGCAGCTGTCTGGTCAGGTTGACATTTTTCCCCAGGTACCAAACAGAGGCCCCAGCTGTTCACTGTAACAGAACTCAAACTCTTCATCTTCCCCTCTCCAGATCTTCCTCTTCCTCTGAAAGGTGCGCTTGACAGACCTTTGGAAGACAGAAGAGGACATAGGTGTCACAAAGAAAAAACAATTATTTCTCCACATCCTCCCACCTCTGGCACTGGCAGAAGAAATTTGGCAGTGTTTCTTCCTCCAGTGCCCCAGCTGTAGCACATCTCTGTTGCTGGTGTGATTTTGGATTTGTTCCCAAATGGGCAGTGCACAAGAGAAGGGTGAACACACTGGATGGAGGATGACTTTCAAGCAGGGGTTTTTTACCGTCCTAGGAGGTCTGCTGGCAAGATGCCACCACATCTGTTGAGGACTAAAGCCGAAACCAAAACCAACCTGAGCAGCTGTGATGATGGCAAGCCACAGGCCAAACTGAGTGCAGGTAGTGTGCTGGTGCTTGCAGCTCTTGAATAATTGCAACATGAGAGAAATTTTGCAGTGACAAAGGCACACGCTAGGCGATGAGGTAACGAGCTGGTTTTTGCAAGGAGCTGGTGAATATATTTAGATCTGTAAATGGTCTGCTAAAAATTTTCTTCCAGAAACATTTATTGTGGCCAATTCTGCAAGGCAGATGAATCTTTCCGCTTATTGCCACATTCAAGCAATTTCAAGGTTGAAAAGTGGTGGAGGGGAATTTCGGAAGAAAACATAGAAAAACGAAGGCCTGCCACCATCACACATTTTTTTTCCCCTCCAGGAGTACTGGAGTTGCAAGGTTGAGTATGTACCAGCTGTGATGGGGAGGGAGTGAAGGGAGAGTGATTTGCATCCCTCTGCTCAAAGCTGCTGGAACAAGGCTCCTTCTCCAGGGGTATGAGGCTCAATTGAAGGATTTGCCCCTTCCAAGGAGGACTAGTCCTGATGACAAGTGACTTGCCAAAGTGTTAAGGGCTATTTACAGGAGCTGTAGGCAGGGAAGAGTATTCCTTTCTGATCCCCTTTCTTTTTCTCATCCTGATTTTGCATGTGACTTGCAGTTTTCTCTGGACAGAAGGTGCTCCATCTGACAAAGACCCACCACATCTTCAGTATGCAGCTAAAGCTAAGGGACCCAAAGGCCATTAACTTTGCTCTGCTGTTCACATTTTTCCTATGTGTAATTTCTATTTGGTGAGGCAGTATCTGTTCCACTCTAGTTGGTTTTCCAATTTTTGCTTTCACTGATGTTCCCTCATAGACTGTTCTCTGAACTGATGTGTACCTGAACAGAAAAAAAGTTTAAATGAGATTAAATCATTTCAATATTTGCATGTGATACGAATCAGTCTTTCTACAGTTTAATGTGTTAGAATGATAATACTGCAAGATAAATCATCCATATATTATTAGGAGAGAGGTAAAGACTATCCAGTCTTTCTATCCAGGGTTCATGTTACTTATCAGTGCATTCCCACCCTGGAATATGCATTCCTTCTTTATCAAGTGTTCATACTTCTGCTGAAAATCAGCAGATGCCACATGAGGAAAAAAGCCCTGATGATTTGATAAAAGATGCCTTGTACAAGGTGTTACAGTAACCTAAATGCTTCTACAGTATGATTTGTACCTGAGCAGCCAAACCTCTGGTTAAAATATCCATATTCACAAATCAGCTCACTACCCTTTCTAGTGTGTTTCTGAATTTGAGTTTTACCTCCTACAAGCCCCTACAGCAATGAATTCTAAAATGTAATTATGTGTTATGGAAAAAACCCTTTCATTTATTTTAAATTCTTACTGATAACTTAGTTTAGTTGTCACTGGGTTACTTGGATGTGATAAGCCAATAATTTTTCCCTGCTATTTTTTGTTATATCTTCTGTTGTTTAAGCCTAGGAAACCTAGTTTATTTTTGTCTCTCTTCATTTGAAAGTTGTTCTAAACTACTGATTTGGCTTGTTACTTTTCTCTGGAGTATTTGTGGGTCTCCTGGATCAGCTCCAGCATGTTTTTGTTACCACGCTCCTGCTCTTGGGAACATGTGCTCTTAAGAGCAAGAGGCAGATGATATAGTCATCCCATATAATGATGGTCAAAAACTTTATTCTCTATCCATAGTCCCAGAGGATTCTAACAGCAACTTTGAAAAATACCCACAGGCTCAGCAAGTCTGGACCACATCGCTCTCAAGTGCTGCTGAAGGCAAAACTAAGGAACCTCCTGGGTTATCCTCAGCAGTAGCTGAAAGGCAGCTTCCTCTCAGTCCTCCAGCATTTCTAATATTTTACTGCTGCTTAAAAATGGGAATCTGGATAGATCAGTTAACAGGCCTGTAAGTCTGACCTTATCCAAAGGAAAATAAAGGAGTGATTAAAACGTTCCTTTGATAAAGATTTTTAAAAGTATGCTGCTCTGAGGAAATTTGCTCCAGCTCCCAGTGCTCTTCTTACATCTCCTTGTTAAAAATTATATCATTAATTTTTAAGCTTTAGTTGTTGCTATGTGCCATCTTTGTGAGATCTGTTTGGTCGCCATAGGTGAATCAAAAGCATTGTTTAAAACAGTGCTGCTTGATGAAGCTGCACAACGTCCTGTTCCAGGTATCTTTTCCTATTCAGAATTTGTCCAATTTGAGAACTAGGAGTGAGCTGTGAAATCTGATCACAGATACAAACATTTAACAGCACTTGGGACACGTCTTTGGTTTGGACTCCTCTTTCATGTGAAAAACTGTCTGGGGAGTGGTGGTCTGCAGAAAACCATTTTGGGTGGGAGGATGGTGAGGAGCCTTCAACCACCAGAGTTCCTGGCAAGACAGCACTCAGCAGTTTGATTCCCAGAGAGGTGACAACAGCCTCCAGAGCTCCAGGCTCTGCGTGTGCCGGGGATCTCTCGGCTGCCGTGGCTTTAGGAGCTGCAGTATTCACACAAGGTAACTCACCAACCAGTGGCTAAGCCCAGTGGCAGATACTAATAGCAGCAGCCTCTTTCCATTTCTCAAGTCCATTTTAAATTAATAAGAATGTTCCCCTTCTGTTTTTCACCCACAAAGAGACCCCCTTCGCATATTAATTTAATGTTAAATTGATGGATTAAATTATACCAAGCTCAAAATCAATTCTGCACATATTCATTAGAACGGACTAAATCCCTTAGTAAGGATAAAGCACAGAAAATGCATTTAGAGACACTGATAAGTCCAGGTCCATTATATGTCATTTTAAACAAAGAGCAAAAAAAAGCCCCTTTGGAGACACTCTATCAGCTATTAAACAGAGACATTGCATGCACAGGGAGATTGATGATTAGCATTTCCATTCTCAGAACGGCTCTCCCTGGGCTGATGATAACAAGTAAATGCCTCTTCATGTCTTTGTCACAGTTCACAGAGAAGCAGATGCCTAGACTAAGCTTTTCTCCTTTGTCTTTCCTCTTGTGCAATCAGTTAACAAGTGCAAAACCACAACAGTATCCACTATTTGCTGGAATTCTTTGATCTCTGGTAGGATCAGGTGGCAATTTTACATATTTTTCTTTTTCTTTCTTGTACTGGCCATTGCTTTCCTGAAAGCCTCCCTGATTGTAAGCTCGTTACATTACTCACTAGCATGGGAGGTTTCTCATTTGATAACATGCGACAGACCATCTTTCATGTGGCTGCTGTCCAGGACAACCCTTCTGGTCTGCAATACCAAAGCCCAAGCTCTAGACTCTCTTTAGTTTTTGTCATTCCAACATTCAGCTTTGAATCTGAATCCAGATCTCATAGATGTGTCCTGTTTCTAAAAAGGAATTATCTAAATCCAAGTTCTCTAAAATTGAGAATTTCAGAAACTTGTGCACATCTGCATCTGCACCTAAGGTATGTTACCTACTTCTGCTTTAACAAGCTTGGGATTTTTCTTGACACTTTGCATTTTTCTGAAGTCAGCATCTACGATGGTAAAAATGCTGTTCTTTTAATGAGCATTAGGCTTGTTTGAGGAAAAAAACTTCATTTTCCAGATGCCTTTTTCCTGGGCAGAAGCAACTATCTAGACTGCTTAGGAAGCAGGCAGGGCAGTTCTGCCTTTCTTCTGTTTGGCACCTAGAAGTGCTCTCAGCCATTGAAAGGAAGGGGAGGAGCAGCACCCCAAGGTTCGTTGGAGTCCTGAGCTGTGCATTTTCCAGATACAATCCCTACGGACTACCCTGCCTTGGGATGAGCTGTGGAGGTGGACAACAGAGCCTGTAGAACAGATCTGTTAGTCACGAGTAAATCTCAAAAGCAGGCAGGAAGCAGTCATGAAGAGAAGATGGAAAGGGAAAGAAGGTAAAGTAATACCAAGAAACTGCCTAAGAGAATTCTTTGGGTTTTCTTGTGTCTTTCTGTTTTGGAGACAATTATATAACTTTTTCACTTTTTTTTTTAAATTTCAAGCTCTGATTCACAACATTTGATGTCATGAAACTGGCAGAACTTTAGCTTTAGTCCAGCTCATTATTCTAGTCCATGCAGCTTCTCCACAATAGGAGGCTGAGGATCATTACCAGAGGAGTTAGGTCTGCTCTCTATTAATATTTTTTTAGTTTAGTCTGCAATGATTTCTAGTTCAAAAGCGAAGAACAGAGACTGCAACTATGTACAAACAGACAATAATTATAATCAAAGTATGAAAACATTTCTAAAATCCTGTGTGTTCTCAGAATGTTTGTAAATTCAACGGATTTAATCCCATTTCACAGATAATGAAGTTCATAGTGATCAGTCTTCCAGCTCATTCTGCATAAAAACAGGTTTGATAGGAAGGGAAAAGGTACAGAGTATTGTGTGCCTTATATCAAATAACAAAGTAGTTATAGATACCTTCTTTTTTATGAATGATATTTTAAATTTCTGTAAGAAAAGGCGCAACAACTTTTTGACTATTGGGACACTTTCTCAAAAATCGTGTGGTATGCCCAGAACTGGACATTACATGAGGTGAAATATCAAAATTGCTAACACAATTTTATGCCTAATCCCTGCTGTGGGAAGTGAAATTGTGACAGATGGTTGCTGTACTCATTACCCCTTTATTCAAAATGAGTAATGATTCACCATTAAATCCCACTAAAAAGAACGTATCTCTTCATGTAACAAGGTTTATTCAGTGTAACCAAAGAATCTGGTCTTTATTTTGTCAAGAGCTTTATATTTCAAATCCATAAAGTTGAGCTAATAGAAGTCATTCACCTCTGCATCCAAGGCTGCGGTCAACTTCAATACAGAACATTTTTTTTCCTGTGGTAAACATAATTGCCTGTCTTCTGTATAGAAAGTAAGAACATATTAAGTTTGGTGTTAAGCAGTGAGGATCTCTCTTCTAGGCCTGGGTCTAATGTTAATTTGTTATGAAATAAGACGGAAGTTTCTAAAATTGACCTCAGTGAAAGAAAAAGGTGAACTTCTGTCTTATAGCTAAAAATGGCTGGGAAATTCTCATTCAAAAATACTATTTGTGACAAAGATGGGAAGAATAAACTTAGTTTCATAAATAATCCAGTAGACCATGAGGTTTCATGGCATGTTTGGCCTTACTGAATTGAAATGTTAACGAAGAAAAAAAGCATTCTGATTCTTTTTATATCAAGAAAAAAATCATCTTTTATAATATGTAAAGCATATTTGGAACTTTCTGATTTTTTATTTTGAGAATTGGCTAAAAACTAATCCACATATAATTCATACTGTGTTGCCATAATATTTAATATTTCTATTAATTATTTTAATCAATTGAAATATAGTGGAAAAGCAATTACTTTTGCTAGAGGGTTAAATTTTGATTTACAAGCAATAACTACTTATGATTTTATGTCTTGCCATAAATATTTCAGTGTTTCTTCTCAGTGGGTAAATATATAATCTTTTTCTAAACATACAGGCTTTGTTGCTACATTATAAGGGCTGTTAATCACTTGGAACTGTGCTCGGTTAAACAATTGCTGTTAAAAAAGTTTGGGCCGAAAAATTTTCTTTCCAGAAACCAGGCAGAAGCAGACACATCAAATCTTAAATGGTACATTTCATTGGATACTTCAGCACCTCATGGCAGGAGGAACAACTAGAGGAGTAATTGTCTTTGAACCCCAAAGAAGAAATATATCGTTCTGAAATCTTACACAAAACTTCCACAGTAATTTCTAGTAATTTGGCATCATGCTCCTATTTTTCTCTTCCTTATTCACCATCTTCTGTGATGTACAACAGATACAGAGCTGACCACTGTCTACCTCCCACACGAAGCAGATCCCACTGTAGAGCACAGGGTGGGAACTTTTGCAAGCCAACTTCAGCGACAAAGGAATTGAAAAGGCAGGAAATCCTCAGTGTAAAATATCCATCAAACAACACCTCAGACATAAATTTTCATGGAATTTTTTGATGAGGTGAGGTGAGGTGAGGTGAGGTG